>JASVEL010011907.1:0-351315 GCA_032618575.1 Nicotiana noctiflora
CGTACGAAGCATCCGACGGCACTTATCCAGAAAACCTTGGGCGTCCTCGCCGGGAGCACCAGTGAACACTGGAGGAGATAACCCGGTGAACCTCTCGAGACGACGGCCGCTCGTCGTCCGTCATAGCGCGGGACCACTGTCCCCCGAATCCGATCTCGTCGGGTCGAACCGGAACTACGAGGCTGAGCCGGAGGAGCCTGCGGTGTGCGCGTGCCCTGCGCTGCCGGCTGCGGAGTGCGTCTCGCGGGGGTGCGATGACCACCCGATCCCCGATGCGGCCTACTGCGGTAGTAGCTGAAACCGGCTGTGCTAGGCCGGTGCGGACTGCTAGTATCTGAGCCGGGGTCTCCTGTAGACCCGGAATAGCAATGGGCACAGCTGGTGCCTGATCTGGTGCTTCTGGCACCTCTGCAGCTGGGGGCTGTGGGTCAGCTGGCACTGCCTCAGCTGCCCTAACTCCGCCACGACCGCGACCGCGTCCACGGCCTCTAGTAGGTGGTAGTGGTGGTCGTCCCCCACGTCCGGATGATCGAGTTCTCGCCATCCTGCGAGAGAATAGAATGTCAAAGTTTAGTTCAAGTCAAAAGTAATCGCACGACAAGAATTCCAAGAATTGAAACTTTTCCTAAAAGGTTTGCAGCCTCCCGAGGATAAGTACAGGCGTCCCCGCACCGATCCACGAGACTCTACCAACCGGCTCATGACTCGCGAGACCTATTAACCTAGGCTCGATACCAACTTGTCACAACCCAAACCCTGGTCGTGATGGCGCCCAACACAATGCTAGGCAAGCCCGACCATAATATCCTCTTAACCAGCCAATTATTAAATAAATTAAACTTAAACGGTAGTTAGTCATATCAGGTGAAAACCGAAACGTCAAAACATACAAAGATACGGTCCCAAACATATCGTGGTGTCACGAGACTGAGCCTCTACAGAATAGCATCCTAATACAACCAAGTCTAGACAAATAGGAAATCAACAAGATGATAAAGAAGGAGAAAACAAGCTCTGCGGACGCTGGCAACTACCTCGTAATCTCCGCCAAAGTAGATATAGATCAGCAGCTAAAATGTCTCAACTGCTCTCGGGCACCTGTGGATCTGCACCAAAAAGTGCAGGGGAGTGGGGTGAGTATATTTCAACTCAGTGAGTAACAATAATAAATAATAACCGAAAGTAAGAACTCCTGTGCTATCACTTAGCAGTTCTAAGGCAATCTTCACAAGTACGTCATCACTATAGTAGTACTTTAACCTCCAATCTACGTTTATCTCTACAAGATCTCCACACCGAACAAACCCTCGCTCGTACCCCTACGGTGTACGGCCATCTCAACATATAAAGGCACATACTTATATCTATAATGTATAAGTATCTAAGTAAATAGTAGGATATGATTAAGTATAATGCTGCGGCGTGCAGCCCGCTCCAATACATATACTGCTGCGGCGCGCAGCCCGCTCCATTTAACGTCGACGGCGCTCACTGGGGGTGTATACGGACTTCGGAGGGGCTCCCTAGGCCCAAGCGCTATGGTGCTATGGCGTGCAGCCAGGTCCACCATATATCACTGCGGCGTGCAGTCCGATCCAACATATATACTGCTGCGGCGTGCAGCCCGATCCCATAATATACCAGCGCTCACTGGAATGTGTGCAGACTCAGACTCCGAAGGGGCTCCTACAGCCCAAGCGCAATAATACTGCGGCGTGCAGTCCGATCCACATATATATTACTGCACATTACTGCGGCGTGCAATCCGATCCAATATAGGTATCTATATATATAATACCTTATAATGGGTCCTCGACCCTATCCCAGTCAGTATATACTTGGCCTCTCAGGCCCAATATAATATATCACAGTGGGTCCTAGACCCTGTCTCAGTCAATATAGACTTGGCCTTTCAGGCCCAATATAACATCTCATAGTGGGTCCTTGACCCTATCTCATCTCAATCGGTATAGACTTGGCCTTTCAGGTCTGCTCAGCCTAGAACAGGGAATTCCACCCTAGATAATCTCTCTCAATGTACACATCTAGTACGGGCTCATATTATGCTATACGGCTAGAGCTACGGCTGAGTGTATGTTTCCAACACGATATAAGGGTCACCTAGCTCTATAGGTTCCCTAATGCTCTACAGATCGGCACAAGGCCCCAAACATGGCTATTAGCCCAATGGTACAGTTATAACCTCATTAACAGTCGTACAACACAGTATTCTATTAGCCGGGAAGGACTTAGTCCGAACCCCCTATCACAATGTCACCACGCCCGTCATAGAACGCGTGTCTCATCTCAATATAGCACTGTAAAGTGCTAGTACGGGGTTTCAAACCCTCAGTACATTATTTACTACCACCACTCACCTCGAACCGGTAGAAGCTTCAATCCGCCTTACGCTTGCCTCGCAATTCAATCTCCTCGGATGTCAACTCTGCTCAAAATCATAGAAAATGCATCAATATACGCTAATTTCACGAAATTCATTCGAAATAACCCAATTTATATCAAAACCCACAAGTTGTCAAAACCCGACTTTTGGTACACTTGTCGAAAAATTACATATTCGGAATCCTCATCTCGATACGAGTCTAGGCATATAAAATTTACCAAATTCGGACTCCATTTGCCCATTCAAAACCTTGATTTTCCAAAATCCAAGACTAGGGCTAAATCCTCCATAATTACCCCAAATTCCTCCATTTTCATGATATAATTGCATGATATTATCAATACTAATCATAATATGAGTTCATAGTTGATTACCTGATGATTTCCCTTGATTTCCTCCTCAAAATCGCCCAAAATCGTCCTTAAGCCGAGACCCCCGAATGTTAAAATGTTTCTGAAATTTTCTAACTTCTGATACACTTACTTACAGCGATTTTCGCTTCTGCGGAACATTTTCCGCTTCTACGCTCCCGTATCCGCGACCAAAGGGTCGCTTCTGCGGTTCCAGGCCTAGCCGGCCATTTCCGCTTCTGCGATATACGGACCGCCTCTGCGCGTCCGCTTCTGCGAAGACTCGACCGCTCCTGCGGAAATTTCCGCTTCTGCGGCTAGGTGTCCGCTTCTGCGGACTCGCCTAAGCGGCTAGCCTTCCGCTTCTGCGATATTTCCCCCATAGCCCTTGGCCGCTTCTGCGGCTCAACATCCGCTTCAGCGGTGCCGCACCTGCGGGCTCCTTTCCGCTTCCGCGATCACAAGCGCTTCTGCGCTCCAATATCCGCTTCTGCGGACTCGCTCCTGCGACCACATTTCCGCAGGAGCGAAAATGACAGAACCAGAACTCTTCAACCTGCAATTTCCATGATTTTCTTCCGTTTAACCATCCGAAAACACCCCGAGGCCCCCCGGACCTCATCCAAACATACCAACACATCTTAATACCTTATTCGAACTTGCTCCAATCCTCAAAACACGTCTAACAACATCAAAACTCATAATTCGCATCGAATTCAAGCCTAAATTCCTTAAAACATTCCACATTACACATTCGATCAAAAACCCGACCAAACGACGTCCGAATGACCTGAAATTTTGCAGGCACATCCAAAATCACCTAACGAAGCTACCTGCAACTGTCGGAACTCCATTCCGACCCCCGGATCTAAATCTCACCTATCGTCCGGATTTCGCCAAAATTCAACCTTAGCCAATTCAAGCCTATTTCTACACCGGGCCTCCTAATTCAATTCCGATCGCTCCTCTAAGTCACAAATCACCTTCCGGAACTAACCGAATCATCAGAATCCGATTCCGAGCCCTCTAGCTAAATAGTCAACTCCGGGTTGACTTTTCTTATTCAAGTTTCCTTCACAAAGGCTATATGCCTCATTCCCAATTTAATTCACTCCTAACTCCCCCGATAGACTCTAACACTTATATAAAAGCATGAATTATGTAATTACAACACAACGGGGTGGTAATTCCCGTGACGACGGGCCGGGTCGTCACATATCGTCTCCGGAATCTGACAAGAAACACGGAGATCATCCAAATGAGACTCGGTAAATTTAGACCTCTCTCATGCCGGGGCAGCACCCTTCGAGGGAAAGTCCCTTCGAACGTATAGTTCACGGGGAAGTACGTTATCTACAGAAAGAGGAACGAGGGGCTTGCGATATTTTTTCCCGCCTTCCGAAGGTGGAAGGACCCTGGAAGTGGCCTCATCCCAATTTATCCCACGACGACGGCTACGTTTAGCCATTATCAGCTTTTTGATCAAGATTATAGTACGTCAACAAGCTTTGAAAGTCAAAATGCAAAGTCGCTAAAAGTCACTATAAAAAATAACAAAAGTACAAAGAACTTTTTGTAGAGATCCGAAGAATGGAAAAACTTGAAATCCCTCCCTATATATAGCAGACCAGTACACAGGATTTGAAGAGATTGATGTCAGAAAAGGAGGCGGGAAACCGAAACGTCAAATCATCTTCTAACCTGCCTCGGGAGCAATTGTAATCATGACGCACGCCGTCAGCAAATGACGGTTCAAAATGTCACACCTCCTTTTTACGCACCCGCGAGGGCACGAGGGAGTTTTTCCAATTAAAGGACAATCGAGACGGGATCAATTTATTAAATTCAGAGTCGCCACTTGGGAAAGTAATGGTGTCCCAAGTCACCGGTTTGATCCCGAACCGAGGAAATTTATGACTTTGTAATATAGTCCGCGAAACTAGAAAACTGGATAAGGAACTCTGTTAACCCGGAAGAAGGTGTTAGGCACTCCCGGATTCCGTGGTTTTAGCACGGTCGCTCAACTGCACTTTTTGCTTTTATCTGATTTCTTTGTATATTTTAACTATGTATTTTTTAATGCTCCGCTTTAATTTTTAGAAGAATTGCGACGTCACGAAAACACATTTCGAGTCACACCGCAACCAGTACGCCTGTGACTTTAATGTATTTCAATTTCGCCGAGAGTAAGATTTGGGTCACATAAATGCGCACCCGTATTTAGGAGAGTAATTTTCTTACAAATCGTGCCTAAAGAGTCTATCGCCCTTATTAACTTTGGGAAAGGACCGTGAAATTCACTAAACGGTCCTTCCAAGTCTAAGTTTTTTTTTGTAACAACTAATTTGAGGGCCCCGCAATTGTGTATTTTCGTTTGGCGAGGCTCGTCTCGTTATTATTTAAGGTCATACCTAGCATAACTAAATTTTCTGTTGCTTTGTTTTTATATCAAAAGGAAAGAAAGTCCTAATAAATGTTACTAAGAAAAAATTACCTTAATTTACCAATTAAACATTCACCGGCTTAGTACCATTTTAACCTATTGTCACGCCTCGAATTCTAAGAATAAACAAGGTTACTTAAATGAGGGCCATGCATTTATCATTTTTATTTAAAGGTTAATCTTAAAGTAAACTATGTTTTGTTTCTTTATTTTGTCTCTAATAATAAAAAAAATCCTAGTTAATCAATATTACCTAATAGTGTTATGTTTGAGCCCATGAACTCATAAGAGTACTTGTCTTTAATTATTTTTGGGCTTGCAAGTAGCCCGTAAATTTAATCCGAAGGCGTAAGGGGAGATATATCATAGTTTGGGCCTAAGTTCTAAGCTTCTGGTAAAATATACTAAAGGAAGGTCCGTATGATTGCAGAACCGAACAAATTAGACCCAATGTTAATGTAAACCGGTCCTAATACCTTCACTAATTAAAACAAGGCAAATAATACGCCATTATACCAATTAACAGAACATTGACCATTCAAATTCTAGATTAAAGCTCAGGTTATTTGATTCTACCGATATTCATGAACAAATCAATTATTCCAATTATTTACTTGAGAATGCACGTTTAACTATTAGTAATGGGACAATAGCATAATTATACCTATTTTATGATTATTTACAGTTCGTATACCCAAAGTCCTGGCTTCTAATTCATTTACCTTTTTTTAAAATTGAAGTTATTCCGAAACGAAATTAAAGGAAAGAAATTAACAAATTATTTTTAACTTTTCCTTTACATGCTATATCAAAAGAAATCTAAATCTAGGAATATATTTGTCCTAAAAGATCATAAGTGTTTCGAACACGTTAAGAATGATCAAATACTAATAAAGTTCAAACATTCTGAAAGTCTAGATATAGTTTAAATTTACACAGTCCATGATTCGTACACATGCAAATAAGAATGAAGCTACATTAATCTATTACACTTAGCATTTATTCGATTATCAATACACAACAATCCAAACGGGCAGTGTTCGAGGAGCCAAGGAATGAACATTTTTATTTCCATTTCCACTTCATGTGCACCAATATAACATGAGAGAAGAAAATACCTGGAAATTGACAAAGTAGAAGACTAGGGATCAGCTATGCAGTGAAGCAACAGTAGTAGTAAACAGCAGCAACAAAACACAACAGCAAACCAGTAGTATTCCAACACCACCACACTCAGTGAACCAGTGGCAACAACACACAACAACAAACAGCAACAGAAGAGAAAGCAGTCCAAAACTAAGCAACAAATAGCAGCCAAAAAACAAACCACAGCAGTAGCAGTGGCCAAACACGATCACCCAGCAAACCGGTGACACCACCTCGACCAACAAAAACAAACGACCCCCAAAATCTATGCAAGGGATCTGTGTGAACTTCAAATAGGAATCCAATGAAACAGTAGTTATTTTCAATCTCTTTATCACTGTCTAAGATTTCTATCTCTCAGGTCTATATGTATGAATGTCTAAGCCCTTATATGCTTTCTATCCTGTTTTCTCTCCAGGTCTGACCCCCTCTCCAAGTCTGCCTATCACTGTATTTATATTTGAACCCCCTCCCCACCCTGGATGGCCAGAAAACTCCACTCAAACCCTTGCCCATCCCTGCTCTGCCAGCCCATTATCCCCTCTATTTTCCCCACTACACTATGTCTAAGCATGGGTGTTATTAGTTAAACAATAACCTCTGTCCAGACATGGCTAAGTGCCCTGCTGTGACAGCAGGTTCCACTGCTCAGCTTCATGTGCAGGGCATTTAAAATATTCTAAAATGCTAACCCTTAATTTCCTAGTCGGCTAATTCAAATCCTAACAACTATATCCAATAACTCCTAATCTGGAATCAAGCAATAACAGGCCCTAGGCTTATGAATTGCATACGGGCAGACAATTAAATGAACAATCATACGAACGAGTTAACTCATTGACGACGTTAAATAAACTATGCATTCAAAAGCAATTAGCATCGAATTAACACAGATGGGAATCGACCGGATAAAAGGTCTACTGGAGATGAAGAGAAACAGAAAACTAAAAAGCAAGAAAATAAAATTCAACTGATTAACAAACGGAATATGAAGAAATAAAAGAAGAAATACCATAAGAGAAGACAAATCCGCACTTGAACGGACCCTGGACCCGTTTTGGGTTCAATTCGAACTTTGGATTCAACTTGAACTTGGATTCTTCGTTTTTGAGGCCAATGGACCTTAATTGAGATGTTTTCAACAATGAAAACATCCCAATTAAGGTCTATTAGACCTCAATTAGGCAGAAATCGAAGTCTAGGGTTCATGGCCGAGATTTGGGGCTCGACCGGTTCTGGCAAGATTCGAGCCAAACCAGGGACGGTAGGGGTATGAGGGAGGTGAGGGGAAGCTATTGTGTGATTTTGGTGAGGTTTGGCATGGTTTGGGTCTTAACTCGAATCTTCAAATGAAGATTCGAGGATTTCCTGAGTGATTCGAGGTAAGTGGTTCGTGGATATGGAATGGGGGGTCGAGATGGTCTTATGGTGTAAAAATGGGGGGCTTTGGTGACTGACCACCGCCGTAAGGTGATTTCCGGTGGTGGTGCACGGCGGGGGACGGAGGGGGCGAGAGACATGGTCTCTGAGGCTTGGAGACGAAGAGAGGGGGGGCTGGCTTGGGGGGCGGGGTATGAGATGGGCCTTATATATGAAATAGGAGATTAAATCCTGATCGTTGGATCATTTACGATCAACGACCAGGATCTCCTCACTTAAACCAAACGGTGTCGTGTAATGTCAATTTAAGACCGGACCGGTCTTTGGAGTGAAACGGATCGGGTATCATGAAGTAATTAAGGCCGTTGGATGATGAGAATCCAACGGCCAGGATCAAACAATGGGGCGATTAATGTGATCCATCGGATCAACGCTGATCGACGGCTTGGATCTCTTCACTTAAAGCGGAACGACGTCGTTTGGGGTGTTTGTGAGGGCCGGGCTGGGAGACGGGTTGGGTTGTTGGATCAAGAGAAGTGTGTAATTGGGCCTGGGATTAATTTGGCCTGGTCTTTTTGGTTTGGGCATAGTCCATTCCGATTTCCTCTCTATTTTCTTCTTTTCTTTTATTTTCTTTTTAATTCTTAATTTATTAAAAACCAAAACTCTATAATACATTACCAAAATTAACTTAGTTTATAAGAATACTAATTAAGTTCTTATGATAGTTAAATTAAACTAAGATCACACAATTGGGACATTAAATGCTAAAGATACAAAATGTACATATTTTGTGATTTTTCTATTTTTGTCAAATAAACTTGATTACTTTCAATCATAAATTAAAACCTAAGAACGCAAACGCAATATATTCTTGTATTTTTTCTTAATTTAAACAATCAAACATGCATACATAAAGAATACAAATAGTAAGAAAATTGACACAAAAATCCACATATATTACAACGATACAAAAATAATTTTATTTTGAATTTTTGGGAGTAAATCTCACGTAGGGCAAAAATCACGTGATCACAGCTACCCCTCTTTGCGCGGAAACATGAAGAGTTTTCGTGCAAAGATAAGTGAGCGGATACGAGCGATTTTTTGCCCGTCTGAGCACTCCGTGTGAAGCATTTTTTGAAAAAGTTTGACCGAACCTTGCTTCAAGAGGTTTCCTACATATCCCTGGCTAAAAGGGAATCAGGTCAATGTAGTTCGGGAAGTTTTGGTAGCTGGGACTACCATGACTGTTGTGATCTTGCTGTTACTGCTGTTACTGCTGGCGCCACTGCTTAACTGATCCCCTTATTACACCATGCTAAACGAAAAATGAGAAGCTAGACTAAGTTACAGTGTTGCAAATCCTTATCTATCTTTTCCACTTGATCTTCTCATGTTCCTTGCCATCCTGCTGGCTCTGATGTTTCTTCGCATGCTTCTTCTCTTCTGACCATTGTTATTTCGGCCTATCTTGATTGCTGAACTTCGACCATTGGGCCCTTCTCTGCGATCTTCGAACTATTCTCCTTCGAAGTCTGAGCCATCTTTCTGATCCTCGTTGGCTTCCTTTTGATTATAAACTTGGATTCATGCTGGGGATTTCCGTTATACTCTACCGCTTTCCTCAACCAATTTCAAAAATAAATTGCCACTCCATTCTTCAGGCGGGCTCCCTGACTTCCACTACAACTTCAAAGTACATCGCCACTCCATTCTTCAGGCGGGCTTCCTGACTTCAACAACATCTTTTGAAAATAAATCGCCACTCCATTCTTCAGGCGGGCTCCCTGACTTCAACAACAACTTCAAAATAAAATCGCCACTCCATTCTTCAGGCGGGCTCCTGACTTCAACAACATCTTTCAAAACTAAATCGCCATTCCATTCTTCAGGCGGGCTTCCTGACTTCAACTACATCTCAAAACTAAATCGCCATTCCATTCTTCAGGCGGGCTTCCTGACTTCCACTACAACTTCAAAGTACATCGCCACTCCATTCTTCAGGCGGGCTTCCTAACTTCAACTACAACTTCAAAATAAATCGCCACTCCATTCTTCAGGCGGGCTTCCTGACTTCAATTACATCTTCAAAACTAAATCGCCACTCCATTCTTCAGGCGGGCTTCCTGACTTCAATTACATCTTCAAAACTAAATCGCCACTCCATTCTTCAGGCGGGCTTCCTGACTTCCATTACATCTTCAAAACTAAATCGCCATTCCATTCTTCAGGCGGGCTTCCTGACTTCAACTACAACTTCAAAATAAATCGCCACTCCATTCTTCAGGCGGGCTCCCCGACTTCAACTACAACTTCAAAATAAATCGCCACTCCATTCTTCAGGCGGGCTCCCCGACTTCAACTACAACTTCAAAATAAATCGCCACTCCATTCTTCAGGCGGGCTCCCTGACTTCAACTACAACTTCAAAATAAATCGCCACTCCATTCTTCAGGCGGGCTTCCGACTTCAACTACATCTTCAAAACTAAATCGCCATTCCATTCTTCAGGCGGGCTTCCTGACTTCCACTACAACTTCAAAGTATATCGCCACTCCATTCTTCAGGCGGGCTTCCTGACTTCAACTACAACTTCAAAATAAATCGCCACTCCATTCTTCAGGCGGGCTTCCTGACTTCAATTACATCTTCAAAACTAAATCGCTACTCCATTCTTCAGGCGGGCTTCCTGACTTCAATTACATCTTCAAAACTAAATCGCCACTCCATTCTTCAGGCGGGCTTCCTGACTTCCATTACATCTTCAAAACTAAATCGCCATTCCATTCTTCAGGCGGGCTTCCCTGACTTCAACTACAACTTCAAAATAAATCGCCACTCCATTCTTCAAGCGGGCTCCCTGACTTCAACTACAACTTCTAATTTCATCCCATCCTTTCTTCAGGCGGGCTCCCTGACTTCAACTACAACTTCAAAATAAATCGCCACTCCATTCTTCAGGTGGGCTTCCTAACTTCAATTACATCTTCAAAACTAAATCGCCACTCCATTCTTCAGGCGGGCTCCCTGACTTCAACTACAACTTCTAATTTCATCCCATCCTTATCGCCTTCCTTTGTTTTCCGTATCATTTTCTTCTTCCTGCATTGCCTCTTGGGCCACTTTTCTTATGAATTACCTCTTCTTGGAATTGCTCTCCCCCTGGGTCGTGTTACTTTTACTTTGGCTGCTGGAGATACCTTCGGAATCGTTTACTCACCTGCTGGAGACGATGCTGCTGGGGAAGTATTCTTTATTTCCTTCACCCCTCATTCTCTCTCGGACTCGCTGGGGGTTGAAATGTCATTAACTGTGGATTACCCCGGCGGGGGAACCCTTTTCCTCTTCCTTCTTCCCAGACCTCCTCTGGGACTACGCTTTGGCCTCCTTGAAAAGCTTATGGGATATGATGTTGCTGGGGGAATCTCAGAGTTAGTGTTTCATTTTCCAACGACTGCTGGGGATGATACCAGGCTCAAAGATCACCCCTCGTGTTGCCTGGCCTCTCTCAACACTATTCTGCTTGGAACGGGCATTTCCCAAAATCTCGTGTTGTTTTCTACCCTTATCTACTGGGTGTTTTGCTTTCAAGAAAATTTTCGCAATCGGAGAAAATTTTCTGCCCCAGTTTGATGATCTTCTACGTGGCATGCTTTTCCGCCGACGAACCACCCTCTTTTCCTGCTTTAAATCAAAGAAAAATTGTTAGTTTCAAAACGCAGTGAGTGGTCGTGCCACTCTTGTTGGGGCCATTTTCCTTTTCTCTTTCAGCTGCTTGGCCTCCCTCGAACTTTTGGGAGCGCCGTTGACACTTGCTGGGGATGATGCTCTTTCCACAGATGGTCTCTCATTTCTCCTTTTATTTCAACCTTTGGTTTGGTCCGACCCTTTTCAGCCGGTGATTTGTTGTGAGAAATCTTCTTCCGGACGTGCTATATGTGTCCATCATACTCCATAATTCCTGTGAACCTTCCAACCAACCTGTCGTTCCAATCTTAATATCGGAACGCCTTTTGCCTTATTGCCTCGTTCCACGCCTATTCATTTTCATTGTACCGCTTTGAGAGACTTGGTAGTAAGCTTTGAAAAATCAATTTTCGAAAACGAAAGAAAAGAAAAAGAATGCTGGCCACAAATGACAAAAGAAAGGGAAAACTTTTCTGAACTCAAAAATAGGAAAAACTTATCTGAATGTGTGATTGATCCAAATGGTTACGCCGCGCCTTTGAGATTAATCTACCCGGTCTATTCATGTCAATCACTTTCTGATGGCTGCGCTTCGCTAGAAGTAAACGAATGTCCAAACCTTGTCTCATGCAGACACCTTGTAACCATCTCGCCTTGTCACCTCATAGTGCCATTCGAAGGGTTTTCACTAATGAGATTCTCTCATTTCTCTCTATCTCCCGTCGCCTTAGGGTGCCCGTAAAGGTTTTCACCGTAAGACTCTCTCATTTTCTTTCTCTCAACTTTCTTCGCCTTAAGGTGCCCGCGAGGGTTTTCACCGTTAAGACTCTCTCATTTTCGCTTTCTTTCCCTGCGGTGGGTCGGGGTATTATCCGTGGAATTTCTTCTAAAGGGGCCATCCCTTTTCATCTTGTAAGTCCTAAATTCAGTCGAGGATTGAAGTGTCATTCGTAGTTTCACTCGCATGACTTGGCATTTCTCAAATACTGATCGAGAGGTCTTTTTGGTTCATAATGTGGTTTCTGCGCGTGAGGCTAAAGAAAAAGGGGTTTAACCTCAACGGTTAGCTCATTACAACTCTCGGAATCCACACTATCTTTCAAACGAAACAATGACTTCTGCCCCAGTTTTGTTGCTTGGGGAATCTTTGATTTTTATTTTATTATGACCGAGTCGTGTGGCGCCTCCGTATCCTTCTTGAGGAATCAAGTCGAACGTAGTTCACTTTTTCTTGTGTTTTTCTTTGTTTCTTTTTTTTCTATTTTGTTATACATCTTCCTTGAGGATTCCAAAAGAGGGTATATGAAAGAATGATTAAGGCTCAAAGGGGAAGACAAGGGTTAAAGTGTTTGGGTAGTCGAAAAATTGCCTCTGTCATTTCATTCTCCGAAAATGGCAAATACAAACGAACGAAGCCAAGCGTTGACAAATGCATTAAAGAATTACACATAATATCTCTTGACTGCATCAGAATTGATAGCCATATCAGTGCATCTTCCTTCAACATCAGTTAGACATAGCGCGCCGTTGGATAATACCTTAGTCACAACAAATGGTCCCTGCCAATTTGGAGCGAACTTGCCTTTCGCTTCGGTCTGGTGTGGTAGAACTCTCTTCAGCACATGTTGTCCCACTTCAAATTTCCCGGGACGTACCTTCTTGTTATATGCTCTTGCCATTCTCTTTTGATACAATTGGCCATGACATACTGCTGTCAATCTCTTTTCATCGATCAAGCTCAATTGCTCCAATCGAGTTTTGACCCACTCATCATCGTCAATCTCAGCTTCAGCGACAATTCGGAGGGATGGGATTTCAACTTCTGCTGGTATTACTGCTTCAGTTCCGTACACCAACAAATAAGGAGTTGCACCTACCGAAGTTCGGACGGTAGTGCGATAACCCAATAGCGCGAATGGTAACTTTTCATGCCATTGCCTAGACCCTTCTACCATCTTCCTCAATATCTTCTTTATATTCTTGTTTTCTGCCTCAACCGCACCATTTGCTTTGGGACGATATGGTGTGGAATTTCGGTGTGTAATCTTGAACTGTTGACATACCTCTTTCATCAATCCGCTGTTAAGATTGGCACCGTTATCTGTGATGATCATCTTTGGAATTCCAAACCTGCAGATGATGTGGGAATGTACGAAGTCCACCACCGCCTTCTTGGTCACCGATTTGAAGGTTTTGGCCTCCACCCATTTGGTAAAATAGTCGATCGTTACCAGAATGAACCTATGACCATTGGAAGCTGCAGGTTCTATAGGTCCAATAACATCCATACCCCATGCGGCAAACGGCCATGGCGCTGACATTGTATGCAATTCAGTCGGTGGAGAATGAATCAAATCTCCGTATATATGACACTGATGGCATCTTCGCACGAAACTTATACAATCACGCTCCATAGTGAGCCAGTAATATCCTGCTCGAAGAATCTTCTTTGCCAATACATACCCGCTCATGTGTGGTCCACAAACTCCGGAGTGTATATCTGTCATCACTGTTGTGGCTTGACTCGCATCTATACATCTTAAAAATCCCAAATCTGGGGTTCTTTTGTACAGTACCCCTCCACTAAGGAAAAATCCGTTCGCCAACCGCCGAATAGCCCTCTTTTGATCCCCAGTTGCCTGCTCTGGGTATATTCCTAACCTGAGGTACTCTTTGACATTATGAAACCACGGCTCGCCATCTATTTCTTCTTCTGTCATATTACAATAAGCATGTTGATTCCGAACCTGAATATGTAACGGATCGACACGAACCTTGTCCGGGCGATGTAGCATTGACGCTAAAGTAGCTAGAGCGTCGGCAACCTCATTATGCATCCTTGGGATGTGGCTGAATTCTACTGATCGAAAGCGCTTGGTCAGATCATGCAAACACTGACGATACGGGATAAGCTTTAAATCCCTGGTTTCCCATTCTCCCTGAATCTGATGTACCAGAAGGTCCGAGTCCCTCAAGACCAAGACGTCATGTACATCCATGTCCACCGCTAATCGCAACCCCAAGATACATGCCTCATACTCAGCCATATTATTGGTACAGTGAAAACGCAGTTGAGCAGTAACAGGATAATGCTGTCCTGTTTCAGATATGAGCACGGCCCATACTCCGACTCCTTTTGCGTTCGCCGCTCCGTCGAAGAAGAGCTTCCACCCTGGATCCTTAGTTAATTCCAACCCATCAATTTGCAATACTTCTTCGTCCGGAAAATACGTCCTCAAAGGTTCGTATCCGTCATCGACAGGATTCTCGGCTAAGTGATCGGCTAGGGCTTGAGCTTTCATAGCCGTCCTTGTCACGTATATGATGTCGAACTCTGTAAGTAATATTTGCCATTTTGCCAACCTCCCTGTAGGCATAGGTTTCTGGAAAATATACTTCAACGGATCCAAACACGAAATGAGGTAAGTGGTGTAAGAAGACAAATAATGTTTCAACTTTTGGGCTACCCAAGTCAAAGCGCAACATGTCTTTTCTAGATGAGTGTACTTGACCTCGTGGACCGTGAATTTCTTATTGAGGTAGTAAATGGCCCGTTCCTTCCTGCCAGTAAGATCATGCTGCCCCAGTACGCAGCCGAACGAATTATCCAAAACCGTCAGATAAAGAATCAGGGGTCTACCCGGTTCAGGCGGAACTAGTACGGGAGGGTTTGATAGATACCCTTTGATTTGGTCGAACGCTTCCTGACATTCTGTCGTCCATTCTATCGCCGCGTCTTTCTTCAACAGACGGAATATGGGTTCACAGGTTGTTGTAAGCTGAGCAATAAACCTACTGATGTAATTTAACCTTCCCAACAGACTCATTACCTCTGTTTTATTCTTTGGCGGGGGTAGCTCTTGAATGGACTTGATTTTGGATGGGTCCAACTCAATGCCCCGTCGGCTGACGATGAATCCTAGCAACTTTCCTGATGGAACTCCGAATGCGCATTTGGCTGGATTGAGCTTGATGTCATATCTTTGAAGTCTTTGAAAGAACTTCCTGAGGTCGGCAACGTGGTCTTCTCGACGTCTAGATTTTATGATCACGTCATCCACGTACACTTCAATTTCCTTGTGTATCATGTCATGGAATACCGTAGTCATCGCCCTCATGTATGTTGCCCCTGCATTCTTCAAACCAAACGGCATCACCCGGTAGCAATAAGTCCCCCATGGTGTGATAAAAGCCATCTTTTCTGCGTCCTCTTCATCCATCAAGATCTGATGATATCCCGCATAACAGTCCACAAAGGATCCGATTTCACGTCCAGCGCAATTATCAATCAGGATATGGTTATTGGAGAGCGGGAAATTATCCTTAGGACTTGCCTTGTTGAGATTGCGGTAGTCCACGCATACTCTGATCTTTCCGTCTTTCTTTGGCACCGGTACTACGTTAGCCAACCATTCAGGGTATCGAGTGACACGAATGACTTTCGCCTGCAACTGCTTGGTTACTTCCTCTTTGATCTTTACACTCATCTCCGTCTTGAATTTCCGCAGTTTTTGCTTGACGGGAGGATATGCCGGATCAGTGGGTAATTTATGAACCACTAGATCAGTGCTGAGTCCTGGCATGTCGTCGTACGACCATGCGAAAATGTCTTTAAACTCCATGAGTGTTTTGATAAACTCTTCTCTCAGGTTGGGCTCAATATGGACACTTATTCTGGTTTCTTTGACGTCATCTGTGTTCCCCAGATTAACAGCCTCAGTATCATTTAAATTTGGTTTGGGTTTTTCCTCGAAGTGACTTAATTCTTCACCGATTTCTTCTATGGCTTCATCATCGCCGTATTCCAATTCACTCTCGTCACTTCTTATTTCATGTGTTATTATTTCCAAACCCGATTGACTTTCTAGACTGGGTTGATTAATCATTAAGCACGCCATATCATTAAGATCAGTTGAAAGAAGGTTGTTCAGAAAAGTAAAAGAAGGAAAATAAACAAAATCAGACACGAAGGGAACAGAATTTCATTAATGGGAACAGTACAAGGAAAACAAACTTGCAAACTCAAATCAAAATGAATTAAAACAAACGGATTTTACTCCGGGGACAACCCCCAACACAAAATTTCGAAAGGAAACAATCCAAAACAAACTACCAAGACTCCTTCCGGACAGGGAGAGGAGTAGCCTTCCAATTATTCAATTTTGCTTTCGGTCCCACAAACTGTATCTCGGCATGGCTGGATCCTTCACCATCCTCGAGCATGCATACATCTGCGAATAGGTCCTCGAACTTTCTTAAGAACTCTTCGTATGGCCTAACCATAGGACCGGGAATCTTTGTCGTCGGATGTCCTCTTACTCCGGACCTGACGAAAGATTGGGAAAGGCGTGGAACAGGCTTCGGGAGCACCCATGTCTTCTGCTTATTCCTCTTGGCTTGCTGGATGTCCTCTGATATTGGCTTGAATCCCAAGCCGAAGGTTCCCACGTTTTCGACCACAAATACCGGTTGTATGATTCCTTGCAGAGATGCACCTAAACCTTTGCCGGGTACGAAACTATTTCTCAGCATTTCATGAGCCACCATGACGTCGGCGATAATTATTCTGTCATTGGGAATGCATTCCCCTTCTGGAACTCGGTTGGCGGATACCACCTCGCAGATCTGGTATACCCATGGCCCAACATCTTCTTCCGTCTCAACAAAGGGGACGATGGTGCCCGGTTGTAGATCATTCTCTCCATGGACGACGATCTCCTGTTGGTCCCACTCAAACTTGACGAGTTGGTGTAGGCTGGATGGAACTGCTCTTGCGGCATGGATCCACGGTCGCCCTATCAGAAGGTTATATGACACTACCATGTCCAGCACCTGGAATTCCATGGTGAACTCCACTGGTCCGATTGTCAAGATTAACACTATGTCCCCAACCGACGCTTTGCCTCCTCCATCAAACCCTCGAACACATATGATGTTCTTGCGTATCCTGCCGATGTCCACTTTCAACTTGTCCGGTGTAGAGAGAGGACAAATGTTAGCACTGGACCCATTATCGACAAGGACTTTGGTAACCACCGACTCTTCACACTTTACCGTAAGATATAAAGCCTTGTTGTGCTCGGTGCCTTCCTCGGGCAATTCATCATCGGTGAAGGTGATCCGATTCGCTTCGAAGATCCTATTGGTGATCTTCTCCAAATGACTCACTGAGATTTTATCAGGTACGTGGGCCTCATTCAAAACTTTCATCAAAGCTTGCCGATGTTCTTCGGAATGTATCAGCAAGGATAGCAATGATATTTGCGCAGGCGTTTTCCTCAGCTGCTCTAAGACAGAATAGTCATGCAGCTTCATCTTTTTCATGAATTCTTCTGCCTCTTCGTCAGTTACCGGTTTTTTCAATGTTGTCGGAGTGATCTTCCTCAATTCCGCAGGGGCAAAACATCTCCCCGAGCGGGTCAAACCTTGCGCTTCGCAAGCTTCCTCTTTCACTTCCTTTCCTTTGTAAGTTGTCGTAATCCGATCATAATTCCATGGGATAGCTCTGCTATCAGTTATTGGCAACTGTATTGCTGGCTTGATGATGAAAGGATCCATTCGAACGCCTGCTACCGTCAAGATGGGTTTGGTTGCTACCCCCGGTACAATTATTTTTACTTCCCCCGACCTCACCGGCACTTTGTTCACGCTTCCCTTTTCTGCTTCCGACCCCCTTTGTACGTCCTTCTTGCAAATGAGTGACTCGTCAAGGCTTGGCCCTTTTCTCATTCCTACCCCGCTAGACTTGATCATCATTACAGTCTGAGAGGTTTTCTCCTTTCCTTCTTCTACCCGTACCAACTCGATCATGTTGGTCTCATGATGAGTTAGAAGTGGATTTTGGTTGATGTTGGGCTCTGTTGGAGTCTGGACCTCAATCCTGCGAGTGTCGATGAGCTCCTGGATGGCTGTTTTCAACCTCCAACACTTTTCCGTGTCGTGTCCCGGACATCCTAAGCAGTATGCACAATTTACTGAATGGTCCAGGTTCTTTGGAAGAGGGTTTGGTAGCTTAGCTTCAACCGGATTTAGCAACCCTACTTGCTTCAACCGGTGGAACAGACTGGTGTAAGACTCTCCCAAGGGAGTGAAAGTCTTTGGCCTTGGCGTCCTATCGCTCTTGAATGCTTGGTTCGGACGAAAACTCGCGCCCGAGGGGTTTTTGTAAGCTCTTGGGGGTGGATAATTGCTCTGCGGGTTTGGTGCACGCCACGGTGCATGGACGGGAGGTGCGGCATATGACTGAGCATGATGGACAGTAAAATGGGGATCAGGTGCTGGATAGTAGTGTTGCGGGTAGTTATATGGATTGTGGAGGTAATTTTGGTGGTGAGGTTGTGGCGGGTTATATTGGGGTGCGGGGCCTCTGTTTCTGAACCATGTTCCGGACTCGACTGCCGTGACTTCTTCTTTCCTCTTTTTCCCAAGCACTCCTCCGGTACCACTTTGAATAGCTTGGGTGGTGGCTTTCAACGCTGAATAACTCATAATCTTGTTGGCTTTCAAGCCTTCCTCGATCATAGCCCCCATTTTTATCACCTCGGTGAATGACTTGCCCACGGACGTCACCAGATGTCCGAAATAGGTTGGCTCTAGTGTCTGCAAGAAGTAATCCACCATCTCGTTCTCTCTCATAGGCGGATCTACCCTTGCTTCCTGTTCCCTCCAGCGGAAACCAAATTCTCTGAAACTTTCGGCGGGTTTCTTTTCTAACTTTAGCAATGATAAGCGGTCCGGGACTATTTCAAGATTGTACTGGAACTGGCTAATGAATGCCTGAGCCAAATCATCCCACGTAAACCATCTGCTGGGATCCTGCCTAGTGTACCACTCCAGGGCAGATCCTCCCAAACTCTGACCGAAGTAAGCTATCAGAAGCTCGTCTCGTCCTCCGGCTCCTCGCATTTTACTATAAAACCCTCGGAGGTGGGCTACAGGATCACCATGCCCCTCGTATAGGTCAAACTTGGGCATTTTGAACCCGGTCGGCAACTGGACATCTGGGAATGGACACAGATCCTTGTAAGCGACACTGACCTGGTTGCCCAAACCGTGCATGTTCCTGAAGGACTGCTCCGGGCTTTTAACTTTTCTAATAACTTCCTCATGTTCCGAACTTTGGAAGTGCTTTTCCGGTTCTGCCGGATTATCCCAGTGAGGGGTGTGTGATTGCGGTTCGGGAGCCCTAAAAGTAGGCTCGGGAGGATAGTAAGAGTTGTCATGGATCTGAACATGCGGCTCGCCGGACGGCCTTTGTAGAGTAGCAGGTGGAGGTGCCACAAAAACAGGGGTGATTGGAGGAGGATTTGGTTTGGCCGGTGGAGTGTGAGTGGCATAAGGGTTTTCCCCCTGAAAGTATGGATTGATCGGGGCGCTTGTCGAAGGATCGATGGGTGGATGTTCTGGAGCTGAGACGAGAGTAGGGAGGTTTGGTGAGGACTGTCCCCTAGCCCAGGCTAGGTGCATCTCTGTTATCTGATGTCTCAACCGTTCTACCTCCTCTTTCATGATTTGCATCTCCGATTTCTCTTCCTCGAGACTTTTACCGGAACTAGACATGCTTGCTGTAATTGGCCCTTTAGATCTAGTACGGTAATGGTGGCTGGCCAGTATATTCTGTCAAACCAACTGCTAAACTTTTCTGGAAATTGACAAACTTGTTAGTTTACCGAGTTTAACAGATATGTTATGGCACGTTGGATGCAATGCACCTAACCAAATAACCCTTTCTACATGTACTCACAACATGCGTCATTCCAGCTTTTCTCTTTTCTCTTTTTTCTTTTTTCTTCTTTTTCTTTTCTCTTTTTCAACTATCCTTGAAAGCCTTATTTTTATTAACCTTCGTATTCTTTTCCTTTCTTTTTTTTTAGTGGTGGTCGAATCTTATGTGGATTGCCTACGTATCACGTCCCCGCATGAATCAGACCGAGCGTAGTTCTGGTAACAAGATTGTGGCAAAATTCAGTAACTCTTTTATATCAAATAAAACCTGAAAGTTACAAAACATGTCTTACAATAATCGACAAAATAGAGGAATGCTTGACTCGAAAAAGGAAAATGCCAACCAACTTGACTCGATATTTCAAAATACATTTTTAATCAGAAGTCTAATGCTCTAAAATTCCTGGGGGCCCGCGAGGCATCATTCGGCCTTGCCGCGGGCCTTTGTGTGAGGTCTTTGTGTAGTCCCCTTAAATCTCTCATGATCTGATGAACATAGCCCATAACCGAAGCAAAAAGGTCGGTGCGAGGCATTTGTTCACAAGCTAAGCACTTCGTGGTGACATAATGCCCGATTTCCCCAATTCTGTCTTTGATCATGTCCCTTTCTCTGAGTAGCCGTTCTATCTGCTGGTTTTTCGCCCCCAATCTTTGAGCGTTGTTGGTGACTTGGTCTAGGAGCCTGTCTATTTGTTCTTGCAGTCGAGCCATCAAATTGTGGCAACGGTCGAGGTCCGCTCTGGCATCTTGGGCTTGCTTGAAAACCCGCTCCCTGAGGATAACATTTGCCTCCCTTAGACTAGTGATGGTCTCAGTGTAATCTTCCTCCACCCGTTGTAGGTGAAGTGCATGTTGATGTGTCTCCATTCTCCAGCTAGCACGGATCCTCATTGTTTGGGCTTTCGACTCTTCCAATTCTCTTTGGACATCGGCAACTTGGCTTCTCAGACCCTTTATCAATTTTTCGTCTGCTCGACTCCTCAACTGTCTATCAGCATCCCTTTTCATTTGCTGGATTTGAGCTCTTAAAAAGTCATTTTCTTGTGCCAACTTCTTTTTATCTCCTTCGTTGGCGGCGGCTTGCATATCCATTTCAAATTGGAGCTCATGGGTCCGTTGCTCTATTCTGCTAATCTTTGTTCTATAAGCTTCTTCTTTGGCCAACCAGTCCCATTGTTCTTGTGACGCTCCAGCAAACTCCCTGAGGTGGGGCCTTTTGTGGGCCTTTGATGCTCCAGATCTCTGCTATACCATGCAGGGTATTCCGACGATACTTCACCCCGGGCTCGATCTCGCACCCGAGTGCCTATCTTCAATGTTTGGCATTCACTCCAAATCTTTCGGACCAACGCTTCAGGGAACTGTCCTCCTGGTCCAATTTCGACCACATGTGGGCCGAGGTCTTCTTCTTTTGGGATTATTTGGCATCGTCCCAACTGTCTCAATACTCGACCTGGTGCGTAGGGCTGGATGTTGTTGAGGCCCATTAGCAATAAATATGATTCCGTGGCCGATGCATATATGACTTCTTCCACGGGTAGCCAACCAAACGTCCATTCTATTTTGCTGGCTGGAATCAAACGCAAGAGTCGTATCCATCCGCTAATCCCCTCTGGCAAATCATGTCCCTCGACCCTCGTAGGGAATTCTTCTATACAGGTTTTCTCCGATAAACTATACCTCATAAACTGCGGGTGACGACATAAGTGATCGATCATCCACATTTGGAGAAGTACGTTGCAAGCTTCAAAGAAGACCCCTCCAACTTTGCAGATAGTGAGTGCACGAGAGATATCTGATATTATCATGGGAGCCAAAGTACTATTGTTTTGTTTCATCAGAGTGCTGACGACCCCTGCCACTTGTATGTTGATATTCCCGTCTTTTCTAGGAAATATTAATGAACCCAGGAAAGCTATCATGAAGGCGATGCGTCTATGCTCCTCCCATTTTAACTGGTTTTGTCCACTGCAGATTTTGCTTTTGTGTTTGCTGAAACCCCCGTAATGACCATATTTATCATATAGAAATGCTAAAGTGCAGAACCCTTCTGATAAGTCTGGGTTGTGTACAGTTCTGCGGATTTTCACAGTATCCAAAAACCTATGTACTGTCACTACCCTCGGCGCAATGAGATATTGTTCCCTCATAGGGACTTTTGGTCTTCCAATATACCCGGCCAATTCTTCTAATGTTGGCGTGAGTTCAAAGTCTGAAAAGTGGAACACATTGTGTGCTGGATCCCAGAATGAGATCAAGGCTCGTATGATGTCTCCTCTCGGGGGAATATTTAGTAGCCCTACTAGATCTCCCAGGTACGGCTTAACTGTGTCTTGTCCTTGCTCGCCCAAGTCGCTCCACCACCTATGCAAACTTAAGGGGACCTTGTTTATGATAACTTCGGTTGTATTCTGACTCGTGCTCATTCTGCACATTTATTAAGGTAATTTTTAGATGAAAGAGAAATCTTTATTTGACCCAAACAAAACTATCTTAAAAAAAACGAAACGGGCCACAGGAATTGACTGGTCAAAATATTAAGACTGATGAAAAGGTGGTCGTTGAAAACGTATTTTGAGATAAAGGGAAGTTGGACCCGTTAAAGGCTGCCTACGTATCTCACACCTGGTGAGAATCAAACCCGCGTAGTTCGGTCCGTCAAAACAACTATTTTAAAGAAAACACATTTTGTCAAGAAAACCATTTTGTTGGCAAAGTCAACCTTCTGTCGTTTTTTATCGGCAAACTAAATTTATTGACTTGTTGGTAAAACACATTTTTTGTATTTTCTGAAAAATATTTATTTCCCCATACTATTTCCTTTTGTTTTTTTTCGTTTTTCTTCAGTATTTAAATGCCGGTCAACATGCCAGTCTAAATAAATTCTTACAACAAATATGATATAGCAAGATGGTCTTTTCATTTCGGGTCACCTGTCCTAGACGGACCCAACCCCTGTGTTGAGTCCCCTAAGTCAGATATGATGCAAATAAACGTCCTAAATCTAGGCTTAATATCCTGATGTTTTCAATGGTACTAGACCGTGTACCCGAGCGGACAACTCGGATTTGAGGAGGGAGCTACGTACCGAGGACCCGCGGGATCGTCCGGCTTTGTAGCTTATCCTGCCTCTTTTCTTATTTTTGGTATTGACACTAACAGAAAGGGGAGTCTCAACCAGTAAGCACATCCCCGGGGGTAAGAAGAGACGGGTTTTCGGCACAGTTTTATATACAATTCACGCAATATCAAAGCGGTAAACATATAGCAGTTTGTATATACAGTGCAACTAATATCAAAGCGGTAGACATGTAGCACATTAATCAAACATGTAATAAAATCAGATATAGACAAAACAACAATTTAAATGAGCTCGAGTTCTTAGACCCCGAACCGAGGTTCGAGGTAGAATGTCCCCAGCAGAGTCGCCAGAGCTGTCACACCTCCTTTTTCCGCTAACCCGCGCGGGCGCGAGGGAGTTTTTCCAATTAAAGGACAATCGAAACGGGATTTATTTATTTAATTCAGAGTCGCCACTTGGGAAAATAATAGTTTCCCAAGTCACCGGTTTGATCCCGAACCGAGGAAATTTATGACTCTGTATTACAGTCTGCGAAACTAGAAACCTGGATAAGGAACTCCGTTAACCCGGGAGAAGGTGTTAGGCACTCCCGGATTCCGTGGTTTTAGCACGGTCGCTCAACTGCGATTTTTGCTTTTATCTGATTTCTTTGTATATTTTAACTATGTATTTTTTAATGCTCCGCTTTTATTTTTAGAAGAATTGCGACGTCAAGAAAACACATTTCGAGTCACACCGCAACCAGTACGCCTGTGACTTTAATGTATTTCAGTTTCGCCGAGAGTAAGATTTGGGTCACATAAATGCGCACCCGTATTTAGGAGAGTAATTTTCTTACAAATCGTACCTAAAGAGTCTATCGTCCTTATTAACTTTGGGAAAGGACCGTGAAATTCACTAAACGGTCCTTCCAAGTCTAAGTTTTTTTTTGTAACAACTAATTTGAGGGCCCCGCAATTGTGTATTTTCGTTTGGCGAGGCTCGTCTCGTTATTATTTAAGGTCATACCTAGCATAACTAAATTTTCTGTTGCTTTGTTTTTATATCAAAAGGAAAGAAAGTCCTAATAAATGTTACTAAGAAAAAATTACCTTAGTTTACCAATTAAACATTCACCGGCTTAGTACCATTTTAACCTATTGTCACGCCTCGAATTCTAAGAATAAACAAGGTTACTTAAATGAGGGCCATTCATTTATCATTTTTATTTAAAGGTTAATCTTAAAGTAAACTATGTTTTGTTTCTTTATTTTGTCTCTAATAATAAAAGAAATCCTAGTTAATCAATATTACCTAATAGTGTTATGTTTGAGCCCATGAACTCATAAGAGTACTTGTCTTTAATTATTTTTGGGCTTGCAAGTAGCCCGTAAATTTAATCCGAAGGCGTAAGGGCAGATATATCATAGTTTGGGCCTAAGTTCTAAGCTTCTGGTAAAATATACCCAAGGAAGGTCCGTATGATTGCAGAACCGAACAAATTAGACCCAATGTTAATGTAAACCGGTCCTAATACCTTCACTAATTAAAACAAGGCAAATAATACGCCATTATACCAATTAACAGAACATTGACCATTCAAATTCTAGATTAAAGCTCAGGTTATTTGATTCTACCGATATTCATGAACAAATCAATTTTTCCAATTATTTACTTGAGAATGCACGTTTAACTATTAGTAATGGGACAATAGCATAATTATACCTATTTTATGATTATTTACAGTTCGTATACCCAAAGTCCTGGCTTCTAATTCATTTACCTTTTTTTAAAATTGAAGTTATTCCGAAACGAAATTAAAGGAAAGAAATTAACAAATTATTTTTAACTTTTCCTTTACATGCTATATCAAAAGAAATCTAAATCTAGGAATTTATTTGTCCTAAAAGATCATAAGTGTTTCAAACACGTTAAGAATGATCAAATACTAATAAAGTTCAAACATTCTGAAAGTCTAGATATAGTTTAAATTTACACAGTCCATGATTCGTACACGTGCAAATAAGAATGAAGCTACATTAATCTATTACACTTAGCATTTATTCGATTATCAATACACAACAATCCAAACGGGCAGTGTTCGAGGAGCCAAGGAATGAACATTTTTATTTCCATTTCCACTTCATATGCACCAATATAACATGAGAGAAGAAAATACCTGGAAATTGACAAAGTAGAAGACTAGGGATCAGCTATACAGTGAAGCAACAGTAGTAGTAAACAGCAGCAACAAAACACAACAACAAACAGCCAACAGACACTCAGCAAACCAGTAGTAGTCCAACACCACCATACTCAGTGAACCAGTAGCAACAACACACAACAGCAAACAGCAACAGAAGAGAAAGCAGTCCAAAACTCAGCAACAAATAGCAGCCAAAAAACAAACCACAGCAGTAGCAGTGGCCAAACACGATCACCCAGCAAACCGGTGACACCACCTCGACCAACAAAAACAAACGACCCCCAAAATCTATGCAAGGGATCCTGTGTGAACTTCAAATAGGAATCCAATGAAACAGAAGTTATTTTCAATCTCTTTATCACTGTCTAAGATTTCTATCTCTCAGGTCTATATGTATGAATGTCTAAGCCCTTATATGCTTTCTATCTTGTTTTCTCTCCAGGTCTGACCCCCTCTCCAAGTCTGCCTATCACTGTATTTATATTTGAACCCCCTCCCCACCCTGGATGGCCAGAAAAACTCCACTCAAACCCTTGCCCATCCCTGCTCTGCCAGCCCATTATCCCATCTGTTTTCCCCACTACACTATGTCTAAGCATGGGTGTTATTAGTTAAACAATAACCTCTGTCCAGACATGGCTAAGTGCACTGCTGTGACAGCAGGTTCCACTGCTCAGCTTCATGTGCAGGGCATTTAAAATATTCTAAAATGCTAACCCTTAATTTCCTAGTCAGCTAATTCAAATCCTAACAACTATATCCAATAACTCCTAATCTGGAATCAAGCAATAACAGGCCCTAGGCTTATGAATTGCATATGGGCAGACAATTAAATGAACAATCATACGAACGAGTTAACTCGTTGACGACGTTAAATAAACTATGCATTCAAAAGCAATTAGCATCGAATTAACACGGATGGGAATCGATCGGATAAAAGGTCTACTGGAGATGAAGAGAAACAGAAAACTAAAAAGCAAGAAAATAAAATTCAACTGACTAACAAACGGAATATGAATAAATAAAAGAAGAAATACCATAAGAGAAGACAAATCCGCACTTGAACGGACCCCGGACCCGTCTTGGGTTCAATTCGAACTTTGGATTCAACTTGAACTTGGATTCTTCGTTTTTGAGGCCAATGGACCTTAATTGAGATGTTTTCAACAATGAAAACATCCCAATTAAGGTCTATTAGACCTCAATTAGGCAGAAATCGAATCCGCACTTAAACTTGATTACTTTCAATCGTAAATTAAAACCTAAGAACGCAAACGCAATATATTCTTGTATTTTTTCTTAATTTAAACAATCAAACATGCATACATAAAGAATACAAATAGTAAGAAAATTGACACAAAAATTCACAGATATTACAACGATACAAAAATAATTTTATTTTGAATTTTTGGGAGTAAATCTCACGTAGGGCAAAAATCACGTGCTCACACAAAAAATAAGCCACGTGTGCATATACGGATAGCTCCGAGACGAGTCGATCTTTTCCACCCATTGCAGATGTATGTCGAATACATCTCTAACAGGCAGAGAGACTAACTGTATGGGGTCGAATCAGATGTAACTAATGAAAGTCGAGTACGCCTCCTTTCACGGCCGCTAAAACCAAGTATATCTCTCTTCACGCCCATACAACGAGAGGGGGTACGCTTCTAACAATAAAGGCGTAATGTCAAACTCGCCCGTATGAGTACTCCGTCCCCTCCGCCCATTTATATTTTTGGAACGATAGTGGTCATAGAAAATAGTATTTTAACGAGGGACCCTTCCTTCTATATAAGGAAAGGCCTCCCTCATTTGTAAAGTATGTGTTATTTTCATTAATAATACAACTTCTGACTATCTCTCTTACTATCATTATCTCTCTATTATTTCTCCCTCAGTGATTTGTATCGATAATCTACTTAGTCTCGTTACAATTTCATCAGAAAAAATAACAGACGAACTATAGATCTATCCATGGGTTTATTATCATTGATTCCGATTTTTCTTTTCATAGTCTTTGATTGTCCCTAACTTATAAAGCACTCAATAGTTTTTAGGTCAAACATTTGGCTTATATATTTGAACAAATAAATCCATTTTAAGAAAAGTGACAATAACGAGTTCTGAAAATAGAAAATTTGTATTATGGTGATCATTGTTTTACCTTTTCTCTATCTTGTTATGAAATAATAAAAGAAGAAGACGAATATTACAGAGAAAAGTAGAGGGAGAGAATTCTTATTGATGTGGGATGAATTACAACAGAATATGAGCCCTTTATATATAGGGAAAGAGCGACTTAGCCACCAAGAAAAAGCCCTAAAATATAGACATTCATCATAAATATAATTCTATTTATAACACTCCCTCTTGAATGTCTATTTAATAGATAATCTACCTCGTTAAAATCTTAACAAAATAAACCCAGTGGAAAAGAAGGAAAAAGAGTTACACATATCTAACAATACGTCTTTTGGTTGCCTTGTTAAAAACCTTTCAAGAAAAACTCAGTGGGACAAAACCTTGTAAGGAAAAAAATGCAACGTGCATTAACTCCCCTGATGAGAGCATCAGTTCAAATCTTCAACCATTTGCGTTCCAATCTTGTGCACCATCTTCAAAAGATCGTTGGTAGAGATTTAATAAACAAATCAACCATATTAATTTGAATGAATATATTGCACAAATCATCATTCTTGATAAATATATAATATCTTCATAAAATGCCGTGGAATGGCCTTTTGTATATCTCCATAGAGATTCTCGCTATCATATTATCATGCTTATAGTTATAGCAAGATACATATGCACACAAATTGCACTTAGGATGTGGTACTTCATGACTATGAATTTTATATGCTTTAAGCAATTTAAATCCTTGAGGAACCGTTAAGTCACATAAGCCAAATAAATAGACTTTAGATGCATATCAAGTTTACATGTCATAGTAAATATATAAGATATCGAAAACAAACTGCACATATCATTGACTTAATACCTTCAAGTATTTGAACTACATGTTCAAAACTACATGTCTTTCATATGAAATCAATTCAATTTGAATTGTGTCTTTTCTATTTGGACAATATTTTTGCGCATGTATTCGATAGACTTAAAATTCCCATCTATACTTAGCGCTTTCATAGATGTCGTCGATGAACATTTTATATCAGTTACTTATTTTTCATAAAGATATAGCATACAGATCTTTTCATTCGTATATTCAGGTACCTGAATCTCTCATGAGATTTTATGAAGTGTTATGTCATGAGCTAGATCACTTGCCTCGTTTATTATGATCATTTTGATCATTTCCTCGTCTTCTTTATCAAGAAGTTTATTTAAAACTCTGATTTGTCTATACGCTTTAAGCGTACTATAGACTTTATCCTTCTAGGACTTAATAAGAGTATTTGCAATGAGAATATAGCTAATTACTTTGGGCCAGCAAATGCGTTTGGCATGCTTTGCACTTTATTGCAGATGAATTATCTTTTATGAATTTCAAGTTCATATTATCTTATTCGAGGATCAAGATGTATAAATAATAATTCATTTCATGTCACTTTTCTCAACTATTGTATCTTGTCTCTCCCTCTTGCTAGAAAAACTAATTTGTTTCCTTAACTTTGAGAACCCATCTTTGTGTTTTATGGTATTAATCAAAATATACACCACACATCAATAATAATTAGATGAAATTAATTGGTTCATGACCCTGAACCACTTGTGAGGGGAGAAAATAATATACTTTGGTATATAATGTATATCAAACTAATATAGATGACTTTGTTCTCATAAGTAATTATTTAGCTATTAAGTAGAGACACTTAATAAATCATTTTGCTAACCAACTGTGATGTAAATCAACTTATCAAGATGAACTTCTTGAAGAGAAATCTGGAAATTATGCTCGAAATTAAATTATTGAACAATTTACCTCGTAAAACAGCAGGTTGCGAGTTAATAATCTCACCTGTAACCATCTCACAGATGCATCTTATGTGGTATATATGGCAGGTGAATGAACTCATATTCACCTTTGCTATTTTCAGCATTCATGGGATTCAATCCCAATTTTGGTTGGTATATTAATTAATTAGAACATGCAACATAAAAGAAATCGTAAAGAAGTTTCTAGTTCTTTAATATTTACCCATGTGAATTCTCTTTTATTTTGCACATCGTACTTAAATTAATATGGCTAAATCAATTATGCTAACTGAATAATATTAATAAATTTCAGATTTAGACCATGACGTGTGCAATTATCAATAAACTCCGAGTTATTATGATATGGATTTTTATATCAATAAATATCTACTTTATTGTGGTATTCTTTTATTTGTGTAGTACAAACTGAAGAATAAAGCGAGTAACTTTTCACATACATATTACCCAGCTACAAGTTGTAGTAATAGAAGATATTAAATCTTTCCTTTATTCATAGTGTCAATATAATCAATCGCTTTCGTGTATACTTTGGAAACTGAATAAGTTTCTTTGACACTTACTACAACATAATACCTTATTGATAATCAATTGTGTTTCTCCAAAGTAGTAATAACTGGCTCTTTTAGAGCTCTCAATTAATTTGATACTACCACATATTCATCAACATCCATATAGCAAATATCTCTATTAAAGAGGAAGGTATACCATTATGGTTATGGTCAAACTTATATGTAAGATCTGTTTCTTGCATTACTGTTATCTTTTAATAATCATAATACCAAAATATTTTGACATATAATATGTACGTGACTAATGACCATTCATGCCATAATAATGTCATTATTTTCTTATATCATCTCTAACCTCGTTCTAGAGGAGAGTGTGGTATATTCACTACCACTAGCACATTCATATTCTTCCAATAATGAATATGCATTCACAAAAAGATGTTGTCACATTCACATCATGAATGAACCATAATCATATATATGTGCTTTAAAAAATCTCATGTCAAATCAATGATAAATATTACTTATACAGAGTGAAAGATTATTTTGAGAATCCTTATTATTCTCATTATCACAATGATGATGATTACAATTTCGTCAACTGCCACATCCACATCCATTGATACCTTCACGGTAATAATTTTATCTTTTTTCAGACTTATCACATATTGCTTCACATTCTCTTAAGGGAATGAGAATTGAGCAAATTCGATGAGACAACTTTTCACTTTTTATGCTCACGATCATACATGACTTTGATCATGGCAAGATATAGAAATTTTATCACTTCAAGTGGTTATAATTTCTTACTAACCTTATAATCAAAATTTATTTTTTTTTGCTTCTATTTAAAATCAAATTATAGAATAAAAATACGGCAAAATACATATCTTAAATTCAGAATTTAATCATGAAGAAAATTCATGGAACAATTGACAATTATTTTGCTCCATCGCAAAGCTTCTATTCAATTGATTAGAGTCTAGTGCTGATAACATATTATGAAATAATAAAAGAAGAAGGGTATTACAGAGAAAAGTAGAGAGGGAAAATTCTTATTGATATGGGGTGAATTACAATGAAATATAACCCCTCTATTTATAGCGAAAGAGTGACTTAGCCACCAAAAAAAATCTCTGTAATCTCTCTAAAATATAAACATTCATCATAAATACAATTCTATTTATAATGTACCTTTAATTTTTACGATGGAATTTTTATCGACTACCCTATGATTTGTAAAGATAGTACCTTCAAGAGGTTAAATTAGCTAAAAGCTGATTTAAGTATTGTTACCTCTAATAAAGTAAAAAACGACCAAAAATCAATTTTTCTAACAGTTGTTTAAGAGTAAAATTGCATTCTCCTAAGCGATAATAGCACTTCTGATCCCCTACTTATTTGTAAATTATGATTTTGATTCTTATGATATATCAAAATAATCCATGAACGAGTGAACCAACTACTCCCAAGTCCTAATGATATTCGAGTTCCGAGAAAACCTCTTATGAGGAGATGATTTATTTTGTAAGTGGATCTACAAAGGACAGTAGGTGTACTAAACTCCCGTTATATGCGAGATTCGGAAAAAAATCAGCATCTTATCCTATATTTTTTATGCAAAGTGGATTACTAATTTAGTAGAACATCTAAGTTTCGATACTAGCAATAAAGGAAAAATTCTATCGATTCCACCACTAGGAATCCTAACTTTGTTACGGATAATGTCATTTTTTGTTCAATTATTTCTATGCCAGAATAATACATGAACCAACCTTTACTCATGAGATTTTATTCGTAGTACTATTGCATGTCTTTTCATAGAAGCAATTAGCTTTGGGAAGCGCCCACTTCCTTTCCTAACGGGCCTTAGAAATCTTGATATGTTTAGTCCAGACGGAGAAGGCCCATCTCAAAATTGTAGAAGGTCTTGCGTCTAGAGTGCTAAAAGAAATAGATATAGTTCAAAAGAAGGTCGTGAGACTTGTTCATCAAATGAACTTCTTAAAAATGAATCTTTTCTTATTGGGAGCTGGCTGTAATAGAACAGCGAGCATTTTTACCCCCAACGAGAAAGGAATGGGCATTTTCGGGCGAGGGGCAGGGCAATGACTCATTCTTAGTTAGAATGGGATTCCAACTCAGCACCTTTTGAGTGAGATTTTGAGAAGAGATGCTCTTTGGAGAGAACAATACGATGAAAGTTGTAAGCTGTGTTTCGGGGGCCTGTTTGGCCAAGTTTATTTTTGGCCAAAAGTGTTTTTTTTTTTTGCCAAAAGTACTTTTGGCTAAAAATTGAAGTGTTTCGCCAAGCTTCTGGGAAAAAAAAGTACTATTTAGGAGGAGCAGAAGCAGTTTTGGAGAAGCAGAAAAAGTAGTTTCTCTCCAAAAGCAATTTTTTGATAAGCACTTCAGAGAAAAATACACTTACAAGCAATTTTTTAAAGCTTGACCGAACACTAGTTGTTACTCAGAAGTGCTTTTCAAACTAATTAGCCAAACACAAACTGCTTCCCACCAAAAGTACTTGTGAGAAAAGCACTTTAAAAAAAATACTTCTCAAAATAAGCTGATTTTTGCAGCTTGGCCAAATGGTCTATAAACCTTGGAAATGCCATGACAACTAGGTCCAATAATTGGCATAAAAACCAATATTCTAGGATTTTGTATATGCTAACCTAAAGTTATAGTCTCTCTTCTAATGGTTCAACCACCATCCTAAAAATAATTTCATCAAAAATATTTTCCTTAAAAATAGCAAAAAATATGTAAAACTCTCTCTTCTCTCATAGCAACCACCATCCTAAAAATTAAGTTCCATTTCCTTCAGTAGTACCGAAAAAACTCTCAAATATTTTTTAATTATTTTTTAGTTTTTTTATGTGTATATCCAAATAATAACATAATAGTTATTATATTATTTATATATCATAGTATATAACATAATAATAATAATATCAAAAAACTAAATAAAGTTTTTATTTTCCATCTTTGCATGACATATTTCAGATTGAAAATTTAAGTTCAAGATGACTCCACATATGTATCCCCTATTGTATCTCATGTATATCTCTTTATCCATCAGTGATATCTTATGTATATTATGTGTACCTATGTATATCCACGAAAGTTTGTGTTATATACACAATATACAAAGTGATATACACAAAATCCATAAAAAAATTATTTTGTATATATGATATACAATGTGATATACATGGGCATCCATAAAAACGTATGTGTGATATACACTGATATATACATTTTGCAATAGGATTTTTAGGTCTGATTTTTGTTACTTGAAACCAGTCTAAATCACTTCTAATCTTGCTTAAAATGATATATAGCATCATTTATGTATTTTTAACCAATTTCAATCATACACAATCATTCAATCCAACCAACAAATTAAATAGAGAAGAAAAACTAAGTTGAATGTATATTTTCTCTCGTAGTTTTTGCTTATGATTTTCTCTAATGTGAGATCAACCTTACTTTTTCATCCTACTAATTTTTTTACATAATTTACAAGAATTTTTGCTAAACTATAAGTGCGAAAGAGAAAAGATAGAATGCAAGGAGAAAAAAGGGAGAAAAAAAGAAAAAAATACGTGGGTTATAGAGAGAGGGGAGGAAGGTTATAGAGAAAGAAGAAATAGGGAGTAGGTTTCTTTCAAATTTAGCTATATAGGGTGTGTCTGGTACGAAGGAAAATGTTTTCCATGGAAAATGTTTTCCTAGAAAATGTTTTCATGGAAAATGAGTGATTTTATCACTTATTTTCTCTTGTTTGGTTGGTAAGTGGAAACTATTTTTCGGAAAATATTTTCTATGTTTGGTTAGAGAATAAAAAATAATTTTTTTTAGAAAATATTTTTTTTGCAACTCTCCTACCCCTCCCCCTCCCACCTCCCCCACCCCTCCCCTTCCCGAAGTCTCTAAAAATTGACACAATCTAAAGGAACTAATGTGATGCTTTACTTTTTAACGCAAAAATCGCGTATTTTCGAATCGGTAAATTTATAATTTCTAAACCCGTAAACTTCCGAACTCATAATTTTGGAACTTGTAAAATATTGAGCCTTTAAATGATAAATAATAAAATTAAAAACTGAAAAATATATTTTAAAATTTTTTCGGGGGGTGGGGCTGGGGCCGGGGGGGGCAGTAAATCGAAAAAAAATAAAAATTTAAATTACAAAAAAAAGTAATTTTTTTTTTGTGCGGGGGGAGGGTGGGGGAGGGGGTAGGGGGTGGGGGTGGGTGGTGCAGAAAAATAAGAAAACAGAAATTTAAAATTATAGAAAAAAAATTAAGGTAAAAGAAATTTTTTTTTGCGGGGTGGGGTGGAGGGGTAGTAGGGTGGATGGTAACGGAAAAACTGAAATTTTTCTAAAAAAAACTGTTTTTTGGAGAGGGGGTGGGGTGGGTTGGTGAGGGTGAGAATGGTTGAGAAGGAGCTTTGGAAAATGTTTTCCTTCTTTTGATAAGGAAAACATTTTCCTCCAATTGGAGGAAAATGAATTGATAAGGAAAATGTTTTCCAAAATATTTAAGCCAACCAAACATGGAAAAATTGGAAAGCATTTTCGAGAAAATGTTTTCCTTCATACCAAACACACCCATAATGTTAATTATTTTGGGGTTGTCTTTGCCAAAATAATTTATGACCAATAATTTGCCAATTTTTCTTGCATGTTCTTATCCATGTCAATATTTCATAAGTCTTCCCTTTCCGTTGCTGTTGTGAACTACTATTTTGATATTTATATTACCTTCTTGGCCTGCATTTATGGTCCTGACTTCTGACTTGTGATAAGTGTGAGGAGTCGATCTAGTTGGATCTTCACAATTTGAAATATATTCTTATTAATTATTTTTTATGGACCTAGATGGTCTTTGTTGCGAGTGCCAAAATTTTTTTGTGCAAGAAATGTTCCAAACGTACAATCTACAAATAGAAAATGTTGTTAAATTTATTTCTCACCCAGTATTCGATATTCATATTAGGGCTCGACTGATTTGGATTGGCACCGGAAAGTCCCACATTAAAAGGTAAAACACTCCCTAACAAAGACGACCCCATACCCAGGGCTCGAACTCAAGACTTTTGGTTAAGAATGGAGAAGTACTTACCATGCTCAAACATATTCAACTTCCTATGGTTCCACAAAATCTTAACAATCAATTTATGCACGTGTAAATTGTTTCTTTTCCTTTTCCTTTTCATTTTTTAGATATGGTGCCAAATTCGTAGAAAAGAAATGAGTAGTGGAGTGCGGAATAATTGTCTTGGCCAGGAATTGATCATCAGAAATAATTATAAGGAGTATGAATATTTATAAGTGGTGTCGAAAGTTATAGAAAAACGTAACTTTAATTATGATACTTCTTGACAAGAAATAACTTTAATCTATTGGTTTTGTTTTCTTAAATTAGAAAAAGTCCTGAATTGAATTCTACTTCATCACAATTTGTAACCATATAGATTCTCTCAAAATTTGCAAAAAAAAAAAAATTGCTAGTTGAGGTTCAAACCCCTAACCTCTTATAGCAAAATCAAGAACATAACCAATACATCAAGAATAAATTATGTCAATTGATATCATTTTTTCTACTTATCCGTACTTCCTCACAATAGTATTAACACATATATTTAATAAAAAAATTTGACGAAGCGTGTCGCGGCACGACTTTGATACATGTGCATCCGCCCCTTATGCTGGTACCATTGTGCTTCCATAGAGAGCTTATCCTAATTTGATCTTATCTGTCCTAATGTGTGCTTGTCCAAAATTTCGATGACTTATCAGCTGGAAAGCTAACGTAGAAAAGGCTTTCCGGCTGGCTGATGCAAATTCTGAAAGATATTGTCCTAACATCTATTTACCATACACTTTATGAACATGAAATAATACACGTAAGTTACGGGTAAAACATAACAAATTGTAATAATCTACGAACCATCTAAAAGAATCATGATAAACATTTGAAATTAGGAGAAGAAGTGTTGACAACTTTTATTGATGATATTGACTTGGTCTACCTCTCCAAGAAGAGGTTCAGAGTCTTACAATGGTGTTTCATCTCCATGAGATGAGTATTTCTTGTCTGTTCTCTCTCTTTCTGGAGAATAGTGATGAAGAAGAAGTCCCCCTTAGGAGGTTCCTTTCTTCTAGTACTTATAGTTGGGAGCTTCATGAGTAAGAAATGAATGCCCGTGACCACATTGAGATTTCGTTCCCATGGGGAGGCGGGTAGGCCGTACCTTTATCCATTTTTCTGAATGAGAGTTGAATCATGTTATAAGCTAGTGGTATACCTCTTATTTATTTAAAATACAATTATCTTCATTAATTATCGCAGGGTAAGATTCTGACTCATACATTATTAAATGGCTCAAACATATTCAGCTTCCTACGGTTCCACAAAATCTTAACAATCAATTTATGCACATGAAAGTTGTTTCTTCTCCTTTTCCTTTTTTAGATATGGTGCCAAATATGTAGAAAAGAAACGAGTGGTGGAGTGCGGAATAATTGTCTTGGTGAGGAACTGATCATCATAAATAATTATAAGGGGTGTAGCATGAATTTTTGTAAGTGGTGTCGAAAGTTATAGAAAAACGAGAATTCTAACTTTAATTATCATATTTTTTTGATAAGAAATAGCTTTAATCTTTTGGTTTTGTTGTCTTAAGTTAGAAAAAGTTGTGAACTAAATTCTACTTCATCACAATTTATAACCAGATATATTCTCTCAAATATTTGCCAAAAAAAAGTGCTAGTTGATGTTCAAACCCCTGATTTCTTAGAACAAAATCAAGAACATAACCAATACATCAAAAAATAATTTATGTAAAATGGTATCAGCTTTCCTACTTATCCGCTTCTTCACAGTATTAACGCATATTTTAAAAAAGTTCATGAAGCGGTGTTGCGTGACATCGCTTCGATACATGTGCATCTGCCCCTTATGCTGGTACCATTGTGCTTCCATAGAGAGCTTATCCTAATTTGATCTTATCTGTCCTAATACATCATGTGTGCACTTATCAGCTGGAATTCCGACTGGTAATGCTAATTCTGAGATATATTGTCCAAACATCTATTTAACTAATCCTATCTTCAAACAAATGGTTATATGAAGTTGGATATGATATTAGCCATGGAAATTGAAATATGAAAGAAAATAACCCATGAGCAGTATTTAAAAAGTTTTGAATAATTGTTTTCAATCTTGAAGTAGAATATAAGGAGCCATGAGTATGAAATAGGACCTGATAATGGCCCTCACTTATACTGGTAGATGGAAGATAAACTTATCAGTGGCTTTAAAAGTCAGGGGTCAATAGTAAGAGTTGTCCATATCACAAATTAGGTAGTTGAGCGGTGGTCACGGATTATATCGATCCTTGTGGTTCAGGGGTCTGTGAATGTCAATATTAGAGTAGTTGGATATTGTTTCACATTTATTCAAAAAAAGTTGTGGTTTGTGATTCTGATTCATGTCCCTTGGACTTACCAAAAATTGCATAGAGCATTTGATTTATGCAATAAAGCAGTCAAAATTGGAGTCAAACATTGAGTAGTAACATGGGTAAATAAAAGTAAAGTGGTGTAATAAGTTAATTGTGCACAATAGATAAACATGATAAAAGATCCTATTGCATCAAACAATGATGATAAGACAGAACAAAAAACACGTTTAGAGGTCCAAAAATGTTCGTAAAAGCTTTTTAATTCTACGGTCAATGAAATATCTAAAAATTATGAAAATTTAGGGTTGAAATTCTAGCTTTTGAAAAATATGAGATAATTTCTTGGTGGGAGTAATGTCTATTGAATAGGATAATGGAAAATTTACCACCTATAGAATAGGTTAGTACCCTATTTATAACATATAAATACCTTTTTAAGATTTTACATAATATAATAACCTTTTTTATTATGTAGCAAAAAATTTAAATTTAGATGGTACAAAATATTTTTCTCTCACCAATTTATGGTATAACTCCCGTTTTTGTGAAATGACGCCGCTTAATACAACTTAATACACCTAAATACAGATTCACCTTCCCATGATTTGCGCTGAAACGTTACTTTTTTCCCGCTTAATACAACTTAATACACCTAAATACAGATCATGATTTACAGGAATCCCTATTTGTGCGGCGTCATTTCATGTTGGATTATTGAATACAATTCGTTTAATACACTATATACATCATAAAATAACGTAAAACATATCTATAACACGTAATATAGGAAAGAGTTTCTATTTATTGCTAATTAGATCTTAATAAATGTCTTTTTGTGAAAATTTTTCTAGAATAATTGAAATATACACAATCTAATTCGAGCATCACTAGAACCTAATGAAAGAGTTGGGAAACCGTAGAAATGAGTCCAATAGAGCGAGTGTGGGTCTGGCCCCATGGCCCCAACAAGACAGGATTGAGACCATAACTTGAAAAGTCGTTTACTTATAACTAAAGTTAAGGCACCACTTGCCCAATTATCATATAATAACAAAACATGATTAGGTAAGGATTTACATTAGAGTAAAGTAGTGCATCATGTCGATACGATTGTGAATGTTATTGATTTGACATATTGATTATCGATTTTTATATATATCAACCCGATAACCAAATCAATAAGATATTAATATTTGATTATCAGTTAATTGGTTGTTGATCATTATCGGTTCGATTATCAATTTACCCGATAAGATAACTCAATCTAGATTCTAAAAAGAAGAAGTAATGAGTTATAAGAATATGATAAATTTTCTCTATGTATTCAATGAAACATGTGGAGGGTTACAACAACAGATAGAGAATTGGGAGAACTAAAAAATTTATATACCTAAGGGTAAAATTATATTTTTATAAAGTTTATTGGGTTATCGATAAATCATTAATTAATATGGGTAAATCGAGACTCGAACCGATAACCCAATTATAAATTAATACTAAATTATTATAGAACTATTAACTTGTTATGAAATAATAAAAGAAGAAGAACAATATTGCAGAGAAATAGAGAGAGAATTCTTATTGAATTTTGGGATGAATTACAATGGGGTAAGACCCCTCTATTTATAGGAGAAATATGACTTAGTCACAAAGTAAAACTCTCCACAAGATAGACATTCACTCCAAATAGAATTATAGACATTCACTCCAAATAGAATTCTAATCTTAACACTCCCCCTTGAATGTCTACTCAATAAGTAATGTGCCTCATTAAAACCTTAACTAAAATAAAACCCAATGGGAAAAAAATTCTAGAAAAGGAAAAAGAGTACACATATCTAATAATACGCCTTTTGGTTGCTCGCTAAAAACCTCGCAAGGAAAACCCAGTGGGACAAACCTTGTAAGGGAAAAAGAGTGCAACGCGCATTAACTCCCCCTGATGAGAGCATCAATTCACATCCTTAAGCCTTCGCATCCCAATCTTGTACACTAGCTTCTTGAAGGTTGACGTCGACAAAGATTTTATATCAGTTTCAATGTATTTTCATAATGACATAACATAGAGATCTCTTCATTCATATATTCAGGTACTTGAATCTCTCATGATATATTATGAAGTGTTATGTCATGTGATCTTCTAGATCACTTGCCTCCTTTATTATGATCATTTGCTCATCTTCTTTATCAAAAAGTTTATTTGAAACCGATTGTCTATACGCTTTAAGCTTACCATAGACTTTGTCCTTCTAGGACTTAATATGAGCATTTTTAATGAGAATATAGTTACTTTATTTGGGTTAGCAAATGCGTCTCGCATGCTTTGCAATAAATTGCACATGAATTATCCTTTTATGAACTTCAAGTTCATATTATTTTATTCGAGGATCTAGATGTATAAATGATAATTCATTCCCATGTAACTTTTCTCAACTGTTGTATGTTGTGTCCCCCTCATGTTAGAAAAACTAACTTGTTTCCTCAACTTTGAGCTCATCTTTGTGTGTTATGGTGTTAATCAAAATATACACCGCACATCAATAATAATAATAATAATAAGATGGAATTATTTGGTTCCTGACCCCGAACCACTTGTGAGGGGAGAAAATAATATACTTTCGTATATAATGTATATCAAACCTGATATATATATATATATAACTTTGTTCTTATAAGCAATAGTTTAGGTATTAAGTAGAGGCACTCAATAAATCATTTTGCTAAACCAGCTGTGATGTAGACCAACTTATCAAGATGAACTTCTTGAATAGAAAATCTGGAATATGCTATAAATTAAATTAATGAGCAAGTTACCTCGCACATACCGACCAGGTTGCGGGTTAATAATAATTACACATGTAACTATCTCATAGATGCATCTTATGTGGTATACATGGCGGGTGAATTGGCCCATATTCACCTTTGATATTTCCAACATTTATATGATTCAATCCCAATTTTAGTTGGTCAATTAATTAATGAGAATAAGCAATATGTAAGAGAATACGTAAAGAACTTTCTAGTTCTTTAATATTTACCCATGTGAATTCTCTTTTATTTTTGCACATCATACTTGAATTGATATAGGTAAATCAATTATGCCAACAGAATAAATTATCAATATTGATAAACTTCAGGTTTACACCATGATGTGTGCAATTATGAATAAACTCCAAGTTTATTATGATATGAGTTTTTATATCAATAAATATTCACTTCAGTGTGATATTTTTTTGTTTATGTAGTACAAATTGGAGAATAAAGCGGGTAGATTTTCACATACATATTACCTCGCTACAAGTTGTAGTAATAGAAGATATTAAATCTTTTCTTTATTTATAGTCTCAATATAATCAACCGTTTTCGCATATACTTTGGAAACTGAATAAGTTTTTTTGAGACTTACTACAACACAATACCTTATTGGTAACCAATTGTATTTCTCCAAAATAGTAATAATTGGCTCTTCCAGAGCTCTCAATTAATTTTGCACTACCATATATTCATCATCATCCATGTGGTGAATATCTCTTTTAAATAGAAAGTTATACCATTATGGACATGGTCAAAATAATATGCAAGATCTGTTTCTTGCATTATCGTTGACTTTTAATAATCACAATACCAAAATATGTTGGCGTACAATAGGTGTGTGACCAATGACCATTCATGCCATAATAATGATATTACTTTTTTATATCATCTCAAACCTCCTTTTAGAGGTGAGTGTGGTGTAATCACTACCACTAGCACATTTATATTCTTCCAAAAACGAATATACATTCATAAATCAGATGTTTTCTCATTCACATCATGAATGAACCATAGTCATCTGTATGTGCTTTATAAAATCTCATGTCAAATCGATGACCAATATTTTCACAAAGTGTGGGATTATTTTGAGAATCCTTATTGTTCTCATTACCACAAATGATGACGATTATAATTTCGTCTATTGCCACGTCCACATCTATTAATTTTATCTTCTTTCAGACTTATCACATATTGCTATCGCATTCTCTCAAGGGAATGAGAATGGAGAAAATTCAATGGGACGGGTTTTCACTTTTTGTGCGCATGATCATCCATGACTTTGATCATGGCAAAACATAGAAATTTTACCACTTCATGTGAGTGTAATTTCTTAAAAACTCCATTAGAGTTATAATCAAACTTTGTTGTCTTTGCCTGTATATAAAATCAAATTATAGAATTTCAAGAATTTGAAAGAGAAAAGTAAAATACTTACCTTAAATCCGGAATTTTAATCATGAAGGAAGTTCATGAAACAATTGACAATCATTATGCTCAATCCCAAAGTTTATACTCAATTGGTTAGAGAATCGTGCTGATAACGTGTTATGAAATAATAAAAGAAGAAGAACAATATTGCAGAGAAAGAGAGAGAGATAATTCTTATTGAATTTTGGGATGATTTACAATGGGGTAAGGCCCCTCTATTTATAGGAAAAATATGACTTAGTCACAAAGTAAAACTCTCCACAAGATAGACATTCACTCCAAATAGAATTATAGACATTCACTCCAAATAGAATTCTATTCTTAACATAACTCAATAACTCAATAAATATTTTTCTATTTGGGTTATCGATTTTACTATGTCAAGCACTAATGCATCTTGACCTTTCTAGTTTTGAAATGCTTGCCCACAAAAGGGACCCACCAAGTATGGCATGATTGACATTATTGAGAATTGTTTTTAGATAGATAAGTAGGTGTACTGCTATAATATTAATTTGGTTAACATCAAGATACAGCTTATGGAGAAAGCGGTCTGCGTAATGCCTTATTTTAAATTATAAGCTATTAATCAATTGTCCTATTATAATTTTCTTGTTGGCTACCACAGATATTTTCTACAGCAATTTGTCGCTTAATAACTTGGACAAGTTACACATTCAAGATTCAACCAATCGATTAAATTGGTTGAAGTAGGAGCGCATAAGTGGCCGGCTCATTTTGTTTTATTAACTAAAGTGGACTATTTTCTTTTAGAAAATAACAGAATTTGGGGTGGCCATAGTTTGAAATCCAAAACAAAATTTGAATTTTTTGTTTGAATTTTTAATTACTGATTGAATTTTGGATTTAACTTTTAAAATTTTTGAAATTTGAATTGGATGTTCGATTTGATATTTCGAATTTATAAATATCCGAAAATTCAAAAATTTTATACATATATTTAGTCAATTATTTATATGCCATATTAATAAAATTAATAATACCCTACCTATGAGATATTATTTCATACATTATACTTAATAGTAATTACTAAGGTACCGTCACATCATTTTATATTTAAACGTGGTTTTGCTATTGCAACTTCTTATCGGCTGTATTAATATTTATGTTGCATTTCCTTGATAATAATTTTATTATTTGAATACTTTATTTGAATGATTGTGAAAATGAGGAACTTTTCAAACAATTTAGTATGAGTACTTGACTTGGATATTCATTTTTGTAAAACAGAAGAAATATATGAGGAAATTTTCATAAAGCATTATCTTTTGGTAGTAATTAGCCATCTATAGCAACCATTTGCTATATTACGGATTACAGATACATTTTATGTGGTTATAAGATGTATTTGATGTCCTCTGGGGAACCACCCAGGGAGAAGAGAAAAATGCGTATGCTTAACTGGGAAGTTGTTACTAGAACTAAGCTGAGAGAGGTCTAGGGCTGCAAAAAGCAAGCTTTAAAAATAAAGCTACCTTGGCCAATTTGGCTTGGAGAGCCTACAAAAATACCAACAGTCTCTAGGCGATGGTGCTTATCCATAAAAACTTAAATATGTCAAGACATGCCAATGCTGGTAGGCACCATGGTAGCAGCAAATCCACTAGCTGGAGGGGTTTGATAGGCAGTTGGAAAACCTACAACAAAGCCAGTAGATGGATTGTGCATAAAGGCAATAGGGTCAATTTCTTCAGTGATACCTGGATTCCCAACCAGCTGGCTATTAGGCATCTAATAGAGGGGCCCTTAACCCAAAATGACTTTCACATTAAGGTGGAACCAATGTTCAATAGGGGCTCTTGGGCTAAGGAATCATCTCCTTTGAACTTACCCCCCTTCCCCCATATCCATAACATTCTGAAATCTGTATTCATTCCCAGTGTTGCCACTAAGGAGGACACACTAGTATGTGCTCTTACCCCAAATAGACAGTTTTTTCAAAGCTCTGCTTACTCCTTCATCCACAATAGTGATCAACTTTGCTTTTGGACCACTTCTAAGTGGTTATGGTAGTTGCATACCCAAAACAAGATATAATACTCTATCTGGCTCTTAATCTACAAAGAGGCTCCCTACGAGGGATTTTCTATACTCAATTGGTATCAACTGTCCCACTTAGTACCATTATTGTGATTCTGGGCAAGAGGATATTGAACACATTTTCTTTCAATGCCCCAATGCTACCCACTTTTGGAATACAATCCTAAAAAAATCTTCATCTCCACCTCTTTCTAACCCACTCAGCTGCAGCCATCTTTGGCAGCATGTTATTCCAGCTCTTATATGAGAAAAATTCAATGAATACTTTGACTGGGCAATACTTTTCCTTACTGCCCCTCGCAGATCTGGCTAGTAAGAAACAATAATGTGTTTAATAATAAGAAAGAATCTATAAATGCCAATAGCACAGTTGTAAAATCCACAGAATATCAAGCCCTCGAGTTCTACAGTGACCAGCTTTGAACCCATCAAATCATGCTCAAATAGTCTTGTCCGCCTATAGGCTATTTCAAACTAAATACTGATGGTGCAGTTAAGGGCAATCTAGAAATTGGTGGTGCTGGGGGCATTTTCAGAGACCACAATGGTAATTGAAAGTTAGGTTTCATGGAAAATATACCACAAACATCCAACTTAGGGGCTGAATTACGAGCCATCATAAAAGGCCTTCATTTAGCAGAACAAAATAACCTTCTCCTGCTTCAAGTAGACAGTGATTATATGGAAGTGATCAATATGTTAGTCGAAGGTAACTTGATATTTGACCCTCTAATTTGTGAATGCAGGTTGTTGATTCAAAGGATAGACAACATCGTGGTGAGACACACGTTCAGGGAGCAAAATAGGGTTGCTGATGTATTAGCGAAGGAAGCAGCCGATGAATTTTTTTTTGAATAGATCTGTAATTCTAGTAGTTCCTTCGGTGTTTGTCAACGATGTATTTTGGGCAGACGCTCTAGGAACTAAACTACCTAGCAAATTTTTGGGTTGTAATATGGATACAATCATGCAGAACATTGCAGCCTTGGGTGCTCTAAGGTACCCCATTAACTCTCAAGGCAGTGTAACCTCCTTAACTTAATTAGCTAATACAATTCATTTTGACAAAAAAAGAAGAAGATGTATTTGATATATTTAAGCTATTGTATTCATGAATACAATAGCAAAAATAGCGTGAATGAGGGAAGTCGACCTAATCAATTGTTGTATTCGAGTGTATTCGACTGTATTCATAGAGTGAAGGATGGGAGCTGGACAGATTATTGCATTCGACTGTATTCATGGCGCGAAATATGGGATTACACAATTTTTAACGAAAAGTGAATCAATTAACATAATAGGCTCATGATATAACTCAACAAACTCAATTATGACACACAAATTTTATATTTTTAGTTATAAAAAAGATTCTCAATAAAAAAATACCCCAAAAAATATAGCAATCTTTAGAAAAATATATAATATATTTTAATACATAAATTATGCTAATTAAACAAAACTTGTGAATACATTCATGGCATATAGCGAGACAATGAATACAATAAAATATATAAAATATAGCGGGATACATTGAAATACAATGAGAAAAAAGATAGTGAATATAATAAAATACATGAAATACAACGAGACACATTGAATTACAATAAAAAAAACGACAATGAATACAATGAAATACATAAAAATACATTGAAATATATTAATAGAAAATTAAATTGCTCAGCCCCAAACTCCATCGTCTTTGTTCAAGAACAAAACAAACCGGATTATATGTCGACGTCTGCTGTCTTTGCAATCTTTAGATTGCAAATGCCATTTAGTATAAAAATTATCAGGTCTACCATTCTCATAACAATGAAAGCCTTCATTCAAGAACTTACAATTCTTTGATTTATATAGTGGATAGATTTCACCCCAAACCTAATTCCCACAAAAAAGATCATAACTTTCTGCTCCGTTTTCCAAAAAAAAGCTTTTCAGTCTTGGTATATGGAATAGACAATCCATTGAGCCCACTCCACGCAGCAAACAAGGATGTTTGTTGATACAAACGAGACCCTTTGTTTACTTTTCTGTTATCCAACAAAAACAGACACAAGAATAAGCAAACAACGAAGAAAAAGCAGCAAAGTACACCTGGTGATGACTCAAAAAGCTTCAAGCGTTTGAATTTCTTGAAAATTTTAAATTGGGTCATTGTGTTGAAGAATTTAGGAGATGGGATTTGTACAAATCTAGTGGAAGGAGGACGAGATCGAAAATTTTAATGGGATGGGAGAAGAGTAGAGAGAGAAAGAAAATAGTGTAATTGATTAGCGTATTTAGTGGCTTAGGGCTAGGAGGTAACAAAAATTAAATATTTTGCTATAAACCTTAAAAGATATATATATATATATATATATATATATATATATATATATATATATATATATATATATATATATATATATATATATAATATAATTTTTTTAAATAATATTTATTTAAAATTAAGGTGTTAACATTTGCTATATGACGCAAAAATTTCAAGCATATAAACTTAACATTGAAATTTAAATATCAAACTGATTAATCCGAAACCTAACTTAAAAATCCGATCCAACCTGAGATTGTGGATTGGATTTGGATGATTATTTTTTCAATCCGAAAATAAAATCAAATTCTTTATATCTAATTCGAATTGTCCGAACACCCACTTCTAGAATTTGAAAATAAGAAAACTCGTGCTATTCGTACACCATGCCCCTTTTACAATTGATAAGTTAAAAAATAACATTTTTAGATTTCTTATGTGTAAAAGAATATGGAAAAATAAATCTTTCACGTGTAAAAAAAAACACGAAGTCATAAAACTAAAATAAGTTTGTAAAGACACAAAATCAATTGAAACGCTCTAATTTTCACTATGACAAACTATAATTAAAACACACTCACGTCTGGCAATTAACACTGTAATAATATTATTTCTAAAAATAATAAGATGAAAACAATTTCTTTTGCTCCTCATCAACTCTATGAGAAACCGACCCAACCCAACCCAGTTAACCGCTATCTGGATAAAGCTAAGGGTATATTTGACATTTTAAGCTGACAACATCCCGTCACGTGACCTGTTTGATCAACTCAATGTTTATTAGCCACGTGGCAAAAACCCAAAGGATAAAACGCCGGCTTTGGCACGTCGATCTTATCCCTATATACGTGCTCATAAATCCAGCCGTGTATTTCATCTCAGATCTAGCTGACACAAATCAACGGTTGCGATCCAATCTCTACCCCAAAATCTGTTCAGCCTTTAACGCTTCAGCCGTCAATAAATAACACTCCCCCTAGCTTCACTTAATCCTCGATAGACGATATACTAGAAAGTTCTATCTCAACGGACGTAGTATCATTTCCTTTTCTCTCTCTTTTCTGCTTAACGTGCGCCGATTCGCTCATCTGCGCCATGAGCTTACTTGACAAGCTCTGGGACGACACCGTTGCCGGTCCCCGGCCAGATAGTGGCCTGGGGAAACTCCGGAAGTATTCTACTTTTAGCCCCCGTTCTAATTCCGGCAAGGGTACGCTTTTGTTGCCGGTTTCGTTCATCCATTATTAACAAACGAATCAATATCTATTATAATTCGTTTAGCAAAACTGAATTACTTTTATTCCAAATTAAATCTGAACTATCACCTATAACGTGTTATATTTGTTTGTGAAGGTTTGCGAATTACGATATAATAATTAACATGTATTCCGGGCGATGATATATGTTATAACTTGTACGGATGTAAACTGTTTTCTTAAGGATCTGATCTTTAAAGGTTAATCGGCAAAAACAGTGTAGCTGACGTTGTTTATGTCCGGCTTAGTTTGATGACAGACCAAACAGTATTTGAAATAAGATTTGGACAATATTTTAAGTAGTAATTGTTTGTTTATCAAACTAACTGTTATTTCATTTTTAAAGACAAAAGGATCATTTGAAGTTTGATATACATGTTTTAGGAAACAAAATATTTCAAGTTTTCACTCACAAAATTTAATTTATTTTCAATTTAATCTTCACATACTACTTTTTTTTGTTAAGCTCAACCAAATCATGTCCAAAGGCGTCACTTTTCCCCCTTAATAAGGATTGCATGATAACTTATCCAAAAATGAGAAGACAGGCGATTTTGATAGATGACTGAGAAATCCGCAATTATCGTTACGTTTGGGAGATATATTTGATTCTGACGAAGCACTTGTTGTTTTTTGATACAGAATCAGAAGTTTCGACACCGAGATCCTTCAGTGAGGAAGCAAGTAGCGAGGATGCAGTAAGGGTGACAAGGAGTATCATGATAGTAAAGCCTCCCGGGAGTCAGAACAGAGATTCACCTCCTGTTTCCCCCGCCGGTACCACTCCTCCGGTATCTCCTTTTGCCGGTAAGCTCCTACTTTTTTTTTTTTGGGTGAATGGTTTCCGATCTGATTCGTTCCAATTATCTGTTTTCGCGCCATCACCTCTGGCGGCTCGTTTTGCCAGTTGTTAGCCATTAGAGTAATTGCTCGTTTCCTAACCGAAAGTACCCTCCAGGAAAGGAGGAGAAGCGGAGATCTAGAAGAATCTTGTAAGGTTATTATCGTAATTCCATTTAGGTAGAATCATTGAGGGGTATAGGAGTCATGGGGCAAATGTGTACTTTTGTGCAAATTGACAAATTTTTAGAGGATAATGCGAGGCAATAATGGAGATATTAGGTGGAGGCAATTGTTTTAATTAAGTGATGTTCACTTTGAAAGAGATATCCTTGCTAGAGTCTATTGATGCGTTTAAAAGACAAAATTGGTGTTTGGCCCACCACACCTCTCTACAGATACGTACTGTGCAGGCTGTTTAGGCTTATATAAGTAGCCTATAATTGAATTGCCAACTCTTCGCATAGCAGTTTGGTATAGTGATCCAGTGTACTACCCTGACGTTTCAGAGATTAGCAGCATGTCTTCATTCCTCTGTGGCTTTGTGGAGAATTTTTGGGTGGAAATTTTATGATGTAATTTTGCTTTTAATTAACTTGAATCTAAAAATTTGCATTAGAAATCTTGCATGTTCTGGCAACCGGGTACTTGTTGAAATAATGAGACTAATAATTTGAATTTGATGCATGATCTGATGTTCAGGTGCGGGAGGAAGAGAAGCATATTGGTCCCGTAGGCGATCATTTGCATACGAGAATGCCAGTGGGGTTGGACCCAGAAGCCCTCGTCCTCCTTACGACCTGTGAGATATAAGTTGGGTTTTCTTTTTCGTCATCCCCTTAGGCGGCTGAATGTAGTCGACATCCTTAACATTTTCCTGGTTGAGAATGTTCTGTATGGTCTTGTGAGTGTGCTTAATTTTGTAAATAGTGTTAGTGCTTCTTGATCTTGCCGATGTTGTGACAAAGGTTTGGCACAAGCTGTAAGCAACGAAGTCCGTCATGTATTCTGCTCTGTATCAAAGCTTACCTTGTGATGTTATCTTGTTTACCGTCTTAGAAATGTTATTCATAGGCTTGTTGGTATCGATAGTTTCTTTGGTATCCTGTATCATCAACTCTAGTCTAAATTAGAAACTTATATCCTTCCTAGGCGGATGTTAACATTAGTAAACGATACGTTCACTTTCCTCTTTTAAGATTTGAAATTAACCTCGTGGTATTGTCATGACGGGCATTACTAACCAGTTATGAATATCTGAATAAAAATGAAAAGACAAAGTTGATTTGAAAAACGGTAAAATAAAAGGCTATTCGTTAAAATTGTTGAATGATTTGCAATTTTCAACCCTGAGGTCTCTGTTACTTGCACTATACTACTGCTGGTCTAGTGACCAGAACAAAATGATCTTAGCAGGTGCTAAGATAGAAATAAGTTTGCTAAAGGTGTTGGTTAAAATTATTGTTTGTTATTGTAGAAATGTGGTTGCTAAATGTGTTGGTTAAAATTATTTTAAATGCCCTATTATACAAGTATTAGGAATTGAGCAACTATTAGTAATACTACAATATTGTATAGGGTGAAATTGTTTTACGTTAAAATGATCGAAAGGTAGTACGACACGCGAAACCAAAAGCAGGCAAAAAATAAATGGAGTAATAATTAATATCGAGAACAACAACTGCTGTTGGTATCGGAGCACAATCAACGTGATCAGATCGAATGATTTTCATTGGAAAGCATCTAATGAATAATATTTTTTGGCATTAAATGGGTAACCGAAGCAGAAAATATTTGCATTCATGTTATATATTCATCAATTATCATATTATTGTTATTTAAGAGGGGTTTGATCGTAGGATCTTGTTTCCCTAGCTATAACTATAAATATTGAGTTAACAGCCATTGTAAGATAAGGAAATTCTTGAGAAAACTTATGACACATACCATTCTCAAACTAAATTTGGGGCTTGTCTGCGAAAATTGGTGTCATTTTGGGTTGGTTTGATAGGTTTCGGCACGAGTTTTAGAAGTTGGAAGATTGAAAAGTTCATAAGTTCGATTCTTGGTGCGATCCGTCGTTTTGCCATTGTTTGATGTGATTTGGGACTTTCAGTGAGTCCGTATTAGGTTATAGAACTTATTGGTGTGTTTAGACGGGGTCCCAGGGGCCTCGGGTGTGTTTCGGATGGGACACAGACCATTTCCATATATTTTTTAACTACTGGTTTCCTTAATCGCGTTCGCGTCACTTCCTCCGTGTTCGCGTAAGGTTATTTCGGAGGAGGAATCATTTGTTCTTCGCGTTCCTGAGCTTCATTCCGCGATCACGTACTTCTGCATTTCGCGTAGTAGGAACTAGGCATTGGGCACTGGTGGTCGGTTACTCTTCACGTTCGCGTCCTTCTTTTCGCGTTCGCGTAGGTTCCTTCTTCTTATTCTTCGTGTTCGCGGCCCTTTGCTCACTTTTGCGTAGGGTCATCCTGGCAAGCTTTATTTTTCTTCTTCGCGAACGCGTGCATTCTCCCGCGTTCGTGATGCTTAAAGATTTGGGCAGAGTAGATAGCGCTCTATTTCAAGGGTTTGCCATTTTCACTATTTTTGGAGTTCTAGAGCTCGATTTTGGGCGATTCTTTATGGGGTTTTCAAGCAAAACGATTGGGGTAAGTGATCTTCACCTATAATTTATTATATTTCATGATTTTGTCTTTATTTTTATTATTTGATTGGTGTTTTAGGTTGGGGAAAAATAGGAATTTTTAAGAAAACTTTGAAACTGAAAAATCATGAATTGAGGTACGAAATGGTATCGGAATTTGATAATTTTTATAAGGTTGAACTCATATTGGAATGGGTGTTCAGATTTTGTGAAATTTATCTAATTCCGAGGTGTGGGTCCAGGGGTTGACTTTTGGACCTATTTTTAGAATTTGATAAAGATTGAGGCTTTGTGTTCCGGAATAGTTTTATTTGTACGTTGAAGCTATTTTGATTAGATTTGATCCTTCCGGAGGTCATTTCACATGAGAAGTTCATTTTAGAGTACCGGTCTATTTTCCTTGAGGTAAGTATCTTGCCTAACCTTGTATGGATAAATTTTTCCTTAGGATTTGAGTCTTTTATGCTAATTGTACTCTGTGTACGGGAGGTGACGTGTGCGTGCTTGGACTTATTTGTAAAAAATTGGCCTCTTAGAGTTCTAGGTCCTTATATTCACTAAGTAGGAAGTTGTTCTGATACGATTGGGTTTCCTATTTGCTAGTTCCACCTCTACATGCTCTATACAATGTTGATACCACTTCTTTACCTCTTAATTGTTATTTGGCCCTTATTTGCCTTAGTTGAAATGATTGCCTTCCTTATTGTTTTGTTACTTCTTAATTGTGAGTTCCTCTATGACCTTGTGCATATATGCTACATGTCCAAATTGTTGTGGTTCCCTGTGTAGTTATCACATGCCTTACATGTTTTGTTATTTTTGTAAAGGTTGTTGTATTCGTTTGATTTTTACGTGATTCTCCTATTGTCGTGTACTCATACTCTTGGTGGTAGATAATCCTGTAATTGAGTTGTTGATTTGTTGTCGTTGATTTAAATTATATACGGTGGGATCGGATTGCACACTGCAACAAGAGGAATAAGGGTGATATATTGAGGAGGATTAAGGGTGAATTGATATTATATGGTGGGATCGGGTTGCGCACCGCAATATATTATATTTATTGTTATGATATTGATATAGTACAGTGGTATCATGCTGCAAAATGAGGAATAAGGGAGATATATTGAGGAGGAATAATGGTAAATTGATATTGTACGGTGAGATCGGGTTGCATCCCGCAACAAGAGGAATAAGAGTGAATTGATATTATATGGTGGGACCGGGCTGCGCGTCGCAACATATCTTGTATTTTGGCATCCCTTGATTTACTATATTGACTTTAGTTTTTTCGTGCAAGACTTTGATAATTAGTATTTCTGATTTTCATTGAGTTTTGAGGATCGAGTTATTGTCATTAACTGATTGGCTTGTCGTCATTTCCTGAGTTCTTTTCCTAATACTATTATTCTGGTGAATTAATTTTCAAAGTAAATTTACTACATCGCGTCATTTCCTCCCGCCCTGCTGAGTCATTCGTAATATCATGATTTAAAATAAAGGAATTCATATTATGCTTCATTGTATTCCTATAAGTTAGAAATCGTCGTATATTTTAGTATCTGTGAGCACGTGATTTTTGCCTCACACGAATTACTCCCAAAAGTTCAAAATAAAGAGAGTTTTGTGTTGATTGCAATATTTGTGGATTTTGTGTTATTTTCTGTTATTGTTTGTGTTTGTGTGTCCATGTCTATTTGTTTAAATAAATAAAAATACTAAAATATATTGCATTTTGTATATAAAATTCAAGTTCGCAATTAAGAGTAATTAAGTTACCGGTTGGCCTCCTAGATGGCCCAAACGACGTCGTATGATTGTCATATGCGGGCCGTTGATCAAACCCAATAGACGGTCCAGATCAGAGATCCTTGATAATCCATCTCAACCATTCATTCCGCATCAATCCAATGGGCTTCATTCACTCCCCCAACCCGTCACCTGACCCGCCCCGTCGACCCAATACCCATCCTCTTTTTAATCTGAGCCGTCGGATTCTTCAAATCCAACGACATACATTAACTTACCCAATTTTAATATACCAAACCCCCCCAATACCCCAAACCCGTTTCATTCCCAAACCTTTCAAACCCTAGACCCCTTTCGTCTCTCTCAAAGACCCGCCGACACCGCCGTCCCACAGCCGCCCTCCGCCTGCCGGAAATCGCCCCACGGCGGTTCCGGTAGGCCAATGACCACCAAATTAACACCATAGCTCCCCCTCAACACCCCCAATCCAAACCCATACACCATCTACTTCGAATCAATCCGAAACTTCTCGAATCTTCATTTGAAGATTCGAGTCGAGCTTGAACCGACCCCAACCTGACCCCAAATTCATGCCAAGCCTTCCCCTAGCCTCCCTCACACCCGAACCAGTCTTGGTTTGGTTCAAAACCAACTAGAAACCCAAAAATCCCAAAATGGCCGCATGAACCCTAAAAATCCAAATTGAGGGTCCTTTTTCTAAATTCAAAGGAAATTGGGGTCTAATAGACCTTAATTGGATTGTTTTCGCTTGAAAACATTTCAATTAAGGCCCGTTCGACCCCGAATACCAAATTTCAAGTCAAGTCCGTTTGTTTCCAAGCCGAGTTTCTCCTCTCAAGGTATTTCTTTTCTTTTTTTCTTTGGTCTTATTTGATTATTTGTACTCGTTGGTCAGTGTAGAGGTCTAATGGTTTTCACTGGTTTAGTTCTTTGGATTCTTCCTGTTTCTCCCCTTGAAGACCTTTATATGGTCAATTATTTTGTTTCTGTTTAATTGTGTGATTGTGTTTGTTGTTGAGTATGCGTATTCGATCCGATTTTTGAAGTCGAGTAATGTTTCTACACTGTCCTATTTATGCCTAAGTGCTGTGAATCGAAAGTTTATCCGTCGACTGTGTGTTATCGATTATAAATGTTGTAATCGACTAATCTAGTGTCGTCGATTTACTTTCGTAGGTCTGTTTGTTAGAAACAACAAGACAGTAATTTTCCTTGATACCGATTAACTTCCTATTGAATCACTGTAGAGTTTGAAGTTTGAATTGCCTGTGTTCGAATTAGAAACAAGTTGGTTATAGCTGAATTAAGTTTGGTTTCATAAAAATTGTCAGAACTAGTGGACTGCCACCATGTGAGCACATGTTAAGCCATTAGGGCAGCCCATAATAAGATGCCTCCTTGAGTAGTGGAATCTGCTGTACAGTAGGCCACTGACTGCCCTCTGAAACCAGGAGTTTTTAATTAGTAATACCCACACTTAGACAAGGTTGAGTGCTAAAAACAGAGAAAAATGATGGGCAGGGGTGGCACCATTAGGTTTTTGATGTTTTAACTATAAGTAGAGGTGATTTTTCTGGAATGGGAGAGACATCGACATACAGATAGAAAAAAGAGAGTAGACCCTGGGAGAGAATTTGGAAACACAGTGAGAGATTATATAGAAAGAGGACACACACAGTGAGGGTATACAGATAAGGAATTCTGGAAGAGGGGAGATAGGAAGAGCCTGTTGAGTTTAAAAGGGGGGGGGGGAGATAGCACAAAACTCCAACATAAATACTGTTCTATTGAACTCTCTTATATTAAGTTTGAATTTCAGCCATAGATGAAATTATCAGTTCAGCAGAGGGTTAAAAGTGGTTTGAGTATCTTTTAGATCACGTTTGGGTTCAAGTTCAGGGAATTCTGGTTGATTTTGAGTATATTTGATCCAATCATATCGGGTTTCTTTTGCTGTTTGGTGTTTATTCTTCTGCAAATTGTCCCTGGATTGTTGTGGTTTTTCTTTGAGTGGAAATTGATTCATTTGCCTTGGCTGTGGATGACTGCTCGTTATTGTCTTAGCTGACTTTCCATTTCTTCCTTTCTATTCCAATTTCCAGGTACACATTCCAGATTTGCATTAATGTACCTCAAACATGCTGACACGTGAATAAAGAGCTGGATCCAATTTTATACTCTAATTTTTCTATTTCATTATATTCACTGTTAAATTGATTCTATGCTGGAAATGTTAAGGACATTAAAAAAATTGGGCTGTTAATTGGGCTGTTGTTTTTTTAATAAAGAGATTTGTAAAAATAGGGTAGCTATTGAATATGATAATAAACGGAAAAGATCATTTGGAAATGGGTCTGCCGGAGACTGGATCACAGGCTAGGCGTCTAAATTTCTTTACTCTTGATTCGATGACTCTGAGCCGTATCATAGCTTACGTGAACTTTTGTTTCCCTTGACATAATGCAATTTGTAGTTAACCAAGTTTTTATTTCTCTACTAAAAGATATAAAAAAAATGTTAGTTATTTTTAGTTTGACCTTAAATAATAATGAGATGAGCCTCGCCAAACAAAAAATACACAATTGCGGGGCCCTCGAATTAGTTTGTTATAAAAAGCTTAGATTTGGAAGACCGTTTAGTAAATTTCACGGCCTTTCCCGAAGTTAACAAAGACGATAGACACTTTAGGCACGACTTGTAAATAAAATTATTTTCCTAAATACGGGTGTGCATTTATGTGACCCAAATCTTACTCTCGGCGAAACTGAAATATATTAAAGTCACAGGCGTACCGGTTGCGGTGTGACTCGAAATGTGTTTTCGCAACGTCGCAATTCTTTTAAAATTTAAAAGGGAACATTAATAGCACATAGTTAAAATATATAGAGAAATCAGATAAAAACAAAAGATTGCAGTTGAGCGACCGTGCTAAAACCACGGAATCCGGGAGTGCCTAACACCTTCTCCCGGGTTAACAGAATGCCTTATCCAGATTTCTAGTTTCGTAGACTGTATCACAGAGTCATAAATTTCCTCGGTTTGGGATTAAACCGGTGACTTGGGACACCATAAATCTCCCAGGCGGCGACTCTGAATTAAATAAATTGATCCCGTTTCGATTGTCCTTTAACTGGAAAAACTCCATCGCGCCCACGCGCGGTAGCGGAAAAAGGAGGTGTGACAGCACTGGCGAATTCTAATAATCACCCAGAACTTCGGTTCAGGGTTTAAGAATTCGAGCTCAGTTAAATTGTTGTTTTTGTCTATATCCGATTTTATTATATGTTTAATTAATGTGCTACATGTCTACCGCTTTGATACTAGTTGCACTGTATATACAAACTGCTATATGTTTACCGCTTTGATATTGCGTGAACCGTATATAAAATTGTGCCGAAAACCCGTCTCTTCCTACCCCGGGGATGTGCTTACTGGTTGAGACTCCCCTTTCTGTTAGTGTCAATACCAAAAATAAGAAAAGAGGCAGGATAAGTTACAAAGCCGGACGATCCCGCGGGTCCCCGGTACGTAGTTCCCTCCTCAAATCCGAGTTGTCTGCTCGGGTACACAGTTTAGATCAAAAAAAAAAAAAAAAAATCAGGATATTGAGCCTAAATTAGGACGATTATTTGCATCATGTTTTGACTTAGGGGACTCAACATAGGGGTTGGGTCCCTCTAGGACAGGTAACCAGATATAGTATGACCTCGTATGAGCATTTCGCATGTTTGAATTTATTTGTCCTGGACTCGCATGCTGACCAACTTTTAAACGTCGAAGGATATAATAAAAGAAAGAGAAAAGAAGGTGTAAAAAATAAGAAAAAGAATAATAATTAAAATATAAAAATAAAAAAAATAAAAAAAAGGGTCTTGTAGAAAGGACTGTCTTATTACGAATTCAATTTTGAAAGAACAAGAGAATGTTGTTTTAAAATAGTTCGTCCTTTAATTGAACTACGCCGGTTTGATTCTCACCGGATGTGAGATACGTAAGCAGCCTTTAACAGGTCCAACTTCCCTATGTTTCAAAATAAGTTTTTTTATTATGAAAGAATAAATAATGACGGAATGCCAGGATGTTTAACTTTGCCTCAAAGACCACCTTTTCATCAGTCTTAATATTTTGACCAGTCAATTCCTGTGGCCCGTTCTGTTTTTTTTAAAAGAAAAGATAGTTTTTGTTTGGGTCAAATCAAGATTTTTCTTTCGTCTAAAAACTACCTTAATAAATGTGCAGAATGAGCACGAGTCAGAATACAACCGAAGTTATCATAAACAAGGTCCCCTTAAGTTTGCATATGTGGTGGAACGACTTGGGCGAGCAAGGACAAGACGCAGTTAAGCTATACCTGGGAAATCTAGTGGGGCTACTAAATATTCCCCCGATAGGAGACATCATACGAGCCCTGATCTCATTCTGGGATCCAGCACACAATGTGTTCCACTTTTCAGACTTTGAACTCACACCAACATTGGAAGAATTGGCCGGATATATCGGAAGACCAGAAGTCCCTATGAGGGAACAGTATCTCATCGCACCAAGGGTCGTGACAGTACATAGGTTTTTGGATACCGTGAAAATCCGCAGAACTCTACACAACCTAGATTTATCAGAAGGGTTCTGCACTTTAGCATTTCTATATGACAAATATGGTCATTATGGGGGTTTCAACAAACACAAAAGCAAAATCTGCAGCGGAGAAAACCAGTCAAAATGGGAAGAGCATAGACGCATCGCCTTCATGATAGCTTTCCTAGGTTCATTGATATTTCCCGGAAAGGACGGGAATATCAACATACATGTGGCAGGGGTCGTCAGCACTTTGATGAAACAAGACAATAGTACTTTGGCTCCCATGATAATATCGGATATCTCTCGCGCACTTACTATTTGCAAAGCTGGAGGGGTCTTCTTTGAAGCTTGCAATGTACTGCTCCAAATGTGGATGATCGAGCACTTATGCCGTCGCCCGCAGTTTATGAGGTATGGTTTAGCGGAGAAAACCTGTATAGAGGAATTCCCTACAAGGGTCGAGGGATATGATTTGCCAGAGGGGATTAGTGGATGGATACGACTTTTGCGTTTGATTCCAGCCAGCAAGATAGAATGGACATTTGGCTGGCTACCTGTGGGCGAAGTCATATATGCATCGGCCACGGAATCATATTTATTACTAATGGGCCTCAACAGCATCCAACCTTATGCGCCATGTCGAGTATTGAGACAGTTGGGACGATGCCAAATAATCCCAAAAGAAGAAGACCTCAGCCCACATGTGGTTGAAATTGGACCGGGAGGACAGTTCCCTGAAGCGTTGGTCCGAAAGATTTGGAGTGAATGTCAAACATTGAAGATAGACACTCGGGTGCGAGATCGAGCCCGAGGAGAAGTATCGCCAGAATACCCTGCATGGTATAGCAGAGAACTGGAGCATCAAAGGCCCACAAAAAGGCCCCACCTTAGGGAGTTTGCTGAAGCGTCACAAGAACAATGGGACCGGTTGGCCAGAGAAGAAGCTTATAGAACAAAGATTAGCAAGATAGAGCAACGGACCCAAGAACTCCAATTTGAAAGGGATATGCAAGCTGCCGCCAACGAAAGAGATAAAAAGAAGTTGGCACAAGAAAATGACTTTTTGAGAGCTCAAATCCAGCAGATGAAAAGGGATGCTGACAGACAGTTGAGGAGTCGAGCGGACGAAAAATTGATAAAGGGTTTGAAAAACCAAGTTGCCGATGTCCAAAGAGAATTGGAAGAGTCAAAGACCCAAACAACGAGGATCCGTTCTAGCTGGAGAAAGGAGGCACATCAACAGGCACTTCACCTACAACGGGTGGAAGAAGATTACACTGAGATCATCACTAGTCTAAGGGAAGCAAATGTTATCCTCAGGGAGCGGGTTTTCAAGCAAGCCCGAGATGCTAGAGCAGACCTCGACCGTTGCCACGATTTGATGGCCCGACTGAAAGAACAAGTGGATAGGCTCTTAGACAAAGTCACCAACAATGCTCGAAGATTGGGGTCGAAAAACCAGCAGATAGAACAGCTACTCAGAGAAAGGGACATGATCAAGGATAGAATTGGGGAAATCGGGCATTATGTCACCATGAAGTGCTTAGCTTGTGAACAAATGCCCCGCACCGCCCTTTTTGCTTCAGTTATGGGCTATGTTCATCAGATCATGAGAGAGTTAAGGGGACTACACAAGGACCTCACACCAAGGCCCGCGGCAAGGCCGAATGATGCCTCGCGGGCCCCCAAGAATTTAAGAGCATTAGACTTTTGATTAAAAATGTATTTTCGAAATTTTGAGTCAAGTCGGTTGGCATTTTATTCTCGAGTCAAGCATTTCTCTTATTCTGTTGATTATTGTAAGACAGGTTTTGTAAACCATAAGAGTTTTGATATAAGAATTTCAGAATTTCGCCACAATTTTGTTACCAGAACTACGCTCGGTCTGATTCACGCGGAGATGTGATACGTAGGCAATCCACATAAGATTCGAACACCACTAGAAAGAAAGGAATACGAAGGTTAATAACAATAAGGTTTTCAAGGATAATTGAAAAAGGGAAAAAAAAAAGAAAAAAAAAGAGAAGAAAAGAAGCTGGAATGACGCATGTGATGAGTACATATAGAAAGGGTTATTTGGTTACATTGCATTCAACGTGCTATAACATATCTGTTAAACTCAGTAAGCTAACAAGTTTGTTGCATTCCAGAAAAGTTTAGCAGTTGGTTTGACATAATATCCTGGCCAGCCACCATTACCGTACTAGATCTAAAGGGCCAATTCCAGCAAGCATGTCTAGTTCCGGTAAAAGCCTCGAGGAAGAGAAATCGGAGATACAGATCATGAAAGAAGAGGTAGATCGGTTGAAACAGCAGATAACAGAGATACATCTAGCCTGGGCTAGGGGACAGTCTTCACCAAACCTCCCTACTCTCGCATCAGCTCCAGAACATCTACCCCTTGATCCTTCGACAAGCGCCCCACTCTATCCATACTATCAAAGGGAAAACCCTTATGCCACCCAAGTTCCACCAGTCAAACAAAATCCTCCTCCGGTCACCCCTGTTTTTGTGGCACACCCACCTGCTACTCTGCAAAAGTCGTCCGGTGAGCCGCATGTTCAAATCCATGACAATTCTTACTATCCTCTCGAGCCTACCTTTAGGGCTCCTGAACCGCATCCACACACCCCTCACTGGGATAACCCGGCCGAACCGGAAAAGCACTTCCAAAGTTCGGAACATGAGGAAGTTATTAGAAAAGTTAAAAGCCTGGAGCAGTCCTTCAGGAATATGCACGGTTTGGGCAACCAGGTCAGTGTCGCTTACAAGGATCTGTGTCCATTCCCAGATGTCCAATTGCCAGCCGGGTTCAAAATGCCCAAGTTTGACCTATACGAGGGGCATGGTGATCCAGTAGCCCATCTTCGAGGGTTTTGTAGTAAAATGCGAGGAGCCGGAGGACGAGACGAGATTCTGATAGCTTACTTCGGTCAGAGTTTGGGGGGGTCTGCACTAGAGTGGTACACTAGGCAGGATCCCAGCAGATGGTTTACATGGGATGACTTGGCTCAAGCATTCATCGGCCAGTTCGAGTACAATCTTGAAATAGTCCCCGACCGCTTATCATTGCTAAAGTTAGAGAAGAAACCCGCCGAAAGTTTCAGAGAATTTGGGTGCCGCTGGAGGGAACAGGCAGCAACGGTAGATCCGCCCATGAGAGAGAGCGAGATGGTGGATTACTTCCTGCAGACACTAGAGCCGACCTATTTCGAACATCTGGTGACGTCCGTCGGTAAATCATTCACCGAGGTGATAAAGATGGGGGCTATGATCGAGGAAGTCTTGAAAGCCAACAAGATCATGAGCTATTCAGCTTTGAAAGCCACCACTCAAGCTATTCAAAGTGGTACCGGATGAGTGCTTGGGAAAAAGAGGAAAGAAGAAGTCACGGCAGTCGAGTCCGGAACATGGTTCAGAAACAGAGGCCCCGCACCCCAGTATAACCCGCCACAACCTCACCACCAAAATTACCTCCACAATCCATATAACCACCCGCAACACTACTATCCAGCACCTGATCCCCATTTTACTGTCCATCACGCTCAGTCATATGCCGCACCTCCCGTCCATGCACCATGGCGTGCACCAAACCCGCAAAACAATTATCCACCCCCAAGAGCATATAGAAACCCCACGGGCGCGGGTTTTCGTTCGAACTAAGCATTCAAGAGCGACAAGGCGCCAAGGCCAAAGACTTTTACTCCATTGGGGGAGTCTTACACCGGTTTGTTCCACCGTTTGAAGCAAGTAGGGCTGCTAAATCCGGTCGAGGCTAAGCTACCAAACCCTCTTCCAAAGAACCTGGACCATTCAATAAATTGTGCATACTGCTCAGGATGTCCGGGGCACGACACGAAAAAGTGTTGGAGGTTGAAAACAGCTATCCAGGAACTCATCGACACTCGCCGAATTGAGGTCCAGACTCCAGCGGAGCCCAACATCAACCAAAATCCAGTTCCAACTCATCATGAGACCAACATGATCGAGTTGGTACGGGTAGAAGAGGGAAAGGAGAAAACCTCTCAGACTGTAATGATGATCAAGTCTAGTGGGGTAGGAATGAGAAAGGGGCCAAGCCTTGATGAGTCACTCATTTGCAAGAAGGACGTACAAGGGGGGTTGGAAGCAGAAAAGGGAAGTGTGAACAAAGTGGCGGTGAGGCCGGGGGAAGTAAAAATAACTGTACCAGGGGTAGCAACCAAACCCGTCTTGACTGTAGCAGGTGTTCGAGTGGATCCTTTCATCATCAAGCCAGCAATACAGTTGCCAATAGCTGATAGCAGAGCTATTCCATGGAATTATGATCGGGTCACGACAACCTACAGGGGAAAAGAAGTTAAAGAGGAAGTCTGCGAAGCGCAAGGGTTGACCCGTTCAGGGAGATGTTTTGCCCCTGCGGAATTGAGGAAGATCACTCCGGCAACACTGAAAAAGCCGGTAACTGACGAAGAGACAGAAGAATTCCTGAAAAAGATGAAGCTGCATGATTATTCTGTTTTAGAACAACTGAAGAAAACCCCTGCGCAAATCTCATTGCTATCCTTGCTGATACATTCTGAAGAACATCGGCAAGCTTTGATGAAAGTTCTGAATGAGGCCCACGTACCTGATAAACTTTCGGTGAGTCATTTGGAGAAGATCACCAATAGGATCTTCGAATCGAATCGGATCACCTTCACCGATGATGAGTTGCCTGAGGAAGGCACCGAGCACAACAAGGCTTTATATCTTACGGTAAAGTGTGAGGAGTCGGTGGTTACCAAAGTCCTTGTCGATAATGGGTCCAGTGCTAACATTTGTCCTCTCTCTACACTAAACAAGTTGAAAGTGGACATCGGCAGGATACGCAAGAACAGCATATGTGTCCGAGGGTTTGATGGAGGAGGCAAGGCGTCGGTCGGGGACATAGTGTTAATCTTGACAATCGGACCGATGGAGTTCACCATGGAATTCCAGGTGCTGGACATGGTAGTTTCATATAACCTTCTGATAGGGCGACCGTGGATCCATGCCGCAAAAGCAGTTCCATCCAGCTTACACCAACTAGTCAAGTTTGAGTGGGACCAACAAGAGATCGTAGTCCATGGAGAGAATGATCTACAACCAGGCACCATCGTCCCCTTTGTTGAGACAAAAGAGGATGTTGGACCATGGGTATATCAGATCTGCGATGTGGTATCCACCAACCGACTTCCAGAAGGGGAATGCATTCCCAATGACAGAATAATTACCGCAGACGTCATGGTGGCTCATGAAATGCTGAGAAACGGTTTCATACCCGGCAAAGGTTTAGGTGCATCTCTGCAAGGAATCGTACAACCGGTATCTGTGGTCGAAAATGTGGGAACCTTCGGCTTGGGATTCAAGCCGACATCAGAGGACATCCAGCGAGCCAAGAGCAATAAGCAGAAGACATGGGTGCCCCCGAAGCCTATTCCGCGTCTTTCCCGATCTTTTGTCAGGTCCAGGACAAGTGAACATCCGACGACAAAGGTTCCCAGTCCTATGGTTAGGCCAGACAAAGAGTTCTTAAGAAAGTTTGAGGACTTATTCACAGACGTATGCATGGTAGAGGATGGCGAAGGATCCAGCCATGCCGATATACGGTTTGTGGGATCGAAAGCAAAGTTGAATAATTGGAAGGCTACTCCTCTCCCTGTCCGGAAGGAGTCTTGGTAGTTTGTTTTGGATTGTTTTCTTTTGAAAATTTTGTGTTGAGATTGTCCCCGAAGTAAAATCCATTTGTTTCAGTTCATTTTGATTTGAGTTCGCAAGCTTGTTTTTTCCTTGTACTGTTCCCATTAATGAAATTTTGTTCCTTTCGTTGCTAATTTTGTTTATTTTCCTTCTTTTTACTTTTCTGAACAGCTTTCTTTCAACTGATCTTAATGATATGGCGTGCTTAAAGATTAATCAACCCAGTCTAGAAAGTCAATCGGGTTTGGAAATAATAATGCATGAAATAAGAAGTGACGAGAGTGAATCGGAATACGGCGATGATGAAGCCGCAGAAGAAATCGGTGAAGAATTAAGTCACTTCGAGGAAAAACCCAAACCAAATTTAAATGATACTGAGGCTGTTAATCTGGGGAGCGCAGATGACGTCAAAGAAACCAGAATAAGTGTCCATATTGAACCCAACTTGAGAGAAGAGTTGATCAAAACACTCGTGGAGTTTAAAGACATTTTCGCATGGTCGTACGACGACATGCCAGGACTCAACACTGATCTAGTGGTTCATAAATTACCCATTGATCCGGCATATCCTCCCGTCAAGCAAAAACTGCGGAAATTCAAGACGGAAATGAGTGTAAAGATCAAAGAGGAAGTAACCAAGCAGTTGCAGGCGAAAGTCATTCGTGTCACTCGATACCCTGAATGGTTGGCTAACGTAGTACCGGTGCCAAAGAAAGACGGGAAGATCGGAGTATGCGTGGACTACCGCAATCTCAACAAGGCGAGCCCTAAAGATAATTTCCTTCTTCCCAATATCCATATCCTGATTGATAATTGCGCTGGACGTGAAATCGGATCCTTTGTGGACTGCTACGCGGGATATCATCAGATCTTGATGGATGAAGAGGACGCAGAAAAGACGGCTTTCATCATACCATGAGGGACTTATTGCTACCGGGTGATGCCGTTCGGTTTGAAGAACGCAGAGGCAACATACATGAGGGCGATGACTACGGTATTCCATGACATGATACACAAGGAAATTGAAGTGTACGTGGATGATGTGATCATAAAATCTAGATGTCAAGAAGACCACGTTGCCGACCTCAGGAAGTTCTTCCAAAGACTTCGAAGATATGATATCAAGCTCAATCCGGCCAAATGCGCATTCGGAGTTCCATCAGGAAAGTTGCTAGGATTCATCGTCGGCCGACGGGGCATTGAGTTGGACCCATCCAAAATCAAGTCCATTCAGGAGCTACCCCCGCCAAAGAATAAAACAGAGGTAATGAGTTTGTTGGGAAGGTTAAATTACATCGGTAGGTTTATTGCTCAGCTTACAACAACCTGTGAACCCATATTCCATCTGTTGAAGAAAGACGCTGCGATAGAATGGACGACAGAATGTCAGGAAGTGTTTGACCAAATCAAAGGGTATCTGTCAAACCCACCCGTACTAGTTCCGCCTGAACCGGGTAGACCCCTGATTCTCTATCTAACGGTCTTGGAGAATTCGTTCGGCTGCGTGCTGGGGAAGCACGATCTTACTGGCAGAAAGGAACGGGCCATTTACTAGCTCAGTAAGAAATTTACGGTCCACGAGGTTAAGTACACTCATTTGGAAAAGACATGTTGTGCTTTGACTTGGGTAGCCCAAAAGCTAAAACATTATTTGTCTTCTTACACCACTTATCTCATCTCGCGTTTGGATCCGTTGAAGTATATTTCCCAGAAGCCTATGCCTACAGGGAGGTTAGCAAAATGGCAAATATTACTTACAGAGTTCGACATCATATATGTGACAAGGACGGCTATGAAAGCTCAAGCCCTAGCCGATCACTTAGTTGAGAATCCTGTTGATGACGGATACGAACCTTTGAGGACGTATTTTCCGGACGAAGAAGTATTGCAAATTGATGGGTTGGAATTAACCGAGGATCCGGGGTGGAAGCTTTTCTTCGACGGAGCGGCGAACGCAAAAGGAGTCGGAGTAGGGGTTGTGCTCATATCTGAAACAGGACATCATTATCCTGTTACTGCTCAACTGCGTTTTCACTGTACCAATAACATGGCTGAGTACGAGGCATGTATCTTAGGGTTGCGATTAGCGGTGGACATGGATGTACGGGACGTCTTGGTCTTGGGGGACTCGGACCTTCTGGTACATCAGATTCAGGGAGAATGGGAAACCAGAGATTTAAAGCTTATCCCATATCGTCAGTGTTTGCATGATTTGACCAAACGCTTTCGATCGGTGGAATTCAGGCACATCCCAAGGATGCATAATGAGGTTGCTGACGCGTTGGCTACTTTAGCGTCAATGCTACATCACCCGGACAAGGTTCGTGTCGATCCGTTACATATTCAGGTTCGAAATCAACATGCTTATTGTAATGTGATAGAAGAAGAGATGGACGGTGAGCCATGGTTTCATGATGTCAAGGAGTACCTTAGGTTAGGAGTATACCCAGAACAGGCAACTGGAGATCAAAAGAGAGCTATTCGGCGATTGGCGAACGGATTTTTCCTTAGTGGAGGGGTGCTGTACAAAAGAACCCCAGATTTGGGATTGTTGAGATGTATAGATGCGAGTCAAGCCACAACGGTGATGACAGATATACACTCCGGAGTTTGTGGGCCACACACGAGCGGATATGTATTGGCAAAGAAGATTCTTCGAGCAGGATATTACTGGCTCACTATGGAGCGTGACTGCATAAGTTTCGTGCGAAGATGCCATCAGTGTCAGATACACGGAGATTTGATTCATTCTCCACCGACCGAATTGCATACAATGTCAACGCCGTGGCCATTTGTCGCGTGGGTTATGGATGTTATCGGACCTATAGAACCCGCGGCTTCCAATGGGCACAGGTTCATTCTGGTAACGATCGATTATTTTACCAAGTGGGTGGAGGCCAAAACCTTCAAATCAGTGACCAAGAAGGCGGTGGTGGACTTCGTACATTCCCACATCATCTGCAGGTTTGGAATTCCAAAGATAATCATCACAGAATAACGGTGCCAATCTTAACAGCGGATTGATGAAAGAGGTATGTCAACAGTTCAAAATTACACACCAAAATTCCACACCATATCATCCCAAAGCGAATGGTGCGGTTGAGGCGGCAAACAAGAATATAAAGAAGATATTAAGGAAGATGGTAGAAGGGTGTAGGCAATGGCACGAAAAGTTACCGTTCGCGCTGTTAGGTTATCGCACTACCGTCCGGACTTCGGTAGGTGCAACTCCTTACTTGTTGGTGTACGGGACTGAAGCAGTAATACCAACAAAAGTTGAAATCCCATCCCTCCGAATTGTCGCCGAAGCCGAGATTGACGACGACGAGTGGGTCAAAACCCGATTAGAGCAATTGAGCTTGATCGATGAAAAGAGATTGCCAGCAGTATGTCACGGCCAATTGTATCAAAAGAGAATGGCGAGAGCATACAACAAAAAGGTACGTCCCAGGAAATTTGAAGTGGGACAGCATGTGCTGAAGAGAGTTCTACCACATCGGGCCGAAGCAAAAGGCAAGTTCGCTCCAAATTGGCAGGGACCATTTGTTGTGACTAGGGTATTATCCAACGGCGCGCTATGTCTAGCTGATATTGAGGGAAGATGCACTGATATGGCTATCAATTCCGATGCGGTCAAGAGATATTATGTGTAATTCTTTAATGTATTTGTCAACGATTGGTTTCGTTTGTTTGTAGTTGGCATTTTTCAGAGAATGAAATGACAGAGGCAATTTTTCTACCACCCAAACACTTTAACCCTTGTTTTCTCCTTTGAGCCTTAATCATTCTTTCATATACCCTCCTTCGGAATCATCAAGGAAGATGTGTAACAAAATAAAAAAAAACAAAGAAAAGACACAAGAAAAAGTGAACTACGTTCAACCTGATTCCTCAAGAAGGATACGTAGGCGCCACACGGCTCGGTCATAATAAAATAAAAATCAAAGATTCCCCAAGCAACAAAACTGGGGCAGAAGTCATTGTTTCGTTTGAAAAGATAGTGTGGATTCCGAAAGTTGTAATGAGCTAACCGTTGAGGTTAAACCCCTTTTCTTTAGCCTCCCGCACAGAAACCACATTAAGAACCAAAAAGACCTCTCGATCAGTATTTGAGAAATGCCAAGTCATGCGAATGAAACTACGAATGACACTTCAATCCTCGACTGAATCTAGGACTCACAAGCTGAAAAGGGATAGCCCCTTTAGAGGAAATTCCATGGATAATACCCCAGCCCACCGCATGGAAAGAAAGCGAAATGAGAGAGTCTTAACGGTGAAAACCCTCGCGGGCACCTTAAGGCGAAGAAAGTTGAGAGAAATAAAATGAGAGTCTTACGGTGAAAACCTTTACAAGGCACCCTAAGGCGACGGGAGGTCGAGAGAAATGAGAGAATCTCATTAGTGAAAACCCTTTGAAGGGCACTATGAGGTGACAAGGCGAGATAGCTACAAGGTGTCTGTATGAGACAAGGTTGGGACATTCGTTTGCTTTCTAGCAAAACGCGGCCATCAGAAAGTGATTGACATAAATAGATTGGGTAGATTAATATCAAAGGTGCGGCATAGCCATTGGATCAGTTACACATTCAGATAAGTTTTTCCCGATTTTGAGTTCAGAAAAGTTTTCCATTTCTCTTGTCATTCGCGGTCGGCATTCTTTATCTATCTTTTTTTTTCTTTTCTTTTGTTTTCGAAAATTGACCTTTCAAAGCTTACTACCAAGTCTCCCAAAGCGGTACAATGAAGATGAATAGGCGTGGAACGAGGCAATAAGGCAAAAGTCGCTCCGATATTAAGATTGGAACGACAAGTTGATTGGAAGGTTCACAGGAATTATGGAGTTCGATGGACACATATTACACATCCGGAAGATGATTTCTCACAACAAATCATCGGTTAAAAGGGTCGGATCAAACTGAAGGTTGGAATAAAAGGGAGAAACGAGAGACCATCTGTGGAAAGAGCACCATCCCCAGCAAGTGTCAACGTAGTCCCCAAAAGCTCGAGGGAGGCCTAGCAGCTGAAAGAGAAAAGGAAAATTGCCCCAACAAGAGTGGCACGACCACTCACTGCATTTTGAAACTAACAATTTTTCTTTGATTTAAAGCAGGAAAAGAGGGTTCGTCGACGGAAAAGCATACCACGTAGAAGGTCATCAAACCGGGGCAGAAAATTTTCTCCCATTGCAAAAATTTTCTTGAAAGCAAATACCCAGTGGATAAGGATAACGAGATTTCGGGAAATACCGGTTTCGAGCAGAATAGTTTTGAGAGAGGCCAGACAACACGAGGGATTGATTTTTGAGCCCGGTATCATCCCCCAGCAGTTGTGGGGAAAATGAAACACTAACTCCGAGATTCCCCCAGCAGCATTATATCCCATAAGTTCTTCAAAGAAGCAAAAACGTGAGTCCCGGAGGAGGTCTGGGAAGAAGGAAAAGGAAAAGGGGTTCCCCGCCAGGGTAATCCTCAGTTAGTGACATTTCAATCCCCGGCGAGTCCGAGAGAGAACGAAGGGTGAAAGAAATAGAAAAAGAGGAAACACTTCCCCAGCAGCATCATCCCCAGTAGATGAGTAAACAGTTCCGAAGATATCTCCAGCAGCCGAAGGAAAAGTAACACGACCCAGGGGGAAAGCAATTCCAAGACAAGATAATTCAGAAGAAAAGGTGGCCCAAGGGGCGATGCAGGAAGAAGAAAAATGGTACAAAAAGCAAAGGAGTGGCGATTTATTTTGAAGTAGTAGTTGAAGTCAGGGACCCCGCCTGAAGAATGGAGTGGCAATTTATTTGAAGTCGTAGTTGAAGTCAGGGAGCCCGCCTGAAGAATGGAGTGGAAATTTAATTTTGAAGTTGTAGTTGAAGTCAGGGAGCCCGCCTGAAGAATGGAGTGGCGATTTATTTTGAAGTAGTAGTTGAAGTCATGGAGCCCGCCTGAAGAATGGAGTGGCGATTTATTTGAAGTCGTAGTTGAAGTCAGGGAGCCCGCCTGAAGAATGGAGTGGCGAATAATTCAAAAGAAAAGGTGGCTCAATAGGTGATGCAGGAAGAAGAAAATGGTACAGAAAACAAAGGAAGGCGATCAGGATGGGATAAGATTTGAAGTAGTAGTTGAAGTCAGGGAGCCCGCCTGAAGAATGGAGTGGCGATTTTATTTTGAAGTAGTAGTTGAAGTCAGGGAGCCCGCCTGGAGAATGGAGTGGCGATTTTATTTTGAAGTAGTAGTTGAAGTCAGGGAGCCCGCCTGAAGAATGGAGTGGCGATTTTATTTTGAAGTAGTAGTTGAAGTCAGGGAGCCCGCCTGGAGAATGGAGTGGCGATTTTATTTTTGAAGTTGTAGTCGAAGTCAGGGAGCCCGCCTGAAGAATGGAGTGGCAAGTTAGTTTTGAAGTTGTAGTTGAAGTCAGGGAGCCCGCCTGAAAAATGGAGTGGCGATTTATTTTGAAGTAGTAGTTGAAGTCAGGGAGCCCGCCTGAAGAATGGAGTGGCAATTTAATTTTGAAGTTATAGTTGAAGTCAGGGAGCCCGCCTGAAGAATGGAGTGGCGACTTAGTTTTGAAGTTGTAGTCGAAGTCAGGGAGTCCGCCTAAAGAATTGAGTGGCAAGTTAGTTTTGAAGTTGTAGTTGAAGTCAGGGAGCCCGCCTGACGAATGGAGTGGCGATTTTATTTTGAATTTGTAGTTGAAGTCAGGGAGCCCGCCCGAAGAATGGAGTGGCGATTTTATTTTTGAAGTTGTAGTTGAAGTCAGGGAGCCCGCCTGAAGAATGGAGTGGCGATTTATTTTGAAGTTGTAGTTGAAGTCAGGGAGCCCGCTCGAAGAATAGAGTGGCGATTTATTTGTAAAGTCATAGTTGAAGTCAGGGAGCCCGCCTGAAGAATGGAGTGGCGATTTATTTGAAGTCGTAGTTGAAGTCAGGGAGCCCGCCTGAAGAATGGAGTGGCGATTTATTTTGAAGTTGTAGTTGAAGTCAGGGAGCCCGCCTGAAGAATGGAGTGGCGATTTATTTTGAAGTAGTAGTTGAAGTCAGGGAGCCCGCCTGAAGAATGGAGTGGCAATTTAATTTTGAAGTTATAGTTGAAGTCAAGGAACCTGCCTGAAGAATGGAGTGGCGACTTAGTTTTGAAGTTGTAGTCGAAGTCAGGGAGCCCGACTGAAGAATGGAGTGGCAAGTTAGTTTTGAAGTTGTAGTTGAAGTCAGGGAGCCCGCCTGAAGAATGGAGTGGCGATTTATTTTGAAGTAGTAGTTGAAGTCAGGGAGCCCGCTCGAAGAATAGAGTGGCGATTTATTTGTAAAGTCATAGTTGAAGTCAGGGAGCCCGCCTGAAGAATGGAGTGGCGATTTATTTTGAAGTCGTAGTTGAAGTCAGGGAGCCCGCCCGAAGAATGGAGTGGCGATTTATTTTGAAGTTGTAGTTGAAGTCAGGGAGCCCGCCTGAAGAATGGAGTGGCGATTTATTTTGAAGTTGTAGTGGAAGTCGGGGAGCCCGCCTGAAGAATGGAGTGGTGATTTATTTTGAAATGGTAGTTGAAGTCAGGGAGCCCGCCTGAAGAACGGATTGGCGATTTATTTGCGAAATGGTAGTTGAAGTCAGGGAGCCCGCCTGAAGAATGGAGTGGCGATTTATTTTTGAATTTGGTTGAGGAAAGCGGTTGAGTGTAACGGAAATCCCCAGCATGAATCCAAGTTCGTAATCAAAAGGAAGGCAATAAGGATCAGAAAGACTGGTTCAGACTGCGAAGGAGAATAGTTCGAAGATCACAAAGAAGGGACCAATGGTCGGAGTTCGGCAATCAAGATAGGCCGAGATAACAATTGTCAGAAGAGAAGAAGCATGTGAAGAAACATCAGAGCCCGCAAGATGGCAATAAACATGACAAAATCAAGATGAAAAGATAGATAAGAATTTGCAATAATGTAATTTAGTCTAGCTTCTTATTTTTTGCTTAGTACGATGTAATAAGGAGGTCAGTCAAGCAGTGGCAATAGCAGCAACAGCAGTAACCGCAAGATCACAGCAGTCATGGTAGTCCCAGCTACCAAAACTTCCCGAACTACATTGACCTGATTCCCTTTTAGCCAGGGATATGTAGGAGACCTTCTGAAGCAAAGGTTCGGTCAAACTTTTCCAAAAATGCTTCATACGGAGTGCTTGAACGGGCAAAAATCGCTCGTATCCGCTTTGCACGAAAACTCTTCATGTTTACGCGCAAAGAGAGGCAGCTGTGAGCACGTGATTTTTGCCTCACACGAATTACTCCCAAAAGTTCAAAATAAAGAGAGTTTTGTGTTGATTGCAATATTTGTGGATTTTTCTGTTATTTTCTGTTATTGTTTGTGTTTGTGTGTCCATATCTATTTGTTTAAATAATAAATACAAAAATATATTGCATTTTGTATATAAAATTCAAGTTCGCAATTAAGAGTAATTAAGTTTGTTTTACGAAAACGAAAAATCACAAAGAAATATGTACTTTTACATTTTTTAGCCTTTAATTTTCTAATTGTGCGATTTTATTGTTATTTAATTATGTGTGATAATTAGAAATTAATTAGTATTTTTGATAAGTTAAATTTGTTTTATAATGTAATTTGAGATTCTAAAATTTAGTTTGAATCAATTTTGGAAATAAAAATAAAAGAAAAGAAAACAAAAGGGGGAAATGGGCCAGTCTTACAGGAAATTCGGAGCCCAAAATGAAGTAAAAGGACCAAAAGAAATGAGCCCAAACCGGTTGGCCTCCTAGATGGCCCAAACGACGCCGTGTGATTGTCATATGCGGGCCGTTGATCAAACCCAATAGACGGTCCAGATCAGAGATCCTTGATAATCCATCTCAACCATTCATTCCGCATCAATCCAATGGCCTTCATTCACTCCCCCAACCCGTCACCTGACCCGCCCCGTCGACCCAATACCCATCCTCTTTTTAATCTGAGCCGTCGGATTCTTCTAATCCAACGGCATACATTAACTTACCCAATTTTAATATACCAACCCCCCCAATACCCCAAACCCGTTTCATTCCCAAACCTTTCAAACCCTAGACCCCTTTCGTCTCTCTCAAAGACCGTCCCACAGCCGCCCTCCGCCTGCCGGAAATCGCCCCACGGCGGTTCCGGTAGGCTAATGACCACCAAATTAACACCATAGCTCCCCCTCAACACCCCCAATCCAAACCCATACACCATCTACTTCGAATCAATCCGGAACTTCTCGAATCTTCATTTGAAGATTCGAGTCGAGCTTGAACCGACCCCAACTGACCCCAAATTCATGCCAAGCCTTCCCCTAGCCTCCCTCACACCCGAACCAGTCTTGGTTTGGTTCAAAACCAACCAGAAACCCAAAAACCCCAAAATGGCCGCATGAACCCTAAAAATCCAAATTCAGGGTCCTTTTTCTAAATTCAAAGGAAATTGGGGTCTAATAGACCTTAATTGGATTGTTTTCGCTTGAAAACATTTCAATTAAGGCCCGTTCGACCCCGAATACCAAATTTCAAGTCAAGTCCGTTTGTTTCCAAGCCGAGTTTCTCCTCTCAAGGTATTTCTTTTTTTTTTCTGGTCTTATTTGATTATTTGTACTCGTTGGTCAGTGTAGAGGTCTAATGGTTTTCACTGGTTTAGTTCTTTGGATTCTTCCTGTTTCTCCCCTTGAAGACCTTTTATATGGTCAATTATTTTGTTTATGTTTAATTGTGATTGTGTTTGTTGTTGAGTATGCGTATTCGATCCGATTTTTGAAGTCGAACAATGTTTCTACACTGTCCTGTTTATGCCTAAGTGTTGTGAATCGAAAGTTTATCCGTCGACTGTGTGTTATCGATTATAAATGTTGTAATCGACTAATCTAATGTCGTCGATTTACTTTCGTAGGTCTGTTTGTTAGAAACAACAAGACAGTAATTTTCATTTATACTGATTAACTTTCTATTGAATCACTGTTGAGTTTGAAGTTTGAATTGCCTGTGTTCGAATTAGAAACAAGTTGGTTATAGCTGAATTAAGTTTGGTTTCATAAAAATTGTTAGAACTAGTGGACTGCCACCATGTGAGCACATGTTAAGCCATTAGGGCAACCCATAATAAGATGCCTCCTTGAGTAGTGGAACCTGCTGTACAGCAGGCCACTGACTGCCCTCTGAAACCAGGAGTTTTTAATTAGTAATACCAATACTTAGACAAGGCTAAGTGCTAAAAACAGAGAAAAAGGATGGGCAGGGGTGGCACCATTAGGTTTTTGATGTTTTAACTATAAGTAGAGGTGATTTTTCTGGAATGGGAGAGACATCGACATACAGATAGAAAAAAGAGAGCAGACCCTGGGAGAGAATTTGGAAACACAGTGAGAGATTATATAGAAAGAGGACACACACAGTGAGGGTATACAGATAAGGAATTCTGGAAGAGGGGAGATAGGAAGAGCCTGTTGAGTTTAAAAGGGGGGGAAGATAGCACAAAACTCCAACATAAATACTGTTCTATTGAACTCTCTTATATTAAGTTTGAATTTCAGCCATAGATCAAATTATCAGTTCAACAGAGGGTTAAAAGTGGTTTGAGTATCTTTTAGATCACGTTTGGGTTCAAGTTCAGGGAATTCTGGTTGATTTTGAGTATATTTGATCCAATCATATCGGGTTTCTTTTGCTGTTTGGTGTTTATTCTTCTGCAAATTGTCCCTGGATTGTTGTGGTTTTTCTTTGAGTGGAAATTGATTCATTTGCCTTGGCTGTGGATGACTGCTCGTTATTGTCTTAGCTGACTTTCCATTTCTTCCTTTCAATTCCAATTTCCAGGTACACATTCCAGATTTGCATTAATGTACCTCAAACATGCTGACACGTGAATAAAGAGCTGGATCCAATTTTATACTCTGATTTTTCTATTTCATTATATTCACTGTTAAATTGATTCTATGTTGGAAATGTTAAGGACATTAAAAAAATTGGGCTGTTAATTGGGCTGTTGTTGTTTTAAATAGATATGGACTCAATAACTTACTGAATAGTTTGAAATAATAGTGTTAGTTTCATTTGATTTTGTAGTCAAACCATTATAGAAATTTTTCTATTTGTGTAGGCGTATAAACATCAATTTCATAGTTAGCTTTAGTACATGTACATATCACTGCGATTGAATTAAGGCTAAATATTATGAATTAGAGTACTGGTTCAATTTAGTTTGCAATGCTAAAGACACGTTTGGACATTAAACATTAGGTACTATGCTCCAGACTAAAATGTGAATTAATTGATAATCTGTCGGTTAAACGAACAAGTTTAGACATGAAATTTGATCACAGATTCACGTGTCTCTTATGTTTAAAAATGCAATAGTTCACAATTTCATTTCGAATAGTTCTGCAAGTTAGATCATTACAATTTTGTTCTGTCCATAAGTAAAGAGATTTGTAAAAATAGGGTAGCTATTGAATATGATAATAAATGGAAAAGATCATTTGGAAATGGGTCTGCCGGAGACTGGATCACAGGCTAGGCGTCTAAATTTCTTTACTCTTGATTCGATGACTCTGAGCCGTATCATAGCTTACGTGAACTTTTGTTTCCCTTGACATAATGCAATTTGTAGTTAACCAAGTTTTTATTTCTCTACTAAAAGATATAAAAAAAAATGTTAGTTATTTTTAGTTTGACCTTAAATAATAATGAGATGAGACTCGCCAAACAAAAAATACACAATTGCGGGGCCCTCGAATTAGTTTGTTATAAAAAGCTTAGATTTGGAAGACCGTTTAGTAAATTTCACGGCCTTTCCCGAAGTTAACAAAGACGATAGACACTTTAGGCACGACTTGTAAATAAAATTATTTTCCTAAATACGGGTGTGCATTTATGTGACCCAAATCTTACTCTCGGCGAAACTGAAATATATTAAAGTCACAGGCGTACCGGTTGCGGTGTGACTCGAAATGTGTTTTCGCAACGTCGCAATTCTTCTAAAATTTAAAAGGGAACATTAATAGCACATAGTTAAAATATATAGAGAAATCAGATAAAAACAAAAGATTGCAGTTGAGCGACCGTGCTAAAACCACGGAATCCGGGAGTGCCTAACACCTTCTCCCGGGTTAACAGAATTCCTTATCCAGATTTCTAGTTTCGCAGACTGTATTACAGAGTCATAAATTTCCTCGGTTCGGGATTAAACCGGTGACTTGGGACACCATAAATCTCCCAAGTGGCGACTCTGAATTAAATAAATTGATCCCGTTTCGATTGTCCTTTAACTGGAAAAACTCCATCGCGCCCACGCGCGGTAGCGGAAAAAGGAGGTGTGACAGTATCTACTAATTCTAATAATCATTATATTTTATTGTAATTGCTTCCTTAATTTAATCTTCTTCATTTGCCTAAGGTTTTTCTCTATTTTATTTAGAAAGGAATGTTATTATGTTTCAACTTGATAAATATTAAATGCAATAGCTATTCGATTTTGAATTTTATTCGAAAATGTTATTTTCTTCACTCAAATGATTTCAAAAAATAATAATAATAATAATAATAATAATAATAATAATAATAATAACTTCATCTTTCTCGTTGGGTTCCTATTTAGTCTAGATACTCTGAATTTACTTTATGAAATATAGATGGAACTTCTTGAACATCTTAATTAGTAGTTGATACGGATATGATGTATTGAGTAGCACATGAATTTTGCACAAGGTGCCATGTGCGTTAAAGGAAAATATGTGGGCACAAGGTGCCCTGTGCGTTAAAGGTTTGGAAGTTGTGATTTTGATATGAGACTTCGAGGAATTGGATGGTCAGAATTGTGTATTAGGAATGATGCGACTAGTTGAGTTAACATCGTTTTCCTTATTTGAGCACATTATTTTCTTACTTGTTTGTACTCCTGATATGTTGGTATTAATTTACTTGGTTGCTTTTCGTTACCATTTACGTTTTAACTTTATCGTCTATACTGTTTGTAATTTGGTTTCTTCCTACTATTGGCGTTAGTTTGTTACCTTTATTTTGTTAGTTGTATGTCATATCCTGTTCAGCTTATTAGACCAGTAGGTGTCTTGACTATTCCTCGCCAATACTCCACCGAGGTTAGTCTTGATACTTACCGGGCACTGTCGTGCTGTGCTCATACTACACTTCAGTACATTTTTTACAGATAGTTATCCGATCGTTAGCAGCTGTGCGGATGGTTGCTGTGGAGACTCAAGGTAAACCTGCTGATGCGTTGGCAGATTCCGGAGTCACCTTCTATTGTACTTATTTTCATTATTTGATTTTGTTCTGGAAAAGTGATGTATTCATTTTGTACTACTCCTATAAAGGCTTATGACTTGTAGTACCAGTTTTGGAAATATAAATTGTTGGAGAAATTTCTATTTCGGAATTGTTCGAAGTTAGTAAATATTGTTATTATTTCTGTTAATGTTAACCTTACCTAATCTCTAAGACTAGGCGTCATCACAACTCTTTCGAGGAAATTTTGGATCGTGACATTATGAGATGATAATTATCCAAAATTTTACCTTATTAAGAAATCTTTTTTTAATCAAAAATCACCTATAGAGATCAGTGACCCATATCTTAATTAATGTGGAATATTTACCATCTTCTCATCGTTTTGACTGGAAGCTGAAATATGGACAACATAACATGGGTGTTCGTCATTTTGATACTATGTTAAAGAAATAAATCTTGTATCTAATATTCCAAAAGCTAGCTATGAGGTGACTATCATTTTAGTTGCGTACTTTGTGGAAAAAAATTTAGGAAGGGTATATGATTGATTCATACTCGTTACACAATATTTTTTTAATTCAAGCAAAGCGTGTTTAACTTTTAATCAAGAAAGTTGTCAGTTTTTCTCTCTTTCCATTCTTTGATGTGAACACTCTTTCATTCTTAACCATTTTCCATCACCTTTTGGTGTTATATTTAATTAACTTTGCGACCTAATACAACTAAAATGCAAGTACCAAATAAAATAACAGAAAATGAGGTCATTCTAATAATTCTGCTAAATTTAGTGAGGGTCACTGTATTTTATGCTTATAATTATCTTGAAATAGACTGGTATGGGAAGATAAATGACAGATACATGAATGCATGACTTAAACCAGACAAAACGATGACTACTACGAGACAAAATTAGACAGCGATGGCTTGACTTTGGACCCAATTGACTTGAAAAACCTTTGTTACTGGGATTATGAAACTAATGTAGATATAAAAACGATATTATTTTATATATGCTTTGATTGCATTTTTTATTTTTTGTATTAGCATTATAGATATATTCTTATAATGAAATATCGGTATACTTTTGTATTACATTAAATGTGATATAATAAAAGAAGGATTAGTTATAATTGAATAAATAGAAAATGACAGAATTGCCCTTTTGTCAAAGCTTTTTTCGGCATTTCAAGGTTAAATTGAAACAAAAGTTCATTAACATTTATCCAATTTATTAAAACAAAACACATGTTACTAAATTATGCACCGTATAACTCATTTTTAGTGCTACGAACCAGACAAATTATATGTACCTATAGTTCACGGATTATTAACTCTTCCTTGCATTTTAATTTTAGCAGAATTTCATTGGAGAACCAAACTATCACTAGGTTCATTTTTGGTATATCTCTGCCACTTGTGAAAAGATTATGAAGTTTTATGTAACTTATATATATTGTTTTCCAATCACATATTCACAAGACTTCTTTTGACGTATAACTATCTTAGTAGAAATGAAACATGAGGTTGGTGAAGGAAGCTTGGGGAAAAAACTGTTTTCAATCAAACACAAAGAAAAAAAAAACTTTTTCAGCTTTAAAAAATAATAATTGAAGAACTTGTGAGCAGTTTTCAGTTTTTGCAAAAGTTGAAATACTATTCACTCTTTGTGCTCGGTTGAAAAGTAGCTTTTGCAAAAGATCTGGAGAAATATTGCAAAGATAGACTGATTCTCCGATAAATTTACCCGATATACATACATACATACATATATATGACACCTCTTTCAGGCCAAGAAACATATTTATTCCTTTTCCTTTTTTTTAGTTTATTATTATTATTATTATTTTATCATCATAACCCTCCCTTCATTATCTTCATAACCTATATTTTTAATAATCTCAATAACTCTCATGTCTTTTATATTCATAATCCCCAAATATTGAATATGTAAATTTATGACGATGTGTATTTATCTTTTGTTCTTTATTTGTTTTAAGATTCTCATTTTCCTAACTTAAAACTCTTTAACTTCCGCTCTTAATAATATCCATAACTACTATGCTTTTCATAACCCCCAAATATTTAAGTTAAAAATTTAAGATACTGTATGGTTGTAATGACCCGGACCATTTTGAGTACTTTAGTCCCGATTCCCTAATTTATGTTTTCCGTATATTATATTGCGCCGGCTTGTTTGATTTTGGTTTCGGGTGAGTTTCAAAGTACAACGGGACACATAGTCCCTAAGTTGGAAGTTTAAGTTGTAAAAGTTGACCATAATTTGACTTGTGTGAAGACGACACCGAAATGGAGTTTTGATGGTTCCAATAGCACCATATGATGATTTTGGTCTTAGGAGCGCGTTTATATGTTAATTTAGAGGTACGTAGGTCGTTTCAGCGTGAATTGGCAAAAGTTAAAAAGTTGAAGAATTTTGAAATGTTTGACTAGGAGTTTGACTTTATTGATAGAGGGGTCCGATCCCGATTTACAATATTGGAATAGGTCTGTAATATCATTTATGACTTGTGTCAGATCCCAAATTTAAAAGTTGGAATAGGTCTGTAAAGTCATTTATGACTTGTGTGTAAAATTTAGTGTCAATCGGAGTTATTTTGATATGAATTGGCATTAGTTTTGGAAATTCAGAATTTCATAAGTTCTTAGGCTTGAATCGATACACGATTCGTGACTCTAGAGTTGTTTGATGTGGTTTTACGCTTCGAGCGTGTTCATAGATGTTATAGAACTTGTTGGTGTGCTTGGTTGAGGTCCGGGGGGTCTCGGGTGTAATACGTACCTTGTTCGGCGTATTTCGGAAAATTTAAGATTGTTGAATCTGGTGCTTCTGGTTTCCTCATACGCGATTAATAAGTGAAAATTTTGACTACTTATAAACGCCTTTTATCTTTCATTTTAGTCCAAAAGCATTTAATTGTATTCCCGAAAACTGATGAAATATTCTTAGTAGCACGAATATTGAAAAATGTGCCTCCAAGATGAAATCCAACTCAAGAAGGAGTGATGTGAACTCAAGGACAAAAACAGATACATAAGCTTAAAGTGCGGACCACAAAATATCATTTGCGGCCACAGATTATGCAGAAGACCTTATTAAGATATGTGAAGCGTGGTCGCAGAATCTAGGAAAGAGTAAAAGTTCAGAGAATCTACATATCAAGTTCACGAAAATGCAGACCGAACAATTATTGTCGCCCGCAGAAGATCAGCTATGCGACCACAGTTATATTTATACGGTCCATAAAAGAGCCATGTGCCGCCGCATTTAGTAATGTGCAGGATGTAGAAAGAGAGAGAGATGTGGCCGTTGTTAAGAATTGTGCGGCCGCAACATTCCAATCCAGTCAGGCTGAAGCAAAGTGTGGACCGTACATAAAATTGTATAGCCGCAGAACCTCCGAAAAGACTTTTTAATCTAAAAATTTCAGCTCTGTATAAATAGGAGAGTTTTTCTTTTTTAGGTCAAGATTGATATCAACAACCACAATAGACATTTTCCATCATCCTCTTCTTCTTCTCTAGCAAAAATGAATATGTCTCCTACTTTATATAAAACCTTATCCAAAAAATATAATTACCTCTATGAAGTAGATATCCTACCCGATGAACAAAAAGTATCTTCCACTGAACTACCCCTCATAAACCCTTACTCAGCGTTTGCCAAAAAATCCTTTGCACCCTGGACCCAAATTCGTTCCTTAGTCCAACATAGACCAAAAGGAGTCAAAGAATATGTTGCTGCCTCAAAACTTGACCAGCATCCTATTCTTGCCACTCGAGAGGAACAATTTATCACCCTTCAAATACCGGATGATTTTCCTAGGCAATGGAGAGCTCATGGTTTTACCCATATCCATTTTGGTGCTGTCTGAATCGCTTTAACATATCACGGAAGAAAATGTCAGCCTGTTGTAGCTCGACTTTCTCTTCTAGATACCCGATATTTGGAGTACCAACATGCAAACTTGGGTACTGCCGAAGTTACCTTGAATGCTGGAACTGTCTTCATAACTATCTTTCCAAATTTCAACATGTCCCTTTATAACCCGTCCTAACCGAAGCCTTAAAAATCCAAGTCCAAATCCAAGGAGCCCCACAAGCCAAAGATTCCATCCAAGCAACCCTTCACCACCAAATGGCATGGCGAGTCCAAAATCATGCCATGGATCTTTGTCTACCCGGAGGAGAAAATGCTTTGCTTTTAAATATTGATGCTACCAAAGGAAACACTATGTGCACCCAAATACCCAGACAAATTTCCAGAGATGAACTTGTCAAAATCCTTCCTGATTCATGGATCACAAATTATGAGAAGCTAAGAGAATCAGAGGAAACTCTGTAGTCTGGTGAACCGACTTTTACCAAAAGAAGTGACAAAACCGTTTGCATAAGCTTTGACCATTCCCATCTCAAAAAACCCAATAAAACCATCTTTTCTTGCCAAATGATTAAACCCAAAGATACAACAGACACTTACCCAGAACCCGATGGAGAAGTTTTCTGGAATATACAAAGCATCATGGAAGAACATGACTGGTGCCAATATTTTGACAAAGAAGGCAAAAAAATGTGGTGGTTTAAATGCCCTTTCACTGGACACTGCCCATGGGATCTCGGTTGCACTGCAAAGATTGTATCGAAGATCCACTTGAAGAATATAATGAACATCACCAGCGCAAATCTAAATCCAAGAAAAAAGGGAAAACTACTGAAAGAGAATTTCGGGCCAGATATGAGAATAAAGATCCTTCGATTGGCTCATTAAGCCGTCCAGGTAAATATGAATTTCTTGTGAGTTACAAACCCCAAGAATGACCGAAACTACCTGAAAAATTCACCCCTAGCTGGGAAGATAGTGAAACCATGCCCAAATCCGAACCAACATCATCTCACACCCCAAAACCAAAAAGCCACCTGAACCTCAAACTCCATCAACCCAAAGGTCCACACACCCACAAATATTCATGATGAGTCCTTCAAGTTCTAGTCACTCCCAAGATTTTCCTCCACTTCAACCTTTTGAAAATGAGGGTATCAGCCATGCTCCAAAAATCCCCAAAAAGAACATAATACTACCGTCTGGAGAAAAAACCCCAACAAGTGATATTGAAGCAACAATGAACTGGCAATCAGAAAATTCCATCTGCCAGAACAAAGTACTCAATAATATTGGAAACGCCATAAAAATGTGGCCCATGCACAAAACAAGTTGATAAGCAAAGTGGAAACAATTGAGAAAAAGGTGGAGAAGTCATCGTCTCAGCATGCAGGACTGATCAAAGCTATGGAATTAAGTTTGGCAAATTTATATGAGATTTGTCCGCCAGGAACTTTACTTTTCCAATTTTTCCAACAACAACAACAGGAGACGATTTCCATTAAAGAACAAATTCAGCTTCTGAGAAATGATCACCATGAGACACAAAGAACCCCATCATTCTCTTCAAAACCTACCTTCTTTCCCATGTCATCACGAGCATATTCACCACCCAAATTAGACCATACCTTCTCTACTTTTCCATCAACCTCAAAAAATCCAATCTCTTTCACCCGACTAACAAAAGAAGAAAATGATTTTGATATCGCAAAAATGGTTTGGGAAAGGAAAGATGCCCTTGCACCAAAGAAACAAACCAAGAAAAGGCGAGACCAAGGAGAAAGTTCAAAAGGATCAAATCTTGAAAATCTGGTGATTTCCGACCAGAAGGCTCCAGACCTCTATGTCTCCCAGCCAAGATACATATCAGAAGAAGATACCCCATGGTCAGAATCGCTAAACTCATCAGAAGACGAATCCATGGAAAATAGTTCTCAAGCAAGCAATGAATCCACAATGAACTCTTCCGAAAGAGATGATCCCCCAATATTTGTAAACCAGCCAAGAGATCCAGAAATATCAGAAGTAGATAATGAACAAGAAGGCATGACGGATGAACCAATCCCCGAAAGAAGATATGAGCCTATGGCGTCAAAGCCAGTTGGAACTAGTTTCCACACTTTCACCTTAGATGATGTCAAGGTTTCAAAATGGCCTCAACGGATCCAAGACTTTTATACTTGGATGGTGACCAGAAATTTGGTGGAGCGAGAAAAGTATATCATCCTTTCAGAACTCACTTCACGATTCTCAGAAATCCTCAGAGACTGGTGGAATGCACTTGGAATTCAAGACAAAAATGCTTTTCTTACTTCCCAGGATTTTGCTTTCAACATCAGAATCCTACATCAAGTTTTTTGCGGAGATGCTGGCCAAAGACAGGAGAAAATGCGGAGGCAACTCTTCGAGATGAAGTGCGTGTCATTCGAGAAAAATGACATTGATAGACATTTTCAGAAAATGGCAAAGATATACTTCGATATTGGAGGAGACATCAATCTAAAGCAAGCCTTTGTATATTCTCTTCCAAAGTTGCTGGCAAGTCGAACCATGACCATCATTGAAGAAACGTTCCAGTCCATAACCATCCCACAAATTGGTTACATCAGGCAGGCTATTTTTGTTGCATTGGATGATATCTGTACGAAGCGCTCTGCCCTAAAACAAATTATCAAAAACAATCCATGGCTTGACAAAGCATGCCGCAGATCTGATCTAATCACCTTATCAGGATGTTCTTGCCGCACATCTAGGCGAATGAGCGAATTGAGAAGGTTCAAATGGCCAAGAATTCCAGATGGAAAGTCAAGGTCCAAGAGACGCACAAAATATTTCAGACGAAGAAGGCCAGGAAATTTTCACAAGAAGAACAGATGTTTTATTTGCCATAAGATTGGACATTTTGCTAAAAATTGTCCACAATCAAGAAGGTCTGTCAAACTCATTCAAAAGATTGAAGATTACACTGGTATACATCTCGGAAAGGAGGAGGACCTTGAATCAATATTCTCTGTAAATGATGAACCTAATGAAGAAACCTTATTCTCCCTTGATATCTATGAAGAGCAAGGCAATTACCAAATCTCAGAACCAATAATCGAGGCTAGAGAGGATATCAATGCTCTTACTGTTGTTCCTCAAGTAGAAGTCAAAATCTATTCATCCAAGTGGGACAAACCAACTCGAGTTATTGCTTTCATCGATACCGGAGCTGCTTCCTCACTTATAAATCCAGCTGTTTTTCCTGAAGATCAATGGGTACCGCATTTTAAGGATTTCAACACTGCATCAAATGCGATATTGACCACAACTATCATTACAAAGCACCCGATCACCATCGAGTTCTTTCCAGGATTGAAGCTCAGGACGAAGCTGCTAGGATCTGATGTACCAGGAAAAGATCTTATTATTGGATTCGACATCTACAGACAGCTCAGAGATCAGCTCCATATCAAGGCTAATGGGATAGCTCTTAAAAAGGAGTTCAGGTCCTATTCTGAAATCCCAAGGCTATTCCAAATCACTAAGGACGAACAGATCAAGGAGATCGAGCAAAATCTCATTGAACAATCATGTGCCGATTCCCACAAAGACTTCATGATGAAAGGGAAACGCCCTCTATGGAAAAATGAAGAATTTTTTATCAAGCTCCCTTTCAAGAAGAATGAAAACATCAATCCAACAAAAGCCAGTCATTCAGGAATGAATCCAGATCATCTGCAACTCGCAAAGAAAGAGTGTGAAGAGCTTTTGGAATTTGATCTGATAGAGCCATCAGATTCATAATGGGCATGCGAAGCATTTTATGTCAACAAAAGGGCTGAACAAACAAGAGGAAAACTCAGGTTAGTCATCAACTACCAGCCACTTAACCATTTCCTCTAAGATGATAAATTCCCTATCCCAAATAAACTCACTCTTTTCTCCCACTTAGCCAAAGCCAAATATTTTTCTAAGTTTGATTTAAAGTCAGGATTTTGGCAATTAGGAATCCACCCTGAAGAAAGACCCAAAACAGGATTTTGCATCCCCGATCATCACTTCCAATGGAAAGTTATGCCCTTCGGATTGAAAACTGCACCTTCTTTATTCCAAAAAGCCATGATAAAAATATTCCAACCCATCCTCCATACCTCCCTAGTTTACATTGATGACACCCTGTTATTTAGTGTGACATTTGAAGAACATATCAACTTGCTTCATCAGTTTGAGGCATTGGTAACACAATACGGGATTATGCTCTCAGCCAAAAAGATGGTTCTTGCTCAAAAGGAAATTCATTTTCTTGGAATGCATTTTGTCCAAGGTGAATATAGTCCAGGACCCCATATATGTCAAGAACTACTCAAATTTCCGGATACTAACTTCACAACAAAGCAGATCCAACAATTTCTGGGCATAATAAATTATGTAAGAGATTTCATCGCAAATATCTCTACATACATTTCTCCACTTACAGAAATGCTCAAGAGAAATGCTCCTCCATGGGGAAAGAAACAAGATGAAGCAGTCAATGAAATAAAGGAGATTTCTAAAAATGTCAAGTCCCTCTATATCCCTTCGGACGGTAAAAAGATATTGCATACAGATGCCAGCAATGAATATTGGAGTGCTGTTCTATTTGAAGAAAAAGATGGCCAGAGGAAAATATGCGGATACGCTAGTGGAAAGTTCAAAGATGCCGAGCAACACTATCACTCCACTTTCAAGGAAATTCTTGCAGTAAAGAATGGAATCAAGAAATTCAATTTCTTCCTTATTCATACAGAATTCCTGATTGAAATGGATATGAAGGCTTTCCCGAAGATGATTCATCTAAATGCAAAAATTATTCCCAATCCTCAGATTCTCAAGTGGGCTCAATGGTTCTCTCCATACAAGTTTCAAGTCAGGCATCTGAAAGGAAAGGATAACATTCTCGCAGATTTTCTGTCCCGACCGGAAGAATTTTCAAGGAGATTTTTCCCAGCAAAATTGAAGTCAAAGGAAAAGCTAATCAGTCACATCTTTATGTTTTCCAGTTTACCAGGAACAAGTTCATTAAAGCCAACAGATCATCCGCCGGAATTGTTCAACCTCATGGATCCCTTTGATCCATCAATTATTATTGAAAGAAGAACTTATTACGAGCTCGAGGTTTTCCGACAACATGGAGGATCTATTCTCAAGCCATACGGAGTGAATCCGGAATATCCATTCTGCCATATATTCATAGCTCAAGCCAAGGATTTTCCACAAGAACTATTATGGTTTTTCCGGTACCTATGCCATCAGTATTATATTTTCATGGAATTCAAATGCAACGTCTTCAAAGAGTTTGATAACATTGCACCAGCTCTTAAAATATTTTTGCAATGGTTCAAACCTAGAAGATACTGGATTAAATGTTTCAGTGATTCCTACACAACAAAGGTGTTCATGTTTCATAGGCCAGTAAAGATTATTAATGGAAAAGTCCAGGCACAAGCAGAAGCATCATTTTGGTGGAAATTTCCCGTGTCCATTTTATCAATGGAAGAAGAATATAGCGAGGCACAAAGAAACCTTTTTCAGCAAAATAGATGCATCCCGAAAGAAATATAGCCAAAAGATTGGGCAAGCTGGAATTATACAAACAGTCATCCTCACTGGGAAAGAGTCCGGGCAGCAGCAAAAGAATACCAAACTCCATACGAGGTCATTCGAGAAAAGATCACTCAAGACATTTCCAGACTAAGGCCGAGGATTACATCTTTCAATTCAAAAGAGAAAGAGCACAGTGAAGAAGGGCCGTCAAGTTCCAGGCGTTACTACACAAGGTCATTGAAAAGATGCCTAGAAGACAATCATGAAATCATCAAAGAATAATTTCCTGATTTCCTACTAATCCCACCATAATCCTAAATTAGCCACCAAAAAACCTCAAAAATATCCTACCCATGTTAAGACAAACTTTCCACATCTTTCCATAATATCCGGGCCCTGCTTCAACTTGTTTTCACATGTTTAGACATGCCTCCACATGCTTCGTCACATGCATTATCATGTTTTCACATGGCGTCACATGCGCCCACATACTTTCACATGTTACACCATGTCTATTTCACCCGTTTCACATGCTTTCGGTTGTTTTTTTAGTTGTTTGCCTAAAGTCCTTCACATGTTTAGAAGGACCCACTTGTAAGATAAGTTTGCCATGTAAGATAGGTTTATTTTATCTTTTAAGTTTGTCTTGTAATAACCTCCTAGTCCTATATAAAGGAGGCCTTGTAGTACTGGTAGCATCATCTAGCAATCATCTTGTAAACCTTGAAAAATCCTTTGTGAAATACTACTTATGAGTGCTTTCTAAATTTCTCTCTTGTTCTTTCTTTCGAATGGATGGAAAGGCCGGTCCATATATGAAAAATAGGGTAAGTATACTGTAAGAAAGTTATCTTATTATAGTACGAAAGTTTTCTGAGTTATAAACAGCTAACGTTGGTTATAACGAGTTGTGTAGTTTGGCAAGCCGTCCCTTATGGGTTGTTGAAGCCAGCCCCGTTTATAGGAAAACTTTTGAGACTATAAACAAATTAACTGTTTGTGTAGCTTGGCAAGCCGTCCCTTATGGGTTGTTGAAGCCAGCCCCTTTTGTAGGGAAACTTTCGTATTTATGGTGAAATTAGCTTTCTTATGGTATCTTGCTCTGTTCTTTCACTACTGAAGTTAGCTTTCTTATGGTATCTTCCCCTGTTCTTTCACTACTATGGTAACTTTTGTATTTATGGTGAAGTTAGCTTTCTTATGGTATCTTGCTCTGTTCTTTCACTACTGAAGTTAGCTTTCTTATGGTATCTTGCTCTGTTCTTTCACTACTGAGGTATCAGAGCCAGCCCATCCTTTCGGAGGGAGGAACAGTTTACTAAATATGTCTGAGTCATTTCCATTATCCTCTTTTTCTTCTCTAGCAAAAATGAATATGTCTCCTACTTTATATAAAACCTTGTCCAAAAAATATTATTACCTCTATGAAGTAGATATCCTACCCGATGAATAAAAAGTATCTTCCACTGAACTACCCCTCATAAACCCTTACTCAGCGTTTACCAAAAAATCCTTTGCACCCTGGACCCAAATTCGTTCCTTAGTCCAACATAGACCAAAAGGAGTCAAAGAATATGTTGCTGCCTCAAAACTTGACCAGCATCCTATTCTTGCCACTCGAAAGGAACAATTTATCACCCTTCAAATACCAGATGATTTTCCTAGGCAATGGAGAGCTCATGGTTTTACCCATATCCATTTTGGTGATGTTCGAATTGCTTTAACATATCATGGAAGAAAAGGTCAGCCTGTTGTAGCTCGACTTTCTCTTCTAGATACCCGATATTTGGAGTACCAACATGCAAACTTGGGTACTGCCGAAGTTACCTTGAATGCTGGAACTGTCTTCATAACTATCTTTCCAAATTTCAACATGTCCCTTTATGACCCGTACCTAACCGAAGCCTTAAAAATCCAAGTCCAAATCCAAGGAGCCCCACAAGCCAAAGATTCCATCCAAGCAACCCTTCACCACCAAATGGCATGGCGAGTCCAAAATCATGCCATGGATCTTTGTCTACCTGGAGGAGAAAATGCTTTGCTTTTAAATATTGATGCTACCAAAGGAAACACTATGTGCACCCAAATACCTAGACAAATTTCCAGAGATGAACTTGTCAAAATCCTTCCTGATTCATGGATCACAAATTATGAGAAGCTAAGAGAATCAGAGGAAACTCTGCAGTCTGGTGAACCGACTTTTACCAAAAGAAGTGACAAAACCGTTTGCATAAGCTTTGACCATTCCCATCTCAAAAAACCCAATAAAATCATCTTTTCTTGCCAAATGATCCAACCCAAAGATACAACAGACACTTACCCAGAACCCGATGGAGAATTTTTCTGGAATATACAAAGCATCATGGAATAACATGACTGGTGCCAATATTTTGACAAAGAAGGCAAAAGAATGCGGTAGTTTAAATGCCCTTTCACTGGACACTGCCCATGGGATCTCAGTTGCACCTGCAAAGATTGTATTGAAGATCCAGTTGAAGAATATAATGAACATCACCAGCGCAAATCTAAATCCAAGAAAAAAGGGAAAACTACTGAAAGAGAATTTCGGGCCAGATATGAGAATAAAGATCCTTCGATTGGCTCATTAAGCCGTCCAGGTAAATATGAATTTCTTGTCAGTTACAAACCCCAAGAATGGACGAAACTACCTGAAAAATTCACCCCTAGCTGGGAAGATAGTGAAACCATGCCCAAATCCGAACCAACATCATCTCACACCACAAAACCCAAAAAGCCACCTGAACCTCAAACTCCATCTACCCAAAGGTCCACACACCCACAAATATTCATGATGAGCCCTTCAAGTTCTAGTCACTCCCAAGATTTTCCTCCACTTCAACCTTTTGAAAAGGAGGATATCAGCCATGCTCCAAAAATCCCCAAAAAGAACATAATACTACCGTCTGGAGAAAAAACCCCAATAAGTGATATTGAAGCAACAATGAACTGGCAATCAGAAAATTCCATCTACCAGAACAAAGTGCTCAATAATATTGGAAACGCCATAAAAAATGTGGCCCATGCACAAAACAAGTTGATAAGCAAAGTGGAAACAATTGAGAAAAAGGTGGAGCAGTCATCGTCTCAGCATGCAGGACTGATCAAAGCTTTGGAATTAAGGTTGGCAAATTTACAATATGAGATTTGTCCGCTAGGAACTTCACTTTTCCAATTTTTCCAACAACAACAACAGGAGACGATTTCCCTTAAAGAACAAATTCAGCTTCTGAGAAATGATCACTATGAGCCACAAAGAACCCCATCATTCTCTTCAAAACCTACCTTCTTCCCCATGTCATCACGAGCATATTCACCACCCAAATTTGACCATACCTTCTCTACTTTTCCATCAACCTCAAAAAATCCAATCTCTTTCACCCGACCAACAAAAGAAGAAAATGATTTTGACATCGCAAAAAGTGGTTTGGGAAAGGAAAGATGCCCTTGCAGCAAAGAAACAAACCAGGAAAAGGCGAGACCAAGGAGAAAGTTCAAAAGGATCAAATCCAGAAAATCTGATGATTTCCGACAAGAAGGCTCCAAACCTCTATGTCTCCCAGCCAAGATACATATCAGAAGAAGATACCCCATGGTCAGAATCGCTAAACTCATCAGAAGACGAATCCATGGAAAATAGTTCTCAAGCAAGCAATGAATCCACAACGAAATCTTCCGAAGGAGATGATCCCTCAATAATTATAAACCAGCCAAGAGATCCAGAAATATCTGAAGTAGATGATGAACAAGAAGGCATGACGGATGAACAAATCCCCGAAAGAAGATATGAGCCTATGGCGTCAAAGCCAGTTGGAACTGGTTTCCACACTTTCACCTTAGATGATGTCAAGGTTTCAAAATGGCCTCAACGGATCCAAGACTTTTATACTTGGATGGTGACCAGAAATTTGGTGGAGCGAGAAAAGTATATCATCCTTTCAGAACTCACTTCACGATTCTCAGGAATCCTCAGAGACTGGTGGAATGCACTTGGAATTCAAGACAAAAATACTTTTCTTACTTCCCAGGATTTTGCTTTCAACATCAGAATCCTACATCAAGTTTTTTGCGGAGATGCTGGCAAAAGACAGGAGAAAATGCGGAGGCAACTCTTCGAGATGAAGTGCGTGTCATTCGACAGAAATGACATTGATAGACATTTTCAGAAAATGGCAAAGATATACTTCGAGATTGGAGGAGACATCAATCTAAAGCAAGCCTTTGTATCTTCTCTTCCAAAGTTGCTGGCAAGTCGAACCATGACCATCATTGAAGAAAAGTTCCAGTCCATAACCATCTCACAAATTGGTTACATCAGGCAGGCTATTTTTGTTGCATTGGATGATATCTGTACGAAGCGCTCTGCCCTAAAACAAATTATCAATAACAATCCATGGCTTGACAAAGCATGCCGCAAATCTGATCTAATCATCTGATCAGGATGTTCTTGCCGCACATCTAGGCGAAGGAGCGAATTCAGAAGGTTCAAATGGCCAAGAATTGCAGATGGAAAGTCAAGGTCCAAGAGACGCACAAAATATTTCAGACGAAGAAGGCCAGGAAATTTTCACAAGAAGAACAAATGTTTTATTTGCCATAAGATTGGACATTTTGCTAAAAATTGTCCACAATCAAGAAGGTCTGTCAAACTCATTCAAGAGATTGAAGATTACACTGGTATACATCTCGAAAAGGAGGAGGACCTTGAATCAATATTCTCTGTAAATGATGAACCTAATGAAGAAACCTTATTCTCCCTTGATATCTATGAAGAGCAAGGCAATTACCAAATCTCAGAACCAATAATCGAGGCTAGAGAGGAGATCAATGCTCTTACTGTTGTTCCTCAAGTAGAACTCAAAATCTATTCATCCAAGTGGGACAAACCAACTCGAGTTATTGCTTTCATCGATACCGGAGCTGCTTCCTCACTTATAAATCCAGCTGTTTTTCCTGAAGATCAATGGGTACCGCATTTTAAGGATTTCAACACTGCATTAAATCCGATCTTGACCACAACTATCATTACAAAGCACCCGATCACCATCGAGTTCTTTCCAGGATTGAAGCTCAGGACGAAGCTGCTAGGATCTGATGTACCAGGAAAAGATCTTATTATTGGATTCGACATCTACAGACAGCTCAGAGATCAGCTCCATATATGGGATAGCTTTAAAAAAGCAGTTCAGGCCCTATTCTGAAATCCCGAGGCTATTCCAAATTACTAAGGACGAACATATCAAGGAGATCGAGCAAATTGAACAATCATGTGCCGATTCCCACAAAGACTTCATGATGAAAGAGAAACGCCCTCTATGGAAAAATGAAGAATTTTTTATCAAGCTCCCTTTCTAGAAGAATGAAAACATCAATCCAACAAAAGCCAGTCATTCAGGGATGAATCCAGATCATCTGCAACTCGCAAAGAAAGAGTGTGAAGAGCTTTTGGAATTTGATCTGATAGAGCCATCAGATTCACAATGGGCATGCGAAGCATTTTATGTCAACAAAAGGGCTGAACAAACAAGAGGAAAACTCAGGTTAGTCATTAACTACCAGCCACTTAACCATTTCCTCTGAGATGATAAATTCCCTATCCTAAATAAACTCACCCTTTTCTCCCACTTAGCCAAAGCCAAATATTTTTCTAAGTTTGATTTAAAGTCCGGATTTTGGCAATTAGGAATCCACCCTGAAGAAAGACCCAAAACAAGATTTTGCATCCCCGATCATCACTTCCAATGGAAAGTTATGCCCTTCGGATTGAAAACTGCACCTTCTTTATTCCAAAAAGCCATGATAAAAATATTCCAACCCATCCTCCATACCTCCCTAGTTTACATTGATGACACCCTGTTATTTAGTGTGACATTTGAAGAACATATCAACTTGCTTCATCAGTTTGAGGCATTGGTAACACAATACGGGATTATGCTCTCAGCCAAAAAGATGGTTCTTGCTCAAAAAGAAATTCATTTTCTTGGAATGCATTTTGTCCAAGGTGAATATAGCCCAGGACCCCATATATGTCAAGAACTACTCAAATTTCCGGATACTAACTTCACAACAAAGCAGAGATCCTGATATTATTGAAATGTGGACTACGGGTTCGATTCCCGAGATCCTGATATTATTGAAATGTGGACTACGGGTTCGATTCCCGAGATCCTGAGTTATTGGTAGGGACTGCGGGTTCGATTCCCGGAGATCCTGAGTTATTGAGATATTATTGAGACATGGGCTGCGGGTTCGATTCCCGGAGACCCAGGGGTACTGAGAATGGGATTGTGGGTTCAATTCCCACAGATCCTGGATTTGTTTATTTGAGTTGGTTATTTGTTATTAGCTTGATTGTAGACAGTTTCAATAAACATCGTAATGTTGTTATTTTGGAAATTTTGTTGTTATCTGTTAAACTGTTTATTTTGTTATCATCATATTATTATTGTTTCTCAGTAGGGCCCTGACCTTCCTCGTCACTACTCCATCGAGGTTAGGCTTGGCACTTACTGAGTACCGCCGTGGTGTACTCATGCTACTCTTCTGCACACTTTTGTTGTGCAGATCCAGGTACATCAGGACAGGCCCATACTAGGTGATATCAACAGCACACTTGGAGACCTCGAGGTATGATCTGCTACGTCCGCGGATCCGGAGGCCCTCCTTCTATTCTGATAGTTCTAGTAGATGTTTTCCTTCATTTCGTTGTCTTAGATACTCTTTACACATAGAGCCACAGTTGTATTTCTTTTAGTCTGTGTTACCCGTGGGATTCCGGGTCTTGGTGGTATTTTTATGCGGTGTGTTGACGAGTGTATGTGCCAAGCGGCACGGATTACATTCCTATTTATATCATTTTCCGCTATTTCTTGTTTAAAGTTCATAAACTTGTACATTCCGCAAAGTGTTAGGCTTACCTAGTCGTGGGGACTGGGTTCCGTCATGACATGTTCACGATTGGTGGACTAGGGTCGTGACAATAGCGAGGCACAAAGAATCCTTTTTCAGCAAAATAGATGCATCCCGAAAGAAATATGGCCAAAAGATTGGGCAAGCTGGAATTATACAAACAATCATCCTCATTGGGAAAGAGTCCGGGCAAGCAGCAAAAGAATACCAAACTCCATACGAAGTCATCCGAGAAAAAATCACTCAAGACATTTCCAGACTAAGGCTGAGGATTACATCTTTCAATCCAAAAGAGAAAGAGCACTGTGAAGAATGGCCGTCAAGTTCCAGGCGTTACTACACAAGGTCATTGAAAAGATGCCTAGAAGACAATCATGGAATCATCAAAGAATAATTACCCGATTTCCTACTAATCCCACCATAATCCTAAATTAGCCACCAAAAAACCTCAAAAATATCCTACCCATGTTAAGACAAATTTTCCACATCTTTCCATAATATCCGGGCCCCGCTTCAACTTGTTTTCACATGTTTAGACATGCCTCCACATGCTTCGTCACATGCATTATCATGTTTTCACATGGCGTCACATGCGCCCACATACTTTCACATGTTACACCATGTCTATTTCACCCGTTTCACATACTTTCGGTTGTTTTTTTTAGTTGTTTTCTTAAAGTCCTTCACATGTTTAGAAGGACCCACTTGTAAGATAAGTTTGCCATGTAAGATAGGTTTATTTTATCTTTTAAGTTTGTCTTGTAATAACCTCCTAGTCCTATATAAAGGAGGCCTTGTAGTACTGGTAGGATAATCTAGCAATCATCTTGTAAACCTTGAAAAATCCTTTGTGAAATACTACTTATGAGTGCTTTCTAAATTTCTCTCTTGTTCTTTCTTTCGAATGGATGGAAAGGCCGGTCCATGTATGTAAAATAGGGTAAGTATACTGTAAGAAAGTTATCTTATTATAGTACGAAAGTTTTCTGAGTTATAAACAGCTAAAGTTGGTTATAGTACAAAAGTTTTTCGAGTTGTGTAGCTTGGCAAGCCGTCCCTTATGGGTTGTTGAAGCCAGCCCCATTTGTAGGAAAACTTTTGAGACTATAAACAAATGAACTGTTTGTGTAGCTTGGCAAGCCGTCCCTTATGGGTTGTTGAAGCCAGCCCCATAGATTTCTTTATTTTAATTTTCAATATGGATTTTAATTGATAACATTACTAATAAGGATAGAGTTTTGGAAGCTCCAAGAAGGCCAAAGAATTGTAGACTAAGGTTGATGGACTTCAATGGAAAATAAAGAAGCTTCTAACTATAGAGGAAGTGCTCAAGACCAAAGAAGAAGAATTTTCCATGTTTTACAATTATTTGGTGGCTCTAGTTGTAGTCCAAGAGGAGGAAGATTGGGTCACCCAAATTAGCCCTTGAAGTCCACCAAATGGCTTCAAACGAGCTTAAAAGAGGTCCAAAAGGAGGTGTTACAAAAGGAGCCCAATTGGAGTCCAAAACAATGGCCAAAACTAGTTGTTTTAAGGCCCAAATCTGCCTCAAAGGGTCTTGGCCGCCCCCAAACTAATTGTAATGGCTTTGGATGCCTTAGCAATCACCCTACCTAATTCTAATGACTTTGGATGCCTTAGCGATCACCCTACCTAATTTTAAGAACTTTTTATGCCTTATTACTCCTATAAATATGGAGTTCTTTTGATTCATAAGGACTACATTATTGATTAAGTATATCATAGTTTGAGAGTTCTTTTGAACATTTGTTACTTGTGCTTTGAGATTTATCTTTGAACCTTTACTAGTTCATAGTTCGAGGTGGTAAGATTACTTCTCTTTTATGATATTTTTGATTCCTTTGTGGTATTCTTAGAAGGCGACTAACACTAGTTATTAATTATTATCTCAAGTTACTCGTAAAGCAGTCAAGATCCGAATCTATTATTTTGATTTTCTTTTTTAAGTAAAGGCGTTTGATTTCTTTCGTAAATCAAGACGCCGTTACTTTGATTTTTTCAAGACTATAGAACTTGCGTTCTTGGAATTCTTTTCTTGAAATTTTTCCATATTCTTTATTTTCATCTCTTTAATTCTATTTATTCAATTCCTTGTTGTTATTGCTTCCACATTTACTTCTCAAATTCTTACTCTAGTTTGGATTCCCGACCTAGTTGTTATCAAGTGGGATTAGAGCGATTCTATCATGATTTTGTTCTTGATAATTCTTGGGATATCTTGAATACTAAGAGCAAAAAAAAAAAAAAAATTTAAAATAAACAAAAATTAGTTTTAAAAAAAATACAATTGCTTGCTCTCCGGGATATTTCTTTTGTATCTAATTTATTTCCAAATATTAACATAGGAAACAAGAAGAGGGGATCATAGATTTTCTTACTCTTTTAATCTACATATTTATATCATTTCCTTTTTCGTGTCTTGTTTCAACTGAGCCTAAAAGTTATAGGATTTGGTTCTTTTTTTTGTTCCAAAAAAAAAAAATTAAATTTTACTACTAAGAACTTCATACAAGTTGTGTTTAGCTATAAATCTACAGAGTATTTTGTTCAAAGGTTATTCCGAGAGAAAAAAAGAAGCTAATTTGTGTGATATAGTTTTTTTTTAAAAAAATGTCGCATACAAGTAGTGATGATGAATGAAGGATTCTTCCAGAAGCCGAAATCAAAGCAAGAAATGATTTTACCTTGCAAGCGATGCATCAACAATTTAAAAGGTTGAATGCAACTCCAAGAAATAAGGGATACCATTGCTGATCAAAATGATGCAATAGCTGAACTTAGGAGGGAAAATATTTTTAGGCCCCAAGCTAGGAGAAATGTACCCCATGCTCCCATTGTAAATCAAGAAAAACTTATATATGATTTTAATGATATCGATTTTGATAGGGTGGGAAGAGATAGAAGGGGAAAAAGAGGTAGCGTAGAAGATGATAATATAAGTAGTACAAAGACGAAGATGCCATCTTTCAAGGGAACAAGGGATCCAGACTTGTATCTTGATTGAAAGAGAAAGGTTGAAGCCATCTTTGACTGTCACAGCTACTCTAAAGGTAAGAAGGTTAAACTTGTTGTTATTGAGTTTCTGACTATGCTGCTATTTGGTGGAAAAATCTTACTAGGGATAGATTGCAAAAAGGAAAAACACCAGTTGCTACTTGGGCTGAGATGAAAAGGGTGATGAGGAAGAGATTGGTACCATCACACTTTCAAAGAGAGCTACAACAACATCTTCAAATATTGAAGCAAGGGTCCATGTGTCACGACCCAGATTTTCTGCCCTCGAGGTCGTGATGGCGCAATTGCTAAGAAAATCTTTTAACAATTTATAACATCAATAAAGAACATGAAATTTAATAATAATAACGAAAGTCTGAATCATAATCTAAATCAAAACGCGAAACAGTCAACAATAGCCTCTACCCAAGACTAGTGTCACATTACTCACAAACTGCTAAGAGTTTACTAAATACAAAGGTCTGAAAGAAACATATAAATTGTTTGTCTCGAAAACAAGGAGGCAACAGTATAAAAGAGACAATAAGAAAGAGACGCTGAGCCTGCAGACGCCTGCAAAGCTACCTCGGTCTCGTGATAATGAAAGTCTGCTCCCGTGCTAATACTGTTGTAGCTCCTCAAAACTTGGACATGTGCAAAAATGCACAAGGTATAGCATTAGCACAACCGACCTCTAGCCTAACCCCGACGAATTATTGACGAGGCTAGACTGGACACCACATAAACCTGTGCAATTATAAATATACAACAGAATCGAAATACCAGGCAATTAACAATATTGGAGGGGAAACATGCTATGTGGAGGTAGCAATATTAACAATAATCCAGAGTAACAATTTAAAGTAGCCTAAATTTACGGTGAACAAGGAACCAATGCTCAATATAAACACATTTGTATCAATAACTGTTGCGGCGTGCAACCCGGTCCACAATTTGTTGTAGCATGCAATCAGATCCATAAATACCACTATTGCGGCGTGCAACCCGACCCATATCATTTATCATATATCATTGTTAGCGGCGCGCAACCCGATCCTCATGTCTGATTTAGCATTGTTACGACATGCAACCCGATCCTGAAATATCATTGTTGCGATGTTAAACAGGATCCATATCATTCGACAGTCTAGCTCGCCAAATAATAGTCACAAATAAGGTGCATAAAAATAAACAAATATCGGAAGAAGTCCCGGTAAGGGAAAACAAACCAAGAAGTTCAACAAAACGTCACAACAAGGGAAATACCAACAACGCTTTCTCTTTCTTTCATTTCCGACATTATAATACACTTTACCATTTTGAGCCAACACTCCAAGGAATCAAATAATCGTATCATCATTAACATGTTATTCACAACATATAAAAATCCTCCAATAACCACGGAATATGACAACCACATCATGATAATTACATTATGAGGACTCACGGTCATACTAGACACCAATGTATAGGTACTCGTCACCATGCCTATACTATCATACTCGATCATTTAGTAATTAGCAACAAGACTCAACTCATGTTCCCTCAAGCTAGAGTTAAATCAAACATTTACCTCAAAGTCTTGAATTCTACTTAATCCTCAACTATCGCTTTACCCCACGATTCCACCTCCAATTTGCTCGAATCTAATCACAAATTACTCAATTACTTTAATAAACTCTATATGAATCAATTTGAATGCAAAAAAAAAAAAAAAATTCCCAAGTTTTTCCCAAAAATTCCAAAATCGACCCTGGGCCCATGTGGTCAAAACTTGAGGTTCGAACTAAAATCTGGTTACCCAATCCCCCACAAATTCAAATATGTAATTTGTTTTGAAATCGGACCATAAATCAAGGTCCACATCCCCAACTTTTAGAAAAACCAAGGTTCTATCCAAAATCCCAATTTCACCCATGAAAATCCTTGATTTTAAGTGGAAAACATGTTAAATGATGTTAAAGATTGAATGAATTGAGTAAAAATTGACTTACAAATGATTTTGGATGAAGATTGTTCTTGAAAAAATTTCCTATGGTGTTTGGGTTTTGAAAGAATGGTGAAAAGTGATAAAAATTCGACTAAGTATAAAATTTTAAGGGCCTTGGATATAGGAATTGCGAACAGGAGTTCGCAATTGCGAACCCAACCTACTCACTTGGGAATTGCGAATATCAGTTCACATTTGCGAACTCAGGTCCAGATGACAGGTTTCACATTTGCGAAAATGTGATCGCATTTGCGATCAACGACCCCTTGCATTTGCGACCAGTGCCGATATTCTCAAATTTCACAATTGTGACTCGAAGCTCGCATTTGCGAGCTCGCAATTGCGAGTCTCCCCTTTGCATTTGCTAAAATTACAGAAGCCAAAATTACCAAATCTTTACAAGTTCAAAAATGCAATGCCTGGCCTATCCAAAACTCATCCGAGCCCTCGGGGCTCTAAACCAATTATGCACACAACCTCAAAAATATCCTACGGACTTACCCATGCGATCAAATTGTCAAAATAACATCATATACATCGAATCAAGCCTCGAAACTCATGTTTTTCTTTGAAATTTTCATAAAGCATCAAATTTTCATTTCAAGTCTCAAACATGTCAAACGATGTTCGTTTTCAACCAAATTTTACATAAAGCACTTAAACTAATATAAGACTTGTATCGGACGTCAGAACTAAAATACGAGCCTGATACCACAGACTTTTAATCAAATTTCATTTTTAATTTCCTTAATAATTTCAGAAAAATAATTTCACAAAAAAATTCATATCTCCTGCTCTAGACCTCGGAATTCGACTCTAAGTATATGCCCGAGTTCTATATTTTTCTATGGACCCTCCGGATCGTTAAATTGCGGGCCCGGGTCCATTTACCAAAAACGTTGACCAAAGTCAAAGCTATTCATATTAATATCAAAATTTAGCATTTTTATACAAAATTTATATTTAAGCTTTCCCGCTACGCGCCCAAACTGCACACACAAATCGAGGCAACCTTAAATGTGGGTTTCGAGGCTTCCGAAGCACGAGATGAATAAGAAAATAGGTGATGGCCCTTTTGGGTCGTCACAATCTCCACCTCTAAAACAATCGTTCATCCTCGAACGGACAAAGAAAGAAGTACCTTAGTCGGGGAAAAGATGGGGATAACATCTCCACATATTAAACTCAGACTCCCAGGTCGATGCCTCAGGGGGCCGACCTCTCCATTGTATACAAACAGAAGGAAAATTCCTGGATCTCATCTGACAAACCTGCAGGTCTAGAATAACTACCGGCTCATCCTCATAGGACAAGTCCTTGTCCAACTGGACAGTGCTGAAGACTAACACATGGGTAGGATCACCATGATAGCTTTGAAGCATTGACACATGAAAAACTGGATGCACGATTGATAAGCTAGGTGGCAATGCAAGTCTATAAATCACCTCTCCCACTCGATCAAGAACCTCAAACGGACCAACGTACCTAGGGCTAAGCTTGCCCTTCTTCCCAAATATCATCATGCCCTTCATAGGAGACACCCGAAGCAATACCCGCTCACCAACCATGAAAGCTACATCTCGAGCCTTATGATCTACATAACTCTTTTGCCTAGACTAGCTGAACAAAGTCTGTCCTGAATGATCTTGACCTTATCCAAGGCCTCCTGAACTAAATCTGTACCTATCAATAGAGTATTTCCCGGCTCGAATCATCCAATCAGAGACCAATACTGCCTACCATATAAGGACTCATAAGGAGCCATCTGGATGCTCGACTGGTAGCTATTATTGTAGGCAAACTCCGTAAATGGTAAGAACTAATCCCATGTACCCACAAAGTTAATAACACAAGCCCGAAGCATATCCTCTAAAATCTGAATAGTCCGCTCGGGCTGACCGTTTGTCTGGGGATGAAATGTTGTGCTCAACTCTACCCGTGTTCTGAACTCTCGCCGAATTGCTCTTCAGAAGTCCAAGGTAAACTACGTACCCCGATTCAAAATGATAGATGCCGGCACACCATGAAGGCGAATAATCTCCCGAATATAAATCTCGGCTAATCTCTCGGATGAGCAGGAGACTGCCATGGGAATGAAATACGCTGACTTGGTCAGCCTATCCACAATAACCCATGTTGCATCAAACTTATTTCGAGGCAACTGAAGCCTTGTAACAAAATCCATGGTAATCTGCTCCCACTTCCACTCGGGGAGTTCAATCTTCTGAACCAAACCACCAGGTCTCTGACGATCGTACTTAACTTGTTGATAATTCAAACAACGAGCCACATATCCTATAATGTCCTTCTTCATTCTATGCCACCAATAGTGTTGCCACAAATCATGATACATCTTCGCGACGCCCGAATGAATAGAGTACCCGGAGCTGTGGGCTTTCTCTAAAATCAACTCTCGAAGCCCATCCACATTAGGAACACAAACGTGTCCCTGCAATCTCAAAACTCTATCTGCATCTAAGGCAACCTTCTTGGCACCTCCTTGCTGCACCGTGTCTTTGAGGACACATAAATGGGGATCATCAAACTGCCGATCATGGATACGCTCCAATAGTGAAGAACGAGTGACCGTGTAGGCTGGCAACCGAATAGGCTTAGAAACATCCAGTTTCACGAAATGATTGGCTAAAGCCTGAACATCAAAGGCAAACATCTTTTGACTGACCGGAATATAAGCAAGACTACCCATGCTGGCTAACTTCCTACTCAGAGCATCGCACCTACATTTGCCTTTCCCGGATGATAAAGAATGTTGACATCATAATTTTTCAACAACTCTAACCATCTGATCTACCTCCAATTCAACTCCTTTTGCTTAAATAGGTACTGAAGACTCTTGTGATCAGTGAACACCTCACACACCACACCATACAAGTAGTGCCTCCAAATCTTCAAGGCGTGAACAATGGCTGCCAACTCAAGATCATGCACTGGATAGTTATTCTTATGAATCTTCAAATGTCTCGAAGCATAGGCAATGACCTTGCCATCCTGCATCAACACAGCTCTAAGTCCCACATGGGAAGCATCACAGTAGATTATACAGGGCCCTGATCTTGTGGGAAAAGTCAACACCGGTGCTATAGTCAAAGCTGTCTTGAGCTTCTGAAAGCTCGCCTCACACTCATCTGACCATCTGAACTGGGCACCCTTCTAGGTCAATCTAGTCATCGGGGCTGCAATTGATGAAAATCCCTCCATGAACCGCTTGTAGTAGCCTGCTAACCCCAAGAAACTCCGAATCTTTATCATTGATGCTGGTCTAGGCAAGTTTTTCACTGCCTCTATCTTCTTCGGGTCCACCTGAATACCCTCAGCAGATACAACGTGACCCAAAAATGCTACTGAACTCATCCATAACTCATACTTGGAAAACTTGGCATATAACTGACTATCCCTCGAAGTCTGAAGAACCACTCTAAGGTACTACTCGCATTCCTCCTGGATGCGGGAGTACACCAAAATATCATCAATAAAGACTCTCACGAACATGTCCAAATATGGCTTGAACACTCGGTTCATCAACTCCATAAATGATGCTAGGGCATTGGTCAACCCGAATGACATAACCAGGAACTTGTAATGCCCATACCGAGTGCGGAAGGCTATCTTAGGGACATCGGATGCCCTAATCCTCAACTGATGGTACCCGAATCGAAAGTCAATCTTGGAAAATACCCTGGAACCCTGAAGTTTTATGAGTACTTTAAGGCTATGGATATGGCTATGATCCAAGCTAATTATATAGAGGAAGAAGAGGCAACAATGTCTCGGTTTTTAAATGGTTTAACTAAGAAAATAGATGATGTAGTAGAATTACAACAATATATAATAATAGATGAGTTAGTTGATTTGTCTATAAAGGTAGAAAATCAAAATAAAAGAAAATATACTAGCTTGTGGAAAGGTCGGAAAAGCACCATTTCCAAGAATCCATGGCCAAATAATGATATGAAGAGTTCTTCTAGACCTCAAGTAGATAAGGGAAAAGATAAATTTGAGACAAAAAGGGAGGTAAAACCTTTAACCTTAAACCTTAAACCTTTTACACCTTCTAGTACTATTCAATATCATAAATGTAAATGAAGGATACAAATGATGCATGAATTTCCAAGTAGAAGAAATATCATTTTAAAATAAGATGGAAGATATAAGAGTGAAAAAAATGAGGGAGAAGAAGAGGGAGATGTGAGTGATGAAGATGATGTAAAACAACCTAATGGTGGAATGGTTGGGATAGTTAGGAGGATTATGACTATCAATTTAGGAAGTAATAGTGAAGAAAAAAGAGAGAATATATTCCATACTAGGTGCGGATAAAGGAAAAAAATTTCTCAATGATCATTGATAGTGGTAGTTGTGCTAATGTGGTGAATTCATACTTTGTGAAAAAATGGAGACTTGCATGCATGAAACACCCTACTCCCTATAGACTCCAATGGTTAAAGGATAGTGGTGAACTAAAGGTAAACAAATGGTGTATGATTTCATTTAATGTTGGTAGATATGAGGATGATATTCTTTGTGATATAGTACCTATGCAAGCTTGTCATATATTATTGAGTCGTCCTTGGCAGTATGACATGAATATTTTTCATGATGGAAGAAAGAATATATATTCTTTTGAACTAAATTGTAGTAAATTTACTCATGCACCTTTATCTCCTTCTCAAGTGTTTGAAGATCAAAAGAGATTAAGGGAAATAATGGAAAAATTAAGGGGAGAGATAAAAAGTGAGTTTGAGGAAAAAGAAAAGAAAGGACGCCAAGACTTAGAGAAAAAGAGAGATGGCTGAGAGAGAGAGAGAGATGAGAGATAGATAGAGAGAGAGAGAGAGAGAGAGAGAGAGAGAGAGAGAGAGAGAGAGAGAGAGAGAGAGAGAAAGAGAGAGTAGCCATTTGAGAGAAGAGACAAAAAGGGTTTGAGTGAAAGAAAAGAAAAGGTCTTGGTGAGTGGAAAGAGGCTAAGGAAAAAAAAGAGTTTCTATATAAAAGCTAAAGAGTATTTAAATACAAGAAAATAGGGGTTGTCCATAATACTACTTACTTTCAAAGAAGCTTTGATTAATTCTGAGTTACTAACTTCTTCTTTACCAAGTAGTATTTCTTCTTTTTTGCAGGATTTTGAAAATGTCTTTACTGAAGATATTCCTAATGGATTGCCACCTTTACGTGGTATTGAGCATCAAATTGATTTTGTACCTAGATCATAAATCCCAAATAGTCTTGCTTATAGGAGTAATCCATAAAAGACAAAGAGCTTCAAAGGCAAGTTGAGAAGTTGCTTGAGAAAGGCTTTGTGAGAGAGAGCATGAGCCCTTGCTCTGTTCTGTCCTATTGGTACCCAAAAAGGATGAAACTTGGAGGATGTGTGTAGATTGTAGAGCAATCAACAAGATAATGTTAAAGTATCGCCATCCTATTCCTCGTCTTGATGACATGTTGGATCAATTATATGGATCCAAAATATTTTCTAAAATTGATCTAAAATGTGGTTACCATCATATTCGAATGAATCGTGGAGATGAATGTAAAATTGCTTTTAAAGATGAAATATGGGCTTTATGAGTAGTTAGTTATGCCTTTTGGCTTGACTAAAGCACCTAGCACTTTCATGAGAATGAATCATATATTTAAGGATTTTCATAGGAAATTTGTTGTGATGTACTTTGATGATACCTTGATCTTTTCTAACACTTTAGCGGAGCATGTAGAACACCTAAAATAAGTTTTGAAGTTTTTATAAAATAATTTTTATTTGCTAATCTTAAAAAGACCTTTTGTGTGGATCGTGTGAGTTTCTTGGGTTTTGTAGTTAGTTATAAAGGAGTTGAGGTTGATGAATGTAAAATCAAAGCAATAAAGGAATGGCCTAAACGTAAGAGTGTAACTTAAGTTAGGAGTTTTCATGGACTTGCTAGTTTTTATATGAGGTTTGTGAGAGACTTTAGCAGCATTGCTTCTCCTTTAACTGAAGTTATTAAAAAAGATAATATTTTTAAATGGAAAAAGGAACAAGATGATGCTTTTAACTTGTTGAAAGAAAAGTTATGTTCTGCTCCGTTGTTACAATTGCCTGATTTTTCTAAATCTTTTGAAATTGAATCTGATGCTTCTGGCAAAGGAATATGTGTTGTTTTGATGCAAGATTCTAAACCTATTCCCTACTTTAGTGAGAAGTTGAGTGGAGCCACATTGAGCTATTTCACTTTTGACAAAGAGCTATATACTTTGGTAAGGGCTTTAGCCACATGGCAACATTACTTGTGGCCAAGAGAGTTTGTCATTAAAATTGACCATGAATACTTAAAATACTTGAGGATTCAAGGTAATCTTGGTAGAAGGCGTGCTAGCGGGTTGAATTAATTGAAACTTCACCTTATATAATTTCTTACAAACAAGGGAAAAAGAATGTTGTTGCTGATGCACTTTCAAGAAGGTATGTCTTAGTTTCTACCATGACTTCTAAATTGATGGATTTTGATCAAATCAAGGGACTTTATGCTAATGATGTTAATTTTGGCAAAATTTTTGCAGATTGTAAGTTGAGTCTTTTTGAGAGGTTTAACTTCCAAGATGTGTTTCTGTTGAAGGGAAATAAGTTGTGTATATCTAATTGCTCTTTATGTGAAGTATTTGTAAAGGAAGCACATTGTGGAGGCCTTATGGGACACTTTGGAGTTCCAAAGACATTAGACATACTTGCTAAAAATTTTTTTGGTCTGAAATAAGAAAAGATGTTGAAAGAATGTGTACACAATGTTTGGAATGTAAATAAGCAAAATTTAAAGTCTTACCACGTGGTCTTTACATGCCATTACCTATTCCTACTTCACCTTGGATTGATATTTCTATGAATTATGTGTTAGGTTTGCCTAGAACAAGGTGTTGTAAGGATAGCATATTTGTTGTGGTAGGTTCTCCAAAATGGCTCGTTTTATTTCTTGCTTAAAGACTAATGATGCTTCACATGTTTCTAATCTTTTTGTAAACGAGGCTGTCAAATTGCATGATATACCTAGAACTATTGTTAGTGATAGCGATGTTGTATTTTTGAGCCACTTTTAGGGTGTATTTTGGGGGAAGTTAGACATTAAATTGTTGTTTTTACTTCATGTCACCCACAAACTGATGGACAAACTGAAGTAGTTAATAGAACCTTAGGAACACGTTGACGGTTTTTTTGAAAGGTAAATTAACTTCATGGGAAGATCACTTACCTATGATTGAATTTGCTTACAATAGAACAATCCATTCTTCTACAGGTATGTCTCATTTTGAGGTTGTTTATGACTTTAATTCCTTTACAATACTTGATTTATTACCATTACAAACTAATGATATTGCAAATTTTGATGGTAGGACAAAGGCTGAGATGATGAAAAATTTTTATGAGCAAACAAGGCTTGCAATTGAGAAGAAAGAAGAAAAATAAGCAAATTGCTTTGAGAAAGAATAAGGGTCGAAAACAAGTTATGTTTAAACCTGGAGATTTAGTTTGGGTTCACTTTAGAAAGGAGATATTTTCTTCCAAAAGGAAGTCAAAGATGAATCCTAGAGGAGATGGCTTCTTTCAAGTCCTTGAAAGGACTAGAGACAATGCTTACAAGCTGGACCTTCCTGGTGAATTCTAAGTAAGTGCTACACTCAATGTTGCTGACTTGTCTTTGTTTGACGTAGGATCGAATTTGGGGATGAATTCTTTTCAAGAAGAGGGGAATGATAGCATCACTAATAAAGATAGAGTTTTAGAAGCTCCAAGAAGGCCAAAGAATTGCAGACTATGGTTGATGGACTTCAATGGCAAATAAAGAAACTTCTAACTATAGATGAAGTGCTCAAGCCCAAAAGAGAAGAATTTTTTAAAGTTTTACAATTATTTGGTGGCTCAAATTGTAGTCCAAGAGGAGGAATATTGGGTCACTCAAATCAGCCCTTGACGTCCACCAAATAGGCTCAAATGAGCTTAAAAGAGGTTGAAAGGGAGGTGTTAAAAAAGGAGCATAATTGGAGTCCAAACCAATGGCTCAAACTAGTTGTTTTAAGGCCCAAGTCTGCCTCAAAGGGTCTTGGCCGCCCCCTATCTAATTGTAATAATGTTGGATGCATTAGCAATCACCCTACCTAATTGTAATGACTTTGGATGCCTTAACAATAACCTTACCTAATTTTAAGGACTTTTTATACCTTAGTACTCCTATAAATAGTGAGTTCTTCTCAATCATAAGGACTGCATTATTAATTAAGTATATCATACTTTGAGAGTTCTTTTGAACCTTTGTTACTTGTGCTTTGAGATTTATCTTTCAACCTTTACTAGTTCATAGTTCAAGGTAGTAAGATTACTTCTCTTTTATGATAACTTTAATTCCTTTATGGTATTCTTAGAAGGCGATTAATACTAGTTATTAATTATCGCCTCAAGTTACTCGTAAAGCGGTCAAGATCCAAATCTATTATTTTGATTTGCTTTTTTAAGTAAAGGCGTTTGATTTCTTCCATAAATCAAGACGTTGTTACTTTGATCGTGTCAAGACTATAGAAATTGTGTCTTGGAATTCTTTCCTTGAAATTTTCTCATATCCTTTATTTTTATCTATTTAATTCTAGTTGTTCAATTTCTTGTTGTTATTGCTTCCATATTTACTTCTCAAATTCTTACTCTAGTTTGGATTCCCGACCTAGTTGTTATCATTAGTTATTATTTTTTTTCTATTTCTTTTGTTTTAAGCATGAGCAAATAGAATTTCACTAAGGTTGTGACCCAACCCTATAGTGTAAACTTAATGGTGTTTGATTTATTGCTTGTTTATTATTGGGTGTTTATTATTTAGCCTTGTCCTTACTTTTAATTGTAGAATATGGTTGACATTACTTCATTCCTACTTGATTTGGTCTCCACTTGAGAAAGAGAGACATAATCTAGGAAAACTTGGCCAACAAAAAATTTGGATAAATCAACAGATTGATATTCCTAATTAAAAGGTTGAATCTAGAGATAGTAAAATTCAGCTTGAACTTTTTATTAACCGTTTGTTCAATACCCATTTGGACTTGAGAAAATCAAATTAGGAAAAATCAATCTCTGACCGAGAGGTATTGAATGGGTACTTAAGTGTTGATAGCTATAATACACCCTGATCAATAAGACAAGCTTTAAAGTTTACAATCCGATAGGCAAACACCTATGTGAAGGTCATAGCACTAGGCCTTTTATATCATTTGAACAATAAAATAAAAAATTCCTAGTTTCAATTCTTAGTTGGTAATCTTAGCTAAAATTGGACTTGGAAACAACCCAATTTGTGGAAGTGCAATTTGAGATAATTCAACCTCATTCACTATAATATATACTCCTAAGTACCATTCATAGCTCCCTGTGGTAAATCGACCCTGGCTCCTTGTTGTGAATTACTATTGCATCGACCGTTTGATAACCTCAAATAGAGGTGTGACTTGGATGAGATCTGCGATCACGAGTGGACTTATCCGATCGCAAATAGTAGTTTTGCGCTGGGGGGGGGGGATTTTCTATGCAATCATAAAGGGATGTATGCGATCGCAGAGGTCTCGATCAAAGCTAATCGGAAACGTGTGGAGGTGGTCGCATTTGCGAAGAAGAAATGGTGAAGATGGGGCTGAGGTAGTTGTTCTACACGATCAGTGACGCAAACAAGATATTGAGGTTGTGTATGTATCTGCGTTCGCCATTGTTTTTACGTGATCACAGATGTTAAATTTGAGCTGGGAAGAAATTGTCTTATGTGATCGTGAATGGATTTCCTCGATTGCGATGTATAGATAACTGGTGCAGACTTAAGTTTCAAAATTGTTATAATTCACAATTTGATTTTGGTAGTCCGGTTGGAGGCGATTCTTAGAGAGATTTTTGAATGAATGATTAGGGTAAGTGATTCTTACTTAGTTTTGGTTAAATTTCATGATTGTATCTTTGGTTTCATCATTTAGTTAGGGATTTTGGTTGAAAAGTTGGATGAAAATAGAGGAAACTTCTTACGCCGAATTTTGAGGATATGAGCGAGATTTTGGTATCGAATTTGTGTAATTCTTGTATTATTTGACTCGATATCAAATGATTATTCGGTTTTATAATTTTGGTAGGGTTCAGAGATGCGATCCTGGGTTAACATTTTTGGACGATTTTTCTATTCTTTGCTAAGATCATAATTTTATTGTTTAAATTAGTTTCGTATATATAGTAGGTAATTATTTTGGTTAGATTTGAGTCGTTCACAGTTGGAAAATTGAGGGAAAGGCCTTCTAATTGATTAGTTTAGCGTGGTTTGAGGTAAGTGACTTATCTAACCTTATGTGTAAAAAATTTCCTCAGGATTTGGTATTGTTGTGATAGTGGTGATATGTGAAGGCTGTGTACGCTAAGTGACTAGTGCGTACACGGGCTAAATATTAAAATTCCGGTTTTAACTACATAGTTTCCTTTTCATTCTTTAACTGAGTTACTTTAGCATATTATAGTCACTATGTTTAGTCTAATTTCACATGTCTATTTGTCTTATCTCTTATTTGAAACTTGTATTATATGCTTAGTAAAATTACATTAACTATGAGATTCTTTACTTGAAATTGCTATCCTTGAAATATCATTGTTTTTGAGTTGTTATGTTTTAATTTTCATGATTATTTACCAAATCCTAATGAGAATTTCTCACACACAAGGTTAGACAAATTACTTATCTCAAACCACGCTCAATCAATCAATTAGAATGCCTTTCCCTCAATTTTCCAACTCCGAACTGCTTGAATATAGTCAAAATAATTTCTTACTATAAATATAACTAAGGAAACTAATTTAAATAATGAAATTATGATTTTAACAAATAATTGAAAAATTACCCCAAAAGTAAACTCAGGCCTACGTCCAGGAATCCGACCAATATTATAAAAACCGAACATCCATTTAATCTTGAGTCCAACCATATAAGAATCATTCAAATTCGATCACATTTCACCTTTCAGAACTCAAGAATTGAGTCTAAGAATTTTTGCACACCCCCTCCCCCCAATTTTAATCTCTAAAACATAAATTATAAGATGTAATTAACAGTAGATTCATAGGATTTATACAAAAACGAGTCAAGAATCCATACCCTAATACTTCCTTTGAAAATCTCTCAAAATCCCGCCTCAATATGAGCTCTCAAAGTCCCAAATTGAGTTCTGGTTAAATTCTCGATTTCCTCATTTCTGCCCGGCAACTTTCGCATTTGCGGTTAATGGGTCGCTACACTGCACCTGCGAAAAAATCATTACATATGCGGTTTCAACTTTAGTCAGGAGATTTTACTTCTGCGGATAAGGGCTCACATCTGCAAGACCACTTCTGCGAAGAAAAGGGTCACACCTGCGACCACTGGCACTTTTGCGCTCCGCACCTGCCATCGCAGAAAAGAAGGCATTTCTGTGGAGATATTCTCGCTTCTGCGACCACTGCTAGGCAAGGTCAGCTTCGCATATGATGTTGAAAGCTCGCTTATGCGAGTCCACACCTGCAACAATCCCAACACAGATGCGATGGCGCCAGAACTAGGAGCTTCAGCATTTGCACAAGTCCAAAATATGATTCGATCTCAATCCGAATCACATCTGGGATCCCCGGACCACGTCTGAATATACCACTAGTTTCAAACGATGCTAAAAACATGATTCACATATCGATTCATGCCTAGGAAACTTTTGAATTCTGGAAGCGATGTCGATTCATACCAAAACAACTTTGATTGACACCAAATTTTGTTCACAAGTTCTAAATGATATTACGAACCTATTCCAATTTTCGGAATTGGAATCCGACCCCAATAAAAAAAAAGTCCACTCATAGTCAAACTTTCCAAAATCTTCCAACTTTCACCAATTTATGCCGAAACGACCAACGGGCCTCCAGATCAACATCCAGATACGCTCCTAAGACCAAAATCACCATACGAAGCTGTTAGAACTGTGAAAAATCCATTCCGAGTCGTCTTCACACAAGTCAAACTACGGTCAACTCCTACAACTCAAACTTTCAATTTAACAACTATGTGTCCCATTTCACTCCGAAACACACCCGAACCCGAGCACCAAACATCCCAACAAGTCACATAACCACAAAATAAAGGGAGCAATAAATAGGGAATCGAAGCTAATACTCGCAAAACAACTGGCTTGGTCGTTATCTTTAGCATAAATAGCATGGTTAATTATAGAATAGCGTGATGGCCGTAAGAAGATCATAAATAAGGTAAATAGTCTGGAGTGGATGTCTAGATCAGGGTGTCGGCATCACACATATAGCATGTGTGCCGTGAGTGAGAGGGTGGTCGTAGATCAGCCCTCACAGCTCTTCTTTCGAAATTATCGAACATGATGACTTATCGGCTTGAAGCTTACAACCAGTGGCGGAGCCAGAACCTTCATGAAGGGTGTTCAAAAAAAAAAATTGTAACTATCGGGAATTAAACTCTTGAACTTATGTAAATTTTGAACACCCTTGACCACTAAACTACACTTTTGGATAGTGTTAAGGGTGTTCAAAACCTAATATATAGAGATAAAAAAAAATTACCTTATATATACAGTATAATTTTTTAGCGAAGGGTGTTCGGGTGAACACCCTTGCGCCGGGCTAAATCCGCCCCTGCTTACTACATGTCATGTTCTAGCACCCAGTGGTGTAAACGACTTTGTTTGTGGTAGAGCATCCCAATGGATCTCTAATGGGAAAGAGCTCTGCCGCCTTGCAGGTTTTACTGCGAAGTCTGTGGCTGATGATCCAGAAGAAGTTTCTTGCTAGGGTGGAAAATCTTGTGTGGATTTTATTGCTGATTCATAGAGGGCTTCACAATCCAAGGTGCAAGAAAAAACGGATAGTCCTGAATTCGTTGAAGATTTCAAACAATGGGTAGAGGACCTGACATTTAAAGAGAGAATGTCTTGGGCAGTAGGAGGCATGGTTCTTACAGCAGGACTTCTGGTTACCAGGTGAGGCCACTCTTTTTTAGTAACTATAAAATAAAGAGAATCTTATTTGAAGCTTCATGAACTATCTCTGGTGTGGCATGTAGTCTTAGAATGTTAGTTGTTACTTTCTAAGTTCCAGCTGTGGACCGATTCTTAGTCCGTTAGAGTGATCATCAATGTATTTGGAATTTCGATAACGTCTGCATGCTTACTGATATCATACTTCATCACTGTAAATTTACTTTTACCATGCAGTCGAAGGAATCCGGTCTGTGTCTGTGAACTAATTAAGTCTGCCCTTCTACCAAGTGAGGAAGAATAGGTTTTCGACTAATTTGACTACACTATTATGTAACTATTAGGTTGCAATTCCAAAACCTTAAAAAGGACTATTCAGCGAGTATTAGGAAACATTTGAAGCAAAAGAAGTATATAGAAGCAAGCATGAATTTTAACTTGAAAAAAAGTAGAGTCGTGTCCATTGTTCCCTTGAAATGCCTCAAACAAGTGCTACTATATTTTACTAGTATTTCAAATACTGAAGTTCAATATTTGATACTGGTGGCCGATGTATTTCCCAATACTATAGTTTATGGACAAACGGAATTCGACTTCCGCAGATCATGGAACGGAAGATCAGGAGTTTGAAAAGAGCTTTAGTAGCAACTGCTGCATAGGGTAGACATCGATCGATTCTATTTGGCTGTAAATATTATCAATTATCGATTTATAAATAAGCAACCGATAACCGAACCGATAAAATATCGGTTATCACTGAAGTTTGGTACGACGTAGTGTATAATGCACATGGAATGAACTTCAATCACTGAAGTTTGCATAATCAGGTTAAGCATAGCCATTTCGCCATACCATTTTTCTTGGAAAATACATACTTTTGTTTTACTCCTTGGACAAGAAGGGTTGCTCTGATGGTAAGCAACTTTCACTTCCAACCAATAGGTGGAAAGTTCTTGGAGGGAAGGATGTCGGGGATCTATTTGGAAACAGCTTCTCTACCCCAGGGTAGGGGTAAAGTCTGCGTACACACTACCCTTCCCCGATCCCACTAAGTGGGATTATACTTGATTGTTGTTGTTGTTGTTGTTTTACTCCTTGCAAGTTGCTTACTTGACTAGAGGATACCATTTGCAAGTTCCCTCTATTTCTTATATTACAAGAAAAAAAGGGAAGTAATCAAGTAAGAAATTGTTTTACATAAAGTTAACATGCAGTTAAGCAAAAAAGAAAAGATCAAATTCATCATAGTATGGACGTCACAAAAACGTTATCATGTATCTAATTCAACAAGTGAATAAAGGAAGAACAGTGAATGTTAAGGAGGTTATGATACCAAATTGAGGTATCAAATCTGCAACTTGGCTAGAATTGCAGAAACACAGAAGAAGAAAAGCAGAGAAGAAGGCAGCGATAGAGAAAAGCAGAAGAAGAGAAAGAGAAGAATAGAGAGATTGAGAGAACTGAACTCAACTTTTATTGATTTTTCATATATGATAATAGCTACACAAAATCATACTTATAGTAGGCTAAAATGCTGAAAATTGAAATGCAAATGAAAGAGTAAAAGTTCCCGCCTAAGCTAAAATTCAAAAGTTAACAAACTTTTAACTAACTTTTGAAAACTAACAGCTTTACAAGTATAGCCTCTTCTTCATTTCAATAATAGCCTAGCCAATATGTGTATCAATACCCCCTCGTTGAGAAGCACCCTTGTCCTCAAGGGTGAAAGAAGGAAATCGAACTTTAAGAGCAGAAGCGAGCTCCCAGGTAGCATAAGAAGCATCCAAACCTGTCCATTTAACTAAGCATTGAGTAACAGCTTTGTTGCCCTTCTTAATGAGACACCTGTCCAAAATAACTTCAGGAAGAGGGCAGAGATGACTAGCAAAATCTAAGACTGGAGGATGGATAATTTCAGTAGGAATTTCATGACAAAGTGTAAGTTGGGACACATGAAATGTAGGATGAATTAAGACTTCAGGAGGAAAAAGCAATTTATAGGCAACAGAACCAATCTTATCAATCATAGGATAATGACAAAAATAGCGGGATGTGAGTTTGTGGTAAGGAAAGGAGGAAAGAGAAGACTGACGATAAGGTTGGAGCTTAACAAATACCCAATCACCAATATTGAACTGGCGATCAGGCCTATGAGCATTTGCCTGGGCTTGCATACGTTGCTGAGCACGAGTGAGATGGAATTTGGCTAATTGGAGTTTGAACTCTCTAAGAAGGGATATATTTTCAATGGCATCAGTCTCAGAATCACCAGGCAAATAAGGTAAGTGTAATAGAGGAGGGTATCCGTAAAGGAGCTCAAAGGGAGATGTTTTGATAGCAGAATGAGGGCTTGTGTTATACCACCATTCAGCTAAGGCAAGGAAAGAAGACCAATCTGAAGGAGAATCTGTACAGAAACACCTGAGGTAAGTTTCAAGGCAACGATTAAGTACTTCAGACTATCCATCAGTTTGAGGATGGTAAGCAGTAGAAGTATTTAATGTAACCCCCTGAGCTGTCAAGAATTCTTTCCAAAAAGAACTGATAAAGATGGGATCGCGATCACTTGTAATGGAAGCTGGAAAACCATGAAGCCTGAAGACATTGTCTATGAAGATGGGAATGAGAGATTGAGCAGTGTATGGATGAGCTAAAGAGATGAAATGAGCATGTTTAGTAAGGCGATCAACCACGACCCATATAACAGATTTGCCTCTTGATTTAGGCAACCCTTCAATAAAGTCCATTGTGATATTAGTCCAAGGAAGAGCAGGAATGGGCAAGGGTTGTAACAAGCCAGGTGATGCACTAGTATCATACTTGTTACGCTGGCAGACAGAACATTTGTGAACAAAGGCTACAATATCATTACGAATGCCTTTTCAATAGAAATAAGTGTCTTTCTTATGGTAGCATCAACACTTGAATGACCTCCAGAAGGAGTAGAATGCCATAGGGTAAGTATCTGATGCCTCAAACTAGGATCATTTCCCATCAAAAGCTTATCCTTGCGTCTCAATTGGCCATTTAACCATGTAAAATATTTCTGAGGTTGAGTAGGCAGGGTAGATATCAATGACTGCAGTTCTGGATAGCTGTCCTGAATGGCTTTCCATAAATCATTCTGAATAGAAGAAATGAGCATGGACATCAAAGAAGCACCCTGAACTCTAGATAGAGCATCTGCAGCTACATTTTCACTGCCCTTTTTATACTGAATTTCAAAATCAAAAGGTAGCAATTTAGCCATCCATCTAATTTGAGAATCAGTATGTAGATTTTGTTCCAACAAATATTTGAGAGCTTTTTGGTCAGTCTTGACAATGAAGTGTTGGCTAAGTAGATAATGAGACCATTTTGTTATAGCAAAAACCAAAGCAAGTAACTCCTTCTCATAAACAGATAAGGCAGTATGTCTAGGAGCAAGACCTTTACTAATGAAGGCAATAGGATGACTTTTTTGCATTAAGACTGCCCTAATGCCAGATCTACTGGCATCTGTTTCAACAACAAAGGGTAATGAGTAATCAGGTAAAGCTAGAACTGGTGCAGCAGTAAGGGCTAGTTTGAGTTCAGCAAAGGCCTGTGAAGCAACTTCAGTCCATAAGAAATTATCCTTTTTGAGCAAATCAATAAGAGGTCGACTGATAAGACCATAGCCCTTAATAAACTTCCTGTAATATCCAGCTAATCCCAAGAACCCTCTTAATTGTTTAACAGTAGTAGGAATAGGCCACTGTTGAACAACCTCAATTTTAGCTGGATCAGTAGCAACACCTTGAGCAGAAATGAAATGTCCCAAGTATTCAACTCTTGGCACACCAAAGTACACTTAGACTGTTTAGCCAAAAGAATGTTCTGTATCATAAGGTCAAAAACCAATTGCAAATGAACCAAGTGATCACACAGATTCTTACTGTAGATAAGGATATCATCAAAGAAGACAAGGAAAAATTGTCTGAGAAGATCCCTAAAAATATGATTCATTAAGCATTGGAAAGTAGAAGGAGCATTGGTCAAGCCAAAGGGCATGACCAAATACTCATAGTGCCCCATATGTGTTTTGAATGATGTCTTAGATACATCTTTAGGATTCTTCCTGATTTCATGATAGCCAGACCTAAGATCAATCTTAGAGAAAATAGAAGCTCCTGACAGTTCATCCAACAAATCATCTATAATAGGTATGGGAAATTTGTCCTTAATGGTACAGTGGTTTAATTCTCTATAATCAACACATAATCTTCAAGTACCATCCTTCTTTCCTACCACCACTACAGGTGAAGCAAATGGACTATTACTGTATTGGATGATTCCCTGATGTAACATTTCCTTGACTAGCTTTTCAGTGATGTCCTTCTTCATTGAGGAATACCTATAGGGTCTGATGTTAATTGGTTTGGTATCAGGTTGTAAAGGGATCCTATGATCAAATGCTCCACTGGCTGGAGGTAATGTGGCAGGATCTGAAAATATGGCTCTATTGGTATTTAATAACTGCTGAAGGGGTAAGGGTAACTGTTCATCTCCAGTCAATTGTATAGATAACAAAGCTCCTTCACTTTCACAAGTAACTTCTGGCTCATGGAACAATACCTGCAGCATATACAATTGAACAGATTCCCTTTTATTAACAGTTTAGAACTGGAAAGCTTGCAATCATCTGAAATGCCCTTCAGAAGGTGTTGCTTGCCTTGGTAATTAAAGGTTATAGTGAGTGCTGAGTAGTCCATAGTAACTGGACCCAAGGTTTTCATCCATAAAGCTCCCAATACCAAATCATACCTCCCAACAGGAAAAACAATAAGATCTGATACATAAGTTGTGCCCTCCAACATCCAGGTGAATCCCTTTACCACTCCAGAAGTAGCTTCTAGAGTATTGTTCCCTAGACTGACATAGCTGATAACAGTAGGAGTGACAGTATAACCTAACTTTCTTGCAGCTGCTGAATCTATGAAATTGTGAGTGCTACCACCATCTAAGAGAATTTGAATAGGTCTCTTAGCACTATAACCTGTAACATGAATAGTTTGTGCTCCTTGAATCCCAGCTAGTGCACACAGAGAAATGTGAGGGTGATCCTCTTCCACAGCAGGCCATTCATCAGATATTAATTCAGGTTCTTAGTAGACAACCCTTGGTCCATAGGAGTATCATCATTATCTTATAACTCCAATACAAACAACTGCTTTGGCAGTTTACATTTGTGACCTGCAGTATACTTTTCATCATAGAAATAGCACAGTCCTTGAGCTCTTTTTGCTTGCATTTCTGCTGGAGAGATAGTCCTTCTCTTAGGTATAGCAATGGAATGGTTAACAGGTGGAATTGATCTTGGAATGTGATTAGTTGCAGGATAAGAAGCATTTCTGTGAGTAGTGTTGTTAGAAACATAAGGATTCTTCTTTAGATTAGCATAACCAGTGGGTATATGCTTATGGGCTCTAGCATTAGCAGCCAATGTGGCCTCAGCTAACCTAGCCAACCTACAGGTTTTAGCTAAAGTTTTAGGCTTATGCATCATAATAGGATTAACTAGTTCTTCCTTCAAACCACCAAGGAAACAAGAGATAGCCTGCTCGACAGTCAGATTACATTGAGCTACTAATCTATCAAAAGCAAATTGAAATTCCCTAATAGTGCCAGTTTGTTTTAGTTGCTTCAATTCCAGCATTGGATCAGAAATATCACCACTGAAAGTTTCAGTGAGCTCTGCTATATATTCATCCCACGCAGGTAACATAGGAAGGTTCCTACATTTAAGGTAAGACTGATGCCAAGCCAGTGCTTCATCATCGAGATTCATAGCTACCAATTTCACCCTCTGACTGAGAGGAGTATCATCTTCAGCAAAATACTGTTCAATTCTATACAACCACGTTTTCAAGTTTTCTCCATTGAATCTAGGAAAAACTAAATTATGATTACGATTGTTATTAGCACAATAAGGATTAGCTCCGAGAATACCTTGACCTGATTGAGATGATTTCTCCTTAGCAGCAGATGTAGAAGCATTATCCCTATATTGTTGATTCAATTGCAGTCCATCGAATGAATTCTTCAGTGCACCGACCATTTGTAGTAGCTCATTATATCGCTTATCCAAATCATCCCTGAGTTCCTGCTGTTTTTGAGCTAATTCTGCTCGTAGATCTAATTGTTGAGCAGCGAGATCTTCATATTGTTCCTGTAAATCTACAGGAACACTGTCCGTCACAACATCCATATTTTTTCGAGGAGCCATAGTTCACCGAGCTCTGATACCAATTGATACCAAATTGAGGTATCAAATCTGCAACTTGGCTAGAATTGCAGAAACATAGAAGAAGAAAAGCAGAGAAGAAGGCAGCGATAGAGAAAAGCATAAGAAGAGAAAGAGAAGAAGAGAGAGATTGAGAGAATTGAACTCAACTTTTATTGATTTTTCATATATGATAATAGCTACACAAAAGCATACTTATAGTAGGCTAAAATGCTGAAAATTGAAATGCAAATGAAAGAGTAAAAGTTCCCGCCTAAGCTAAAATTCAAAAGTTAACAAACTTTTAACTAACTTTTGAAAACCAACAGCTTTACAAATATAGCCTCTTCTTCATTTCAATAATAGCCTAGCCAATACGTGTTTCAGGTTATATCCTACTTCATATCTTTCAAGAAGCTCAAAATTAAATTTAAAGAGTACATCTCACTGCTACCATTGATGGAATGAAGAGTTAGACTTTCGGCTGAGAAAAGTTCGGAGACAACAAGAATGAACTAAAGGTTGAAGCCCTAGATGTATTTATATAATTAAAGATAAAATTATAACTTTATTAGATTATAGTTTAACCCATAAATAAAATTGGACAAACCAAAATCAGAACATATAACCCAATAGTAAAAAATACTAAACCATTATCAAATCATTAACCCAATAAACCGCTACAGATAGCCCAATAAACTTTTTTCGATTCGAGCTATCGATTTTACCCGATATATGCCCATCCCAGTGCTGTACCGTTGCAACTTACAACATTTAGGATACCATTGTCCCATTCAGCTTCTTTACTTATTGCACAAAGAGAAGCATGGGCCGGAGAGGGGAATGGGATTGTAACATCTCCACTCGATGTTTAGTTTAGATACCATTCTCATCATCAAGTCATAGTTGCAGTTCCAAAATGGTTGTGTTATCATTAAAAGAAAAGATTCATAAACTATAACCTTACAGAACTTTGTAAACTATTTGGATGATAAAGCAACTCATCCTCAATCAAGGATTGTCAAATCTGGGTACTAGTAAATACAGAAAGGAAACAAAATGTGTCTAAAATAAAAACTGAAACATCTTAGATCTTCTGAATATAAGTTATGTTGCCGATTTACAGAATTCTTTTTTCCTTTAGTAGTAATATACTCATGGACTATCCACAGTTCCAAAGCCAAACAGGTATTGAAAAAGATGGCTTGTGTCAATAACAAAATATAAAGTATAGAGCTTGTCATTCTTCGCTATATACTGGATAAATCTCCATGTACACTTTCTACTGTATCACAACCCTCCAACCTTTGGTGGCTGTTCAAATGAAAAATACAATTGTGAGATGTCTCGTAGAATCTTCATTTCAAAAACTTACCAGGATTTGTAAGAACTCTTTCATGTCAAAATCACGATATTAACTTGAGAAAATATAAACAAGAATATCATACCTTCTTTAGGGGCAACTTTGAACCGCTAGATAATATCGGTTTCAATATTTCGAAAGAACATACAAGTTGCTCATCAACGCTTAATAAGGCACCTGCATTATCGAATTCTCCACCATAGTTGGGAGCAGAAAATAGAGTCACAAGTCTTCGCTTAGCAAAGAATTCGTATCCATCCTCCACCACCTAAGACAAAACTTTAGAATCAGAATAAATTCAGGACAAATAGAAAACTTGAGGAAACTGAAATACTGATGGCTTAGAAGCAAGCCAACAACTACTGCAAGAGTATCATAATTGAAGTGCTTCGACAATAACTCTTGTTTAAAATTGCCCCAGCATATTTCAATAGAGAAACAGAACTATACAAGGGCTGTTCATGTCATAATCTCGATAAATACTTTGCTAGATGTTTTTGTCAAAAACGTATTTTCCATGAGAAAGATATGAAATTCCCTAGCATGGGCATTTTTACGAAGTGAAAACAAGAAATGCCTGGAAAATAAACTTTGCTTTAAAGAATACAAGGGTAAAAGTAGGTTTTTGGAGTTTTCAAAGCTTAGCAACGAGATAATTTTTTGACCATCCAGAATATGGTATACCTGATGACCCCGGCAGATGAGGTCTAACTCATTCTTAGCCAAAAACTCGGCAACTACATCAGGTCCAAAAGTACAAGAAACACCTCGATCACTCTCTGACCAACCCTTAATTCTAGGGTCAGGATCAGCCCACAGCAGATCACATAGCAAGCCACCATCAGGAATCTCAGCCGGCCGCTGAATTTCGTTTATTTGGTCCAAACTTTTTAGCTCTGGAGAAATCCCACCATGCATGCAAAGGATCTTTTCATCTATAAGTGCAGCAACAGGTAAACAATTAAAGCAGTCTGTGAATATCTTCCATAGCCTAACATTGAATCTCCTTTTACATTCATCATAAAATCCATAGACCCTGTTGATTTTTGCATCTTCGTGGTTCCCTCTAAGAAGGAAGATCTTGTCAGGGTACCTAATTTTGTAGGCCAGTAGCAAACATATTGTTTCTAAGCTCTTCTTGCCTCGATCAACATAATCCCCGAGAAAAAGGTAGTTTGCTGAAGGAGGATAGCCACCGTATTCAAAAAGTCTTAATAAGTCTTGGAATTGGCCATGTATGTCACCTGCAAGAATGGTAAAAGAAAGAGATAAATTTGTGAGAGCATTACAAAGAAAGGCATTTATGATATCCCATTAGAAACCAAATGTTCAGTGCAAGCGAAAAAATTTTAAGAATCTAATAACTATAGCATCAGAAAGAGCCTACAAAATGTACATTTAAGATGATCAAACATAATTCACAGACCAGAATTTGGCAATGTAAGTCTAAAGGGCAGCCTGGTGCACTAAGCTCCCGCAATGCCCGGTGTCCCCGGATAGGCCAGACCATAAGGGTCTATTGTGCATAGCCTTGCCCTGCATTTCTGCAAGAGGCTGTTTCCCCAATATTTACTACATGTAAGTCTATTAAGCAAAAAACATATTTACTACATGTAAACCACAATTTGTATAGATAATAGGAGCAGTATAAACATTTTTAGCATTGCATAACTATCTATGAATACTTACAAACCAAAATGCACCTACAACCTCCAACATGTTCATTGCACAAATGTTTTAATGTAAACAATCTTATTTTTATACAAGGACCATATATCAACCTTTGCAATCCAATAACTCATACCAAGCTCAAGTTTTCAGGTCACAAACAGGGAATTGCAGACAAGGGACCCTTAGCAACACTCTGAATTCCCATCTAAAGAAGAGAGGAGAGGGAATACTTACAAGGGACCCTTAGCAACACTCTGAATTCCCACAATTTGTATATATAATAGGAGCAGTATAAACATTTTTAGCATTGCATAACTATCTATAAATACTTACAAACCAAAATGCACCTACAACCTCCAACATGTTCATTGCACAAATGTTTTAATGTAAACAATCTTATTTTTATACAAGGACCATATATCAACCTTTGCAATCCAATAACTCATACCAAGCTCAGGTTTTCAGGTCACAAACAGGGAATTGCAGACAAGGGACCCTTAGCAACACTCTGAATTCCCATCTAAAGAAGAGAGGAGAGGGAAGGAGGGAATATAAAACATATCTTTTTCTTAATTACTATATCAAAGAATAGACATCTCAAATCATAAAGATCCAATTTTTACCAATTATGTGACAATAAAGATAGATGCTAAGACACACAATCACATATTAAAAAGACCCTTCATCCTGCATGCTGAAAAAATATTCAATATTTCCTGTGCTAGCAGGAGACAATAAGCTGATTCGGACATAAAAAATCAAAAATGTAAAAAGAAAAAGAAGGCAAAGGAAGATACCGCAGATCCTAATGGGGGCACGAAGCTGAAGGAGATTAGGCTGAGAGAGGAAAATCTGACGAGCATTGACACAAAGCTGGCGGATCTCAGCCTCAGATAGCTGAACTTGTTTCCCTCCCTTCTCTTCCAATAATCTCCTTATTATATCATCCAATACTCCCTTTTCCATCGTCCCCTCCATTCTCCTCTTTCACAAAATTAATTCCCTCTATCTAATTTTCTACCAATAATAACAAAACTCTGACATGAAACTAAATCAAATTCCCACAAAAAAAGAACAGAAACATACACTCAACCACCCACTTTCCTCTGACAGAAAAACAAGAAAAGGGTATGCGTATAAGTAGGAAAACAAAATGAATATGATTAGGAAAAAGGAGATTGGATTAAGGGAAAGCTTAAGAATGAAGGTAGAAAAATGGGTAATTGTGGGGGTATGTTGTTGTCAATGTATTGTAGGATGCGTGCTATGCTCGTCTCTTCTCCTATTATCTCTCTTCATTTTTCCTCCATTCTTTCTCTTTGTTCTCTCTCTCTCAAAATAAAAATTACGTAACTTTTTTTGTATGATCATTATTGAGCTATACTAATGAAAACGTGACTACAGCCAAGAAGATTAAAAACGGTTGAAATCTTCAAATTAAGGAAAATGGGATATGGGAGTGTTGTCTTAGAAAGCGTGGTGGGCACGATGATTTTGGCCCAACACAGGGTGATTACAATACTTGTATACACGTGCTGATTTCATGAAGCTCTGTCTTTTAAGATGTTTAATGTTTTATTCCACTTTACATCTGAACATAAAGTTTTAAAATATTAATTTCACTAATTAAACATTATCAATATACGAATTTTAATTTTTCAAAAGTTAGAACGGTTGAATAGAGAATATCAGCATTCAGCAACAGAATGTTGTCATAACATTTCTTCAGCCATCTAGAATTAGAGATTGAAAATATAGATTAGGCAGTTTAGGAGCAAAGTAACAATTTTACTAGTAATAAATTAGTTTAGGTCAATTTCACAAATGGTATATAATTATGATTTTTTTCATCAAAGTCATATAATTTTGTTTTCTTACATAAAAATTATATAACTATGATTTTTTTTCACCAAAATCATATACTTTTTTCTCACACAAAAATCACGAAACTTTCATTAATAGCATGTTTGACCAAGCTGAAAAAATCAGCTTATTTGGAGAAGCGTTTTTTTTTTAAAAGTACTTTTGGTGAAACGTAATTTGTGTTTGGCTAATTAATTTGAAAATTACTTCTAGAAATGTGCCTCGGATCACCACAACTATAACAGGACCTCGACTGTTGTGACTGTCGACCCTAAACTTGACCCTTTCGACCTAAGTAACCACCTGAAAACACTGGAGTGGAGATGCACTAATAGGAGCTGGTGGTGTACTGTAGGCTAGCTGGCCGGAATGAGAGACATGAGGGCCGCGACCACCTGATGCACTGTGGAATGCCTGGAGCGTTGAATGAAACAGCTTGAGATGATGGCCTCTTCCAAAAGTACCCTTGCCTCTAGATGGGGCACCACTGAACCCACCAAAATGACGAGGCCTCTTATCAGACGTTTGTCGTCTCTCCCGTGCAAGAACCATCTCGATCTGTCAGGCAACATTAGAAGTCGTCTGGAGGAAAATCTCACCTCCGATCTCCTTGGCCATCTGTAGCTTGATATGGTGAGTGAATCCATCAATAAACCTCCTCTCTCTCTCTCTCTCTCTCTCTCTCTCTCTCTCTCTCTCTCTCTCTCTCTCTCTCTCTCTCTCTCTCTCTCTCTCTCTCTCTCTCGCTCGGTAGGAAGCAAAGAATAGTGTGATGGGCTAGATCCACAAAACGGGTCTCATACTGAGTAATAGTCATACTGCCATGCTTGAGACGCTCAAACTGCCTGAGGTAAATACTCTCATAGTGTGATAGGGAGGAACTTCTCTAGGAATAGCTGAAAGAACTGGTCCCAAGTAAGAAAAGGCGACCCAACTGGTCTGGTCAATACAAAATACTTTTACCATCTCTTGGCAGAACCCATCATCTGAAATATAGCAAAGTCGACCACATCGGTCTTAACTATCCCAATGTTCTGCAGTACTTCATGGCAGTGATCAAGATAATCTTGTGGTTCCTCAGAAAGTGCACCACTGAAATGAACTACGAAAAGCTTTGTAAACTTGTCTAATCTCAATAAGACCTCAGGGGACATGGTAGGCCTATCACCAGCTTGTGCCGCAATAACCGCTTGAACTAACCCAGTTGGCCTGGCTGCTGGTGTCTGATACAGCGAAGTCACCTGCTCCGGAGTATGAGTAGCGGAAGTCTATGCTCCTTCCCTAGCCTGAGATATGACTGGTGCCACAAGAATTGTACCCGCCTGGGCCACACTCTCCGAGGACTAGAGTGTCCTAAAGTACTGGAGTGGCGATGAAGCCCTCCGGGACCTCAGCTAGTCTAACAAGCAGAGTCTGAGATGGAACCTCTTCATCAAAATCCACCCGAGGCTTCACTGCTGGTGTTGCTGCTGTAACAACTAAATTTCGCTCCTGAAAAATAATAATCAAGACAAGAAAAATAGCGACAAATATTATATTTAAATTAAAGTGATGGGGTTACAATCTCTAAAATATCTCTAAATCTAAAGAGATGTAGTCCTCCTGATTCTTCTCGTCACGGATGATGGTTCAAGAGCTTGAAAGCTTGATCTTGAACTTGACGGATTTCAGATTTATAGTACTTCACGAACCATTTGAAGCTCGTCACGAACCAGGATTTGATGTTGCGGTTATCACGAACGGAAGATTTGAAGCCGCCCGCCTATGACTTGAGTTCGCCTTTGGAATTTGACCACAGACGATGATTGCATATATGGATGGAGACCTTGATGCTATCCTTCAGAGCTTCTTTAGACTTTTCGTCTGCTTAGTTGCTTGTTTTAGCCTTCTCCTTTGACCCCTTTATATAGGTGTGGGGTGGAGTAGTCTTCAAGAAACCCTAGTGGATCATTGGACTTGAGGCTTATGGGCCGGTAGAAGACTAATTGACGGGCTAGCCCAATAATATATTAATGGACATTTGTTTAAATCAATTTGATTGGATTTAAATAACAAACCCAATTATACCAGTCCATGTTGCTTAATTGGACCAATATATATTTAATTTGTGGTAAAATCCAAATTTTTTTATGGATTTAAATTTGACAAAATTTTAATTGTCTACAAATGCCCCCTACTTCAAAGCTTGGCGGGATGTAAGCTTGCGAAAATATAAGACAAGACTTGAAGTATATGTGAGAAGAACAGTTCCACACGTTATACTATTTACTATCCTTTTCTGATTTGGAGTCTGATCGCAATTTTCCATTTAAGGAGCGCAACTTACATGCGTGTCTACTTGTCCATGGAATGATTTCTTATTTTCCAAAGTCTTATGGACTTATTAAGTCAACATTTCCAAGTACAAAGTCATGCAAATCTTGAAAGTAATAGACGTATAGGAAGCATAAACCAAGCACTTGAATCACTTTCCTCTTTTGATGTCATGCATTAAGGAGAGATTTCCAAACATGACACTTTCTTGGTTAATTGCAAGACCTTCTTTTTCCTTTCTTGTACTAACATATATGGATCCAAAAAAACTTTCCTTTAATTTTCTATTTCCATCTTTCAAGTTTGACCAACTCCAATTTGGACGTGATATTTTCCTTGTTTACACATATTGTGACTTGAGCGCCAATAATTTCCTTAAATTCTATCAATTCCCTTTCTATAAATTCACTGCTTTCTCCTGTGATTGTTGCCATAGCAGCAATTCTCCCCTCTTTGATGAAAGCAACAGTGGTTTTGAAGGTACTCGTTAATAGTTGGCAACGCAATCCCGTCGCTCGATTCTCCTAACGTTTTTTTTGTGCAGTTGCTGCCAAGAATTTCAGCTTTGTGCGTCTTAACCAAAAAAAATCATATCTTAGTGTAGGATATCGAAATCACGAGTGGTTTGCGGCTACGGAAACTAGACTCGGAGTAATACAACATATCAAACATTTGGATCTAGATTCGCGTCGTAGCATCCCAGGTGAGCTTCGTAATCTTGATTTAAGTTATGTCACTGCTTGATATTCCAGTTTTGTGCGTCCTGACTAAAAAAATCATATCTTGGTGTAGGAACACCCAAATCACGAGTGGTTTGCGTATACAGAAACTAGACTCGGAGTACTACAAAATATCAAAACTTTGGATCTAGATTCGCATCGTAGCATCCCAGGTGAGCTTCGTAATCCTAGTTTAAGTTGTGTCACTGTTCGATATTCCAGTTTTGCATGCTCTTGCTAAAAAAATATATATCTCAAGATAGGAGCATCCAAACTACAAACTGCTTATATCGTTGGTAAGAAGACTCGGTGATAGACAACATCTATAAAGGTTGAAGCTCCAGCCCTTTTGATCCATATGCAACCAATCTTTGATCGATCAAGCGCCGAAATCGCGAGGATTGTTCGGGCAGTATACTTCTTTTTCTCCCTTTTCTTTTGTTGCAGGCTCGTAGGTGCTCCCCTCTTCTTTTTGTAGGTTCATGAAGGGTACGATCCCTCGAGATTTGACGGAGAAGTGCACGTCAAAATACTGACCATCCGCATTGAAGCGTCGTGTCATTGACACCGATTCTTGTTGCTAAGTGAAAGCTTCATGTCGTTGTCTTTATTGCTTGTGTGTGGCCAGAAATTAGCGAGGCTCCCAAATTTTAACTTCCCTTTTGCATGCCAATTTGGAAAATCCTTGATGTCCATCATATCGAATTGAAGCGTATCAGTATAAGCAGAAACGTCGTGCTATGGCACCAATATTCATTAATCGAGCTTTTCGTCGTGCTACTTGCACCGTATCTGCAAAAACATCATCTTGTTGGCACCGAGGGCTCCAAAATTTTTTCTTATTTTTGTAGGTTTTCGAGAGAGTACAACAACTTGGCACATCCCTTCAGCAACATGATGCATCTTGATGAGAAAGAGGCTTGGAGCTCGAGCGACCATATTTCATCCTTGCCGAGCGAGTGCGACATGTACCATATCACATTGGTGCGGGCTGGCGAGGAAGGCCACTGGAGTAGGCTTTTCGAACATCGGCGAGAAAGTATTTGGCGTGTTTCTGCTGTTTTGACTTCATAGCATTTCATGCTCGCATTGAAAAAATCGTATTTGCACCTGGGAATGTCCAAACTGCAAGCCGCTTGGTCCTGCAGAATCAAAACTTGCACCACAGCGACATATCCAAAATTTGGGGCCAAATTCCATAAGGACAAGTCGGAATGAACTTTTGAATGTGATACACAAGTCTGTCATCTCGGCTTCATAGCACTGCATACTATCATTGGAACGTGCATATCTCAAGCTAGGAGCGTCCAAATCACGAGCCGTCTGCGCCATTGGAAATAAGACTCATAGCTAATGAAGTCTTCAAAGTATCATAGAAGAATTCCTAGCCTATTGTCCGAAGCAACTTTCTGAACTGAACCCATCTGTCCGCGAAATTGCTTTTCAGCTTTGCGCGCTATGGTGCAAAAATTCATATCTCGAGCTAGGAGACTCCAAATTGTGATCCTCTTGCGCCTTTCGAAAGTACAATCATAGATCTGCAATACATATGAGTTTCGTGACAGAAATCTTTCCGAGCTAGAAATAGAAAATTTTCAAAGTCCACCTAGCTGCAGTAACTTTCGGATTCGTGTAGTTCCGACAAAAAAAGAATCATATCTTGAGCTACAAGTGTCAGAATTACAATCCGTTTGAACCTTTAGAAAGAAAACTCAGAGACCTGAAGGACTTATAAATTTCATATCGAACTCTTTTCGGTCTATCAACAGAAAGTTCGAAACTTCAACTTAACTGCAGTGAACTTTCAGGTTTGCGTACCTTCAGCGAGAATAATTGTATCTTGAGCTAGGAGCGTCGACATCACCAATAGTTTGAACCTATGAAATTCAGACGTCGAGAACTATAGTCTCATTGAAGATGAAGCTCCATTCATTCGTGGTTAACCTAACAAATATTTTTGAAGTTGATTTTACAGCCTTGTAATGGGTTCAGCTATCATCATAAGTCTTATCTCTTTGTTTATTTCTTTTGCAGACTTGCGAACAAGTTCGATGAGTGCAGATATCAGTTCGAAATGTCACACAAGATGCGGAGTCACCCTTTCACCAACTTTTTGCTCTTGATTTGGTGACGGTCTTGAAATTTATCAATGGCGGCTCCCATGGTTATTGAAGGTTTTTTTTTTTCAAGAGAGATGACTTCTTATATACGAGGCATTGAGGATAGTGTATTAGAATGCGGAGACGTTATATGGACTTGAAAGGAGCATTCAAGACGAGTCGGCCACAAAGCCTAGTTTACGATTATTTTCATGACTTAGGCTTTTGTATAGGAAAACGTCTAATTCCCTTTGTCGCTACATTTTTTTGATGTATCAACTTTTGTACTATTGAAGCAATAAAAAAAAATCTTTTATACTTCAAAGCAAATCGTCTCTTTTCCTCATAGATATGTGCCTCTACACTTGGAAGAATTGACATAATGATCCGATGGCGCCAAACTTTTATTTTTTTTGAAACTCATGCGACTGAACTTAGAATGAAAGTCTAAGCTGCCTACGTACCTCGGTGAAGAGGATCAAGTCATAACGTAGTTCAGAATGGGTGAGTTTTTTTTTTTTTTTGAAACTTTATGATACTTTCCTTTTGTACAAAAGATTTGTAACAACTAAATTTCGCTCCTGACAAATAATAATCAAGACAAGAAAAATAGCGACAAATATTATATTTAAATTCAAGTGATGGGGTTACAATCTCTAAAATATCTCTAAATCAAAAGAGATGTAGTCCTCCGATTCTTCTCGTCACGGATGATGGTTCAAGAGTTTGAAAGCTTGATCTTGAACTTGATGGATTTCAGATTTGTAGTACATCACGAACGATTTGAAGCTCGTCACAAACCAGGATTTGATGTTGCAGTTATCACGAACGGAAGATTTGAAGTCGCCCGCCTATGACTTGAGTTCGCCTTTGGAATTTGACCACAGACGATGATTGCAGATATGGATGGAGACCTTGATGCTATTCTTCAGAGCTTCTTTCATTCTGTCATGCCAATCTCTTTTAGATTTGGAGACGACCTTTTTTAACAAGTTGCAAAGCGTCTTGTTAAATGCTTCGGCTAATCCATTTGCAGCAGCATAATACATTGACGAATTACGTTGCTTGAAGCCAAAAAGTTCACAGATCTTGGTCATCAATTTGTTATCGAACGGTTTGCCATTATCTGTTATTATATAACTAGGAATGCCGAAACGATATATGATGTTCACTCGAATGAAGTTTGCAACATTCTCCTTCTTCACTTCCTTGAGAGCGACGGCCTCGGCCCATTTTGAGAAATAATCAGTTGCGGCCAAGATGTATAGATGTCCTCCAGAAGATTTTGGAAGTGGTCCAACAATATCTAATCCCCAAGCATCAAATGGCCAAGATGCAACAATAGGATGTAACACTTCAGGGGGTTGGTGTATGAAATTTGCGTGAAACTGGCAAGCCTTGCATCTTCGAGCATAATCTAAGCAATCTTTCACCATTGTTGGCCAGTAGTAACCCATCCTCATAATGTGGAAGTGGAGCTTTGGCCCGGATTGATGTGATCCACAAACTCCAGAGTGTGCCTCTTGCATAGCTTGTGTTGCTTCATCTTCCCCTAAACAACGCAAGAGAATTCCCTCGAATGATCTTCGATACAAAGTGTCTTTGTAGTAAATGAAGCGAGGGGCACACCGACGAATTTCTGTCTTTCTTCTTGGATCTTCTGGAAGTATCCCATAACATAAGTAATCGATCATGGTTTGTCGCCAGTCAACCTTCACAGCTTCAGCGACGGCTAACAAACGATCGAGCTTGCTTTCTTCATCCTCATTCTCATCTGGTGGCACTATCCATTTTTAGCAGATAGTGATTTGTGTCTGGCAGGGCAGAGTCAATGTCGAAGCTAGAGCAGCTAAGGCATCGGCTTTCTTATTTTCCTTCCTTGGCACATGCTGAAAAGTTATGTTTCCAAGCCATGCAATCAATTTCTGTGCATAATCATGATAAGGACGCAATTCTGGCTTTTTGACTTCGTAGCTACCTAGCAATTGATTGATCACTAACTCAGAGTCTCCAAAAATATGTAATCGGAGTTGTCTCATCTCAACGGCCATCTCAAGCCCAAGTATGAGTACTTGATATTCCGCAACGTTGTTAGTGCAATGTTGTGTTAAGGTGAAGGAATATGGCAAGACTTCCCCTTGAGAAGTGACAAACACAACACCTACACCCGCTCCCTCACATCAACTTCCCCTTGAGAAGTGACAAACACAACACCTGCACCCGCTCCCTCACGATGTGCGGCACCATCAAAATACATTTTCCATGGTGGTTGCACTTCGATGACCATCGCATCTTCATCAGGTAGTTCATCAGTCAACTCCCAATCATCAGGAATTGGATGATCTGCCAAGAAATCTGCCAAAGCTTGTCCTTTCACAGCTTTTTATGGGATATACACAATCTCAAATTGTTGAAACTAGAGATACCACCTTGCTAATCGATCATTGAGGACGGGTTTTGACATAACAAACTTGACCGGGTTCGCCCTTGAGATGAGACGGATGACATGAGCTTGAAAATAGTGCTTTAGCTTTTGAATTGCGAAAACCAACGCCAGACACAACTTTTCGATCGGAGAATACTTTATCTCATTTGGGGTCATCATTCTACTCAAGTAGTAGAGGGAATTTTCTTTATTTTCACCATTTTCTTGGGCTAAAAGGGCTCCCACTGACCTTTCTTGGGCTACAATATATAAAATCAATGGCTTTCCTGGTATAGGGGCTGCCAGAACTGGAGGTTTCATCAAGTAGGATTTGATGCTTTGGAATGCATTGCTACAAGCTTGGTCCCATTCAAACGGTACACCCTTCTTCATGAGACGGCTAAAAGGTTGGCACTTCCCTGCTAGATTTGAGATGAATCTTCTAAGGTACGCCAATTTTCCTTGTAGACTTTTCGGTTCATGTATGTTTCTGGGCTCTGGCATCTTCAAAATTGCATCAACTTTGGCTTGATCTATCTCAATCCCTCGATGTCGAACAATGAAGCCAAGGAATTTTCCAGAAGTAACTCCAAATGCGCATTTCAACGGGTTCATTCTAAGTTGATATCTTCGGAGTCGTTCGAACACCATTCTTAAGTCTTGCAAGTGGTCTCCTCTCTTTCTTGATTTCACTACTAAATCATCTACATAGCATTCCACATTCTTGTGGAGGATGTCGTCAAAGATATTATGCATTGCCCTTTGATATGTGGCGCCAGCATTCTTCAAGCCAAAAGGCATTACTTTGTAGCAATAAATGCCTTTAGGAGTTCGAAATGCAGTAAGCTCTTCATCTTTTGGTGCCATATGTATTTGATTGTAGCCAGATGATCCATCTATGAAAGACATCGCCTCGTATTCGGTGGTGGCATCAATCATAAGCTCTGGAATGGGGAGCGGAAATTCGTCTTTAGGGCATACATTATTGAGGTCTCTAAAATCGACACAAACTCGAATTTGGCCATTCTTCTTCTTCAAAGGAACAATGCTTGAAATCCATAAAGGATATTTAACCTCCCGAATGAAACCAGCTTCGACGAGTTTTTTGACCTCTGCTTCAATTGATGGGATCAATTTCGGCCTGAAGCGTCTTTGGGCTTGTTTAACAGGACGAGCTCCTTTCTTGATTGCGAGATGATGAACTGCTACTTTAGGATCTAAACCAGGCATCTCTTTGTAGTTCCAAGCGAAGACATCTCTATATTCTTTGAGTAGCTCCACATAAGTGTTTTCTTCATCTGTGGTTAATAGGGCACTTACATAGGTGGGATTGGAGTCTTCTGCGGTTCCAAGGTTGACTTCTTTCAATGTATCAACAGTCATTTTAATTCCTTCTTCTAGTTCCGTAGGAGCGTCCTCAACATCTTCGTCTTCTTGAGGATCACCATCATTAAAAGATATATGGCCACACCGGGAGGCATTTTCTAAATATTCGTCAACTTTCCTTAGGGATGAAGTGTATTGCTCCTCATTCGCAGTAATGTGGTATGAAGATCCTACACTTTCTTCATCTTCATCACGCTCTCTAGTATGGACCACTGTGCGAGTCTTCACCTTGAGTACCTCCCCGCATGAAATCAAAAGTTCTGATTGTCGCCTCATTCTGGAAGGGATCAAGCTTCGACACTCCTTGGAGATACTTTGGACTTTAGATGGCAAAGGTCTTCTTATCTCTTCATAATTTCTTTGGGACTTGTTCTTCTTCCTTTTCCATGGCCCCAGCCTCTCAAATACAGAAGTTCTTGTACTTGGTTCTCCAAGTCGATCAAAGACAGAAGGCCTTTTATTAGGATCAGCGGGTTCATCTTCCGTCGTGATATAGTTAATATTTGCTCTTCTAATGGAGATGCGAACTGGTGGGGGTTGTTTGTAACCTAGACCCTCACGTGATTGTTTCACCACATGCTCCTTGTCCTTCATCGTGTTTGCTTTCCTAGTAGCTTCAAGTGGGAGCTTCCCTAGCTTAGATGGTTCATTGGGGTCATATCCAGCCTTTGCGAATAACCTATAAGCATTCGGATCAAAACCTTCATTTGTGCGTTTCATGGGGAGTGCCTTATTTTGAGGCATGCTAGGGGCCACAAACTTTTCCCGTAGCTTTGAAGATAACTTTATGGTATCAATCTGCTTGATAGGAAGGGTTAATTCTCTTAGTGCATCCTTTTGGAGGCTTGATGATCCTCCTTCATCTTTCTTCACTTTTGGGATGTAACGAGATAAAGGAGCTACTTTCTTGCATTTGGCCTTCGTGGAGTCATCAACTTTTACTCCATTCATGATGTGGTTCTTTAAGTAGAACTTTGCATCAGCGAAGTATGCCTCGGCTTCAGCGAACGGCTTGTCGTCAGCAACTTTCTTCTTCTCGACTCCATCCTTATTATATTTCAAACATTGGTAGTAAGTTGACGGGACAACTTTGTTCTCGTGTATCCACGGCCTGCCAAGCAACAAATTGTATGAAGTCTTTGTATCAATCACATGCATCCATGCGGTTTATTGCATATCTCCCATGGCGATCTCCAGCTTGATAGCTCCTATGGCCCTTTGTCCACCTTGATTGAATCCTTGAATCATCAGTCGGCTTTCAGAAAGGTCTTCGGTTGAGATGCCAAGTTCCTTCATTATGCGAATGGGAAGAATGTTAACTGCAGATCCGTCATCTATTAAGATTCTGTTTATTCTCAGCTCCAGCACATAACCGACCATAAACAAAGGGCGATTGTGTGGTGTCTCACCAAGTAGGAGATCGTCTTCGGTGAAGGTGATTTTTGCATTACAAACATCTACTTCTTGAAATGAGGACTCAACAAGAGTATTAGACTGTGATGGAGAGAGTGTTGACTTGACTTCGTTCTTTTCCTCTTCTTCCTTATCAGCATTGCAGCATAAGGCTTTGTCATCATCGTCAGAAATCCTCATGCGAAACCAACTCGGAAAAAATTCTCCCAAAGTCACCGGGTGACGTGGCTTTTGATGATGGTGTGCCTCTATCTCCACCTTCTTTGGGTTCTTAACCATTTGTGGCTTCTTTAGTCTTACCACTATCTCATTCCTTGCAAGTAGCTTCGTTGATCCTTTTCGCAGACTCGATTTGCGGCGTCTTCGTCCAGTCACCACGGTCCATCCTTCTTCATCAGGTTGATCAACTTGGACTTTGTCATTCTCCAGCAATTCTTTTTCTTTATTCCCTTCACAGGTGAATATCTCGATCGGATCGAACGAGCCAAAGGTAATGGACACATGGTTTGTGCTTTCCTTTTCATCTTCGAGCTCGATCTTCTTTTGAAGAGCCAAATCCATAAATTTGTCCTTGAAAACAAAGCACTTCTCGAGGGGGTGACCTACAAGCCGATGGTATTTGCAGTAATTCGGGTCATTACTTTTTCCAGCTTCATCTGGCCGTTTCATTTCTGGCAGCTCAATAAGCTTTAACTCGAGGAGTTCTTCAAATATTGCAGGCACATTAGAGTCCAGAAATGGGTACTCCTTTTCTTGCATCTCTTTGAGAGTCAACTTCCAATTTGCATTGTCTTGAGAGGAAGTAGTTTTCATACTCCGTTTCTTGCTCACCTTGGTAGTAAACTTCAAAGGAGAGGCATTGACGTTCACGGATTCTTTGCTTTCATTCTTGGACACGAACTTGCTGCATTTCTTGACTTCTTGCTTATCCCTTCCCTTGCGAGGTTCGTAGATGGGCAGCCCTTCATTTCCCGCATAAGCCATGCTCAGCTCCATATCATGAGCACGGGTGGCATGTTCTTCAAATGTCCTAGGCTTAATTCCTTACAAGATGTAACGAAGTCCCCAATGCATTCCTTGGATGCACATCTCTATGCCAGAAGCTTCGCTTAGCCTATCTTTGCAGTTAAGGCTTGCATTCCTCCATCGATTGATAAAGTCAATAACTGGTTCATCTTTTCGTTGACGAGTATTCGTAAGTTCCACCATACTCACAGTACGCCTCGTGCTGTAAAAGCGATTGAGAAACTCTTGCTCCAATTGGTCCCAACTATCGATGGATCCTGCCTTGAGGTCGGTTTACCAATCAAAAGCATTCCCCTTTAGTAAGCGGACGAACTGCTTGACAAGGTAATCTCCATAAGTTCCTGCATTGTTGCATGTTTCAACAAAGTGCACGACATGTTGCTTTGGGTTTCCTTTGCCGTCGAACTGCTGAAATTTAGGAGGTTGATAGCCGGCATGCATCTTCAAGCTATCGATTCTCACAGTATACGGCTTTGCGTATGTGAGAGAGGACTTTGAAGCAACCTCATACTTATCCTTGATAGTTCCCATAATGAATTCCTTCAATTATTCTATGGGAATTGATCCTTCGGAGGAGACATGAAGTTCTTTGGCGGATGTCACTTGTTTTGCTGGAGGATCCGCCTTCTCGTGGACTTCATGAAGCTTTCCAGGTGCATGACTTGATTTTCCATCCATCATGTTTTCAATTATGCCTGTTAATTTTGCGATACGGACATCTTGATCTTGAGCATACTTTGTTAAGCCATCAATCGCCTTTGTCAGGTTTGCAAGTTGCTCCTCCATTGTCGAAGTGTTAGTCATCATTGCCTCCATGACTATCGCAGACGATGAAGAATAACTGAGACCTTCACATGGATTGAACTCAGTTTGGAACCTGTCATGTGGCGAGATTGGTGTAGAAACAACACTTAAGACTTCATCATCAGGTTGGGTAAGCTGACTCTTGGTATTGTATAAAGTAAGTTGAGCAAGAGCTTTATCCACAACTTCTGCAATATTATCTCCTCTCTCTGACTTGCTAGCGGAGGACCTTTCGTCTTCGAATGATGAACATCTCAATGTGTGTATTGGTGCAGACGACACCCGGAGTGCTTGTTGTCCCAAGACGCTCGCCTTGTTCCGGGTGATTGGCCCAAGACTCCCCATAGTAACGTTCAGGATACTTTCCACGTCAGAAGAAAACTTGGAGTCAGCAACTTTTGAGTTGATCTTCTTCGAAGCCATCTTAATGATCTTGAATGTTGAGAGTTGAGAAGAGATGAGAGGTAGAGCTTGTCCCACCGGACGTGCCAAAATTTGTAACAACTAAATTTGGCTCCTCAAAAATAATAATCAAGACAAGAAAAATAGCGACAAATATTATATTTAAATTCAAGTGATGGGGTTACAATCTCTAAAATATCTCTAAATCTAAAGAGATGTAGTCCTCTGATTCTTCTCGTCACGGATGATGGTTCAAGAGCTTGAAAGCTTGATCTTGAACTTGACGGATTTCAGATTTGTAGTACGTCACGAACGATTTGAAGCTCGCCACGAACCAGGATTTGATGTTGCAGTTATCACGAACGGAAGATTTGAAGCCGCCCGCCTATGACTTGAGTTCGCCTTTGGAATTTGACCACAGACGATGATTGCAGATATGGATGGAGACCTTGATGCTATCCTTCAGAGCTTCTTTAGCCTTTCCTTCTACTTACTTGCTTGTTTTAGCCTTCTCCTTTGACCCCTTTATATAGGTGTGGGGTGGAGTAGTCTTCAAGAAACCCTAGTGGATCATTGGACTTGAGGCTTATGGGCCGGTCCATTTGATAGAAGACTAATTGACGGGCTAGCCCAATAATATATTAATGGACATTTGTTTAAATCAATTTGATTGGATTTAAATAACAAACCCAATTATACCAGTCCATGTTGCTTAATTGGACCAATATATATTTAATTTGTGGTAAAATCCAAATTTTTTATGGATTTAAATTTGACAAAATTTTAATTGTCTACAGTTGCTCAAGCTCTAGTTTGAGCTCTGTCTCTGCCTCGGCATCTGGCGCATCCTCGACCTCAACCTATGCTCCTCGTAGGAGCTACCACTAGGGGCTCCAGCTGCTCTCCAGCTAAAGATGCGGTACAATTTCTCGCCATCTGCGAGAGAACAAGAGTAGAAGAGTTCAATTATCAATGGGAGAATATGATGTTTGGCTATAATTATATATTTTTAGTGCATTACTTACCTTATATTTTAGAACTTTAATGTTAAATTGTATAATATTTGTGCTTAATTGAGTTTAATTTTTTAAGATAGAATTTAGGAGCAAGATGAATATTTTTAGTGTATTTTATATAGTACAATTAGTAGCTTGTGGGTACCTAATGATGGGAACATTATGAAATTATGATGGAGGAGTTGAAAGTGTCACGACCCAAATCAGAGAGCCGTGACGGGCAATCGGTACCTTACTCAACTGAGTATCAATATAACATATCTTTCTTATCACACCATCATGATTAAATGGGCCAAAAGGGCCTTCATGAGATAACCACAAATAAAACATAAGGGAATGCTAGATATAGGACAAACCAATGTGATATATAAACTTATACAAGTGGCATACGGGCCTATAAGACTGACATGATCATTTGTATACCCAAAACATAGGCTGTCAAGGCCATATAAGTATCTGTATACATGACATCCGTCTACAAGCCTCTAAGAGTACATAAACATCATAAAGGCCAGGACAGGGCCCCACCATACCAATCAATACATATCCAAATCATACTGACCAAATAGGCACCTTTGGAGCAAGTGGATTGCACCAACACCTTTTGCTGAGCTGATAGCCTACTAGGAGGACTGTGAACCTATCTACCTGGACTTGCGAGCATGAAATGCGACATCCCAAGGTAAAAGGGACGTCAGTACAAACAAAGTACCGAGTATGTAAGGTAAGAAAGAATAAATAAAAACAATAATATAAAAAAAGATATAGGAGATACAACATGTAGCATCTGAGTGCCTCTGAGAGATACTGACATGAAATGTATGATACATATATATACATAAACTTTTAAAAATATACGCCTCTGTGGGCAACATCATCATTATCATATCGTACCCTGCATCGAAGATGACTCGATAAAAATGTACCTGGCTATCATAAAGCTCAGTAGAATCAAATTCGTCCACGTGGTACTCGGTAAGACTCAACTGATCAGTGATTGCACAATAGGTATTGTACTCGACCAACTATAGCACGGCTTAGCGGAGTAAAGTAGATACATATGTAATGCATGTTGGACTAGAATCATGTTCTAAACCGTTCGGGGTGACGTGCGATCTTTGCACGTTCTATTAACATTATGGACATCATACTATCAATATGAACCTCAATAGAATTCAAGCGCATCGTACATACATACTTAGAATAATTTTATAAGAAAAGAACAACATGGACAACCTTAGTTGCTAGGAGTAGATCTGTTATGAAATAGCGTATTGTTTATGTTCGTTTCACTTTTGATTATGCCAAAAGAAATAAGGAAGTTCCATAACATATCTCAACCACTTTGAGTCCTTAATACCTTCGAAGCAACTCTTCAAACAAGTCAACTCAATCTATCATAGCATAAGGAGATTCAAAATTAGTGATGAGCAAAGGCTAAGTCTATAACTTAAGTTAGTAGCTCGTTTACTTAAATTAGGACAGCATATCCCCTGTAACAAGGATCTCCTCCAATAACATATACCAATAATAACAGCTAGAGAAATTCAGCAACATATAAATATCAATAAAAAGACACCTAACAACAACAAGTCCCAACTACTTCACGACGAGCGCGAAGCTTCGATTGGAATCCATATAACCAATATCACCCCTTATAGACTTCTTACATTAACTTAATAGCATCATTAACATGATAATGAAGTTATACATCAATAAATCCATCCTTATATCATATATTTATAATAAAGGAAACAATCGGCAACTCCAACTATCTTTAATTAGCAATTTTATTCACTAGTTTATGTCTAGTCCATCCATTTAACTTAATCAATATCAAGATAAACTTAAGCATATGCAAGAACACAATACACGTACCTCCTATAGTAGCTTCAAGTCTAAATCCAAGTTATATTTAGCTTACAATAGCCCTCATTAACAATAAAATACCATAAAAATAACTTAAGCTAATCCAAATATTATCTTGTAGTTTATCATCCAATTAATTAAGTTAATATGCTGAAAGTTTGCAAAAAGACCTGAAGTATCAATTGGAAAATAAAATCGAAGAAGTTAGGCACCAAATAGTGGAAAAGAGAAATTCCTCGTGTTAGGCCATGTGGTGACGTGGAAAAGAGAAGTTCCTCGGTCCAGCACGGGCTGCTTCGCACGTTCCATGTGGTGACGTGCGGTGTTCGGGATTTGAAGCTATTTCGTCTCCATTTTAGTTTGGACTTAGGTATTTGATTCAGGCCTTTTTCCTATACCTATAAATTGTCTTTAAACACAATTTTTACAGAATTTTTGACGAACTTTTGACTTAGGAGAGCACAGATTCGCCATGGAGGTCGGGTTTTATATTTTCTACTACCAAATTTATTAATTTTTATATTTTTTTATATGATTCGTTATTTTGCTATTATGTCTATGTGGAGCTAAACTTGGCATTCTAGTGTTGTGGTTCTTTCATGACTATTGTTATTCGAATATTGATTTTATTTTCTTGATTTATCATATTGGTTTATTTATTCAATTCCGCGCTTAATTATTTGACTTGATCACCAACTGAATACTATCTACGAATCTACAATTGAAGCCGAAAGTGGGAATTTTAGATTGCACATAGGATTGAGTAGAGCAAGTTCTTGAACCTGGGCATCGGGGAACAAATTCGCATTAAGATAGACATATACCTAATTGCCTTACTTGGTTGATGTACATGAATTATAATTGTGTTCTTGTTAGTTATAACTCCATAGACATATAGGCGTTAGATTAGTTTGAACATGAGAGTAAGAACTCGACAGATTCTTATGAGCAATATTAACCGTGTCAACAAATTAACTAGATAAACTGTTAGTCAATTTAATTGAAGAATACAATAGGAATGTTAGATAGCTCATGACACTAGATCGTTTTCATAACATTGATAACATAAAAATCTAATCTTCCTCTGTTCAAAGTTCATTATTTATATTCTTTTATTAGAATCACATAATTCTAGGTTTAATTCCTGTTTAGATAAATAGGATAGTCTAATTTAGTTAATAGTTAATCACACGTCCTCGTGGATTCGACATCCGACTTCTAGTCACTTTATTACTTGACAAACGCATATACTTGCGTGTGTTTTGGCCGCAACAGAATAAAATCGCACGGCAGAGAAGAATAGAAGTGAAATTTGTTCCTAAACTTCATACCATCTAGAGGATAAGTACATACATCTTTGTACTGATCCTCCAGACTCTACTAAGCTTGCTCGTGACTTGGGAGACCTAGGCAACTTAGTGCTCTGTTACCAACTTGTCACGATCCGAAATTTCTCACATTCGGGATCATGATGGCGCCTAACATTTCACTCTCTAGGTAAGCTAACGTTAGAGTAATTAATTACCAATTTTAACCAGTTCGAGCAATTTAACCAATTAAACAGAAATGAAATCCAAAATAAAATATGAGATAGCGTAATAATCTAATATCTAGTACAACCCAGATCTGAAGTCACAAGTACACGAGCTTTAAGAGGTTCTACATATAAAGTCTGAAATAAATACAACTGTCTCGAATGAGATGAACAGTAAAATAAGGAAAGAGGAAGGAAACTCCAAGGTCTATAGATGCTAGCAGATCTACCTCAAGTCTCTAAATGCTAATCCGAGCTAATAAGACTCACGGACAGATGGGACCAGTACCAAAATCTGCACAAGAAGTAAAGAGTGTACTATGAGTACAAACGACCCAATGTACTCCGTAAGTGTCAAGCCTAACCTCGACGAGGTAGTGATGAGGCTATGAAAGGACACCCACGTAATTTGACCCGTGTGGACAAAAATATATGTACAACATAACATCAAGTAACGGCTAATTGGGATGGGACATACAAAAAGGGTTACAAGATATGGTAACTACAACAAGGAATGATAACATGAAATAGTGAATAAACCTTTAGCAAATGAAGCAGATATACATAATGAATAAAATGGCACATCATCACCCATCATTCTTTCACTCTCAACCTCACCATGAAACACTAATAATGGCACGGCATCACCCTTCGTGCTTTTACTCTCAGTCTCTATAAAATATTAAATACGGTACGACATCACCCTTCATTCTTTTACTCTACAATAATTATGGCACGATATCAGTCTTTGTAGTTTAACACTCCCCCTTACCATGTAACAATGAACATGTAACAATAGGGAGATAGAATAAGTAAGAACAAACCTTATGTCAACAATGATTCCATAATACCAACCTCAACTTTAGAAACAATACTCAATTATCATAGATAACCCATAAATATGGAAAAATTGATCAGTTTAGCAATTAACTAGTCTGGGCATGGTATCATGATCAAAGAAAGAAGTAAATTACAAGTAATAAGTCTCACCCGCATGCTTTAAGCCTACAACACATAAGTACTCCTCACCTCACATATACGTTGCACCCACTATTTAAACAAGTTGCAAATAGGCAAAGAAGTCCCTCAAGTCAAGGTTAACCATGATACTTACCTCGCTCCAAAAATCAAGTCACAGCTCAACCACGAATTTTCCTTACGAACAAGCCTCCGAACCAACCAAATCTAGAAAATTATCAACCAAATGATTTAAAATAAGCCTTAGCAACTATATAGAAAGTGCCTCCAAATCTTCAGCGTGTGAACAATGGCTGCCAGCTCCAAGTCATGAACCAGATAATTCTTCTCGTGAATCTTCAATTACCGTGAAGTATATGCAATAACCTTGCTACCTTGCATCAATATCACACCATGTACGATACGATATGCGTCACAATATACTATATAGGGCCCTAAACCTGTGGGCAACACCAACATCAGCGTCGTAGTCAAAGCCGTCTTGAGCTTCTAAAAGCTCGCCTCACACTCGTCCGACCCTCTTAATAGGGCACCCTTCTAAGTCAACCTAGTCATCGAGGCTGCTATAGATGAAAACCCCTCTACAAACCGACGGTAATAATCTGCCAATCCCAAGAAACTCTGGATCTCTATGGCTGAGGTAGGTCTAGGCCAATTCTGAACGACCCCAATCTTCTTAGGATCCACCTGAATACCCTATGTTGATACCACATGACCCAAGAAAGCAATTAAACCAACCAAAGCTCACATTTCGAAAACATAGAATATAACTCGCTATCTCTCAGAGTCTGAAGAATGATCTGAAGATGCTATTCTTGCACCTCTCGGCTGCGGGAGTAGATCAAGATATCATCAATAACACAATTGAAAAGGAATCCAGGTAAGGCTTGAACACCTGATTCATCAAATCCATAAATATGGTAGGGGCATTTGTCAACCCAAGTAACATCACCAGAAACTCATAATGCCCATACCGAGGCCAAAAAACTATTTTTGGGACATCGAATGCCCTAATCCTCAACTGATGGTAGCCAGAACTCAAATCGATCTTTGAAAACACTTTGGCACCTTGAAGCTGATCAAATAAGTCATCAATCCATTATCATATATCCACCCTTCTTCTTTACAAACAACATCGGCGCACCCCAAAGTGAGACACTAGGTGTAATAAAGCCCTTATCAAGTAAATCTTTCAACAACTTCTTCAACTCTTTCAACTCTGTGGGGTTATATGGTATGACAGAATAGAAATGGGCTGAGTGCCCGAAACCAAATTAATACATAAGTCAATTCCCCGACAGGTCTGCAGGAAATACCTCTTGATACTCTCGAACAACTGGCACATAATCCATGGAAGGAACTTTCGCACTAGAATCGCGGACATAAGCCAAATAAGCTAGACAACCCTTCTCGACCATGCATCGAACCTTCATATAAGAAAAAACCCTACTGGTAGAATGACTGGGAGTCCTTCTCCACCCTAATTAAGGCAACCTTAGCAAGGCTAAGGTCACTGTCTTGTCATGACAGTCCAATATAGCATGATAAGGTGAAAATCAATCCATCCCTAAAATGACATCAAAGTCAACTATATTGAGAAGTCTACACAAGTTTCAAGACCCCCAATAATGACCATACACGAACGATAGACACGATGTACAACAATAGAATCCTCCACTGGTATGGACAAGTAAATGAGAGTAGCCAAAGAATCATAAAGATAATGCAACATGTATAACCTAATTGAAGGGAGGATTCATAAAAAAGAGACAGGACAAAGCACATTTCATCGAAGTTATTTTTCACACATGATCTCCAAAATGATGGTGATACCAATGTGCAACACAGTTATTCGTGTGATAATATGGTTGATTTGTTCACCAAATCCTACCGACGTCAACCTTCAAGAAGCTAGTGTACAAGATCGGGAAGCAAATGCTCGAAGGTATGAATTGATGCTCCCATAGAGGGGAGTTTATATGTGTTGTACTCTTTTACCCTTATAATATTTTGTTCCATTAGGATTTCTTTGCATATTTTTTAATGAGACAACTAAAAGAAGTATTTCTAAATATGTATACTCTTTTTTCTTTACTAGAATTTTTTTCAACTGATTATTTTAGTTAAGGTTTTTAACGAGGCATATTATTTGTTGAATAGTCATTTAAGGGGGAGTGTTATAAATAGAATTGTATTCTAGGTGAATATCACTCTTTAGAGAGTTTATTACTCTATGACTAAATTACTTTTTCCCTATAAATAAAAAATATTTATCTCAGTGTAATTCATCTCAAGAATCAATAGAATTCTCTCGTACTTTTTTTGCAATATTCTTCTTTCCTTTAGTGTTTTATTTAACATTCTATTTAATTCTTATAAAAGTATTTTCACTAAAAGCAAGTCATTCTTCCTATCATAACATTGATGGGTTTGTCTATATCCTCTCCTCACTACTCGAAGTCATTCTTGCTTTATAGAGTGACACTTCCTCATATTTACATCTAGTAATTTTAGTATTTAGGCAAACAGATATACTCTTTTATAATTCTTGTATAATATGCCGGGGGTCTATTTGGAAACAGCCTCTCTACCCCAGGGTAGGGGTAAGGTCTGCGTACATACTACCCTCCCCAGACCCCACTAAGTGGGATTATACTGTGTTGTTGTTGTTGTTGTTGTATGCAAAAAGAATTTTTTTTCTTGGTAGTTAAAAAAAGAAGTATCAAGTGATTATTATTGTTCTATGTCAATTTCAATAAGAAGATGTAATCAATAAAATGTTTTTGGTTAATAAATGTGTCCAACTCTTTAAACAATTGAAAGAGAGAGAAAACCATAAAATATATATATACTCAGAGAACAAATGAAATAACACATGTTTTCTTCAGAATAAGAAAAGAAAAGAAAAGAAAAAAATGGTCCTCCCAAAAATTCCAAGCTTTATCAGGTATTGGCACTAAAACTCGAAGCACACTAAAATGAAATCTCATTATATAAAAGAATAAACACATTGAAGGACCAAAACAAATAAGCAAAAAAGGAATTACATCACATATATATACATAAGAGCACGAGTTAAAGTCACCCTTGATCGTTTTGCTTCATCATAGGAAGAAATTAATTATTCCAATAATAATGACAAAATGGATCTCAATTCACTCTAGAATTGAGGTGGCAGCAGGGGTTGTGTCTGCGATTCTTGTTCTAAATCTTCGACGATGGGTTTTGCTGAACTAGGGTTCCGATAAATGGCGTATATAACCAGCTGCACTGCTCCTAGTAAGCATCCCATCCCATTCGGTACCTTTTGCGAAATGAATTATTGCATTATATAAAGTCAATTAATTAGTACTAAAATTTTGGTTATTCATATACACTTCTATCGACAAACTTCCGTGTAACGTTTTGAACATATTTTTAGTAATATTTCAATAATTTTCTTAAGTAAAAAATGTCAAGAAAATTGGTTAAGCTGATGATATTTAAAGATGCAAATTTAAATGAGAGTTAGTGAAGCAAAAAGTTGTGTAGACCTTATCGTGCATACGTGTGTAAATGAGAGTAGACTACCACTTTTAATTTATAAATATTAAACAATACAGTATATTATAATAAATCGAACTTGTAGGTAGCTAATTAAAAAGAAAGTCTTCTTTCTTAATTAGAAGTGGTCTAATGTCAAACGGATTAATACATTATTACATCTAACTATCTAATTAGATATTATTGATTAATGATCAAACTTCTCGCACGATCCCAAAGTATGACATATCTTTCATTTAAGAAAAATTCTATGGTAAATCTTTTTCCTAATACTTAATTATTGACAGGCTTACATTAATTGCTTGTCGTGCGGAAATGTGTTTGCAGAATATATAATCAGATTTTCAACTAATAAAAGATATTGATGAGTAATTAAGATAACAGAAAACTTACTCCAAGAAACCAGTCAGCCACAAGCACAGCGTACAAAGTCCAAACACCACCATTTAAAAAAAGAAAAAACGAGAGAAGGAATGGCATGTACTCTACACTCTTGGTTGTCACCACTGTTGTCTGCAAAATCAGTCATCCAAAAAGATTGTACGAGTGACTCCAATTAAAAGGTAGCCCACATGAAATGACTTAGCTTTTTTTTTTTGGGTCTCCACCAAATTTTCTGGATCACAGTAGGAATATTCGTACAGCGTAGGACCTACTAATAAGGAAACACTCCATATATAAATATAGTTTTATCATAGACATGGGTTTTAATCCTAAATCTTTAATTGACTTAGCGTTTGATCATACATTTTAAATTTATTTTGAAAATTTTAATTCGGATGAAGTTTAATTTGAAGATAAAAATGTATTTGGACATATGTTTTCAAAACATATTTTCCTACTTTATTTTGGAAAAACATGTATATAATTCCCAAGTTTTAGAATTTTGGCCCAAAAATCAACTCAATAGCTAATTTTGGGATTTGAAATTTGGTCAAAATATAATTAAAATTTCTAACTAAATATGAGCTTTGAAAATAAATTCCAAATTTATTTTGGCGAAACGGAAACTAAATGTGGTTGAAGGATCCAATGATCTACCATACTACATGGTGGTGTTGAATTAGCTTGAAATTAGAAGAATTATTTTGGGAAAGAGGCTTACCATAACACCAAGAGGGGAGCTATACATGACGATGTTTAGACATGTGGAAAAGAAACCAATAACATTAATTCTCGTCTCTCCATGTAAAAGAAATTGAGCATATAATAGGGTTGTTGCTAAAATTGCCACATTCAGAACCCCAGCTAGGATGGCAGTCTTTTTCTGTAAAATAAAATAAAAAACGCAAAAAAGAAAAGAAGAGATAGTATTAGACTTTGTATGCTATTTCAATGAGCCAACATTATAAAAACTCATAACTTTATATTTTTCTCCCTTCTTATCATGAGTATATTGCATCTCAGGGAGTCACTAGGATATATATATATATATTCCTTACATAAGTATTTATCTATAGGTTAATATTATTAAGTCTACAAATCGATAACTATTGTGTATCACTTTCGACTTATTAGCAAATTGTTCACCACAAAGAGAAAAAATAAAAAGAAAATAAAAACAGTAGGGGAAGATGACATGGAGAACTTTACCCTCGTAAATAAGGTTAGGATTTGACTAATATACATTTACACTACAATATAAAGATTTCTTAAACTATTACTCCTTCCGGTGCATAATAAGTGAACAATTTACTTTTGATTTTGGTCCAAAATAAGTATCTAGTTAGGTAATTAAGAAAAATTTAATTTATTTTTACTCTTTTACCCGTATATATATGCATATTCTTAAAAGACTTTCTCTTTCGTCATATTAACTTACTAAATAAGATAGTTTAATTATATTAGATGTAATTTGTTTAAAATTTAATATTTTTTTAATGAACGTGCTAAAAATAAATTAAACACTTATTGTAAACTAGACGGAGTACTGTTATTTAACCTGTAGTAGAGAGAGTTGTTAATAACTAGACTAGATTGAGTCCATATTTTGACCACTCGATTATGATTAATATACTATCATCACATGTAAGTGGAAATTAATTTACGACAAAAAATACTGTGCATGTCAAGTACTACGTCAACTTTATGGTCGCAATCAAACAGACAAAAGATGCAAGTTGGAAATAGAAACGTGTGGCACATTGACAACCCCCTAATGATTACAGCATATTGACAAAGACTTCAAGATATTTTCTGCTTCCACAATTTTGTGAATTTTTTTTTTCTTTTCTTTTTGGTTTGGACATATAATTATGTGTAGAGTCGATTTATAGTAATTCATAATATGAAATCCACAAATAGTGTAAGAATTTAGCGCAGTCGCGTACACTCAAGATCAGCTTTTCAATAACAAAACAGCGTTCCAAATCTATTTCTTCCAAACAAAAGCTCACGTGTGTTTTCTAAAAGGAGGAAAGAATATCAATTTTTCTAAAAGTAAACTAAAAAAATAAGTTATCTTCAAATCAAAATGTAACCTTAGAAAAAAAACATAACTTTAACGGAAAATGTCCAAATACCCCATGAACTTTACGATAAGGTCTATATATAACGCTCGTTAAAAGTTTGGCCCAAATCCAACTCTGTTGTTAAATTATTGGCCCGGATACCCCTTTTATTTTAAATGGAGCCAAATACCCCCCTTGACTTTATGATAAGGTCTATATATAACCTTTTTTTTAACAAAATATTATTTTTTTGTAAAAACTGAAAGTTGAAAGATAATTTCTAAAGAAAATATTTTGTTAAAAAACGAATTGTTTTTCCTGTTTTTACAAAACAAAAAAAATAGTTTTTACTAATTTATTTTTACAATTTTTGCAAAATAATCTTTAAAAAAATTGCAAATTAAGTTGCAAAAAATATTTTTCAAAAGCGAAAATATTTTGTTAAAGCCCAGAAATGTTCTAATTCCTTTGATTTTTTCCAGTTTTTACGAAAAAAAAATATTTTGTTAAAAAAATGATTTTTGCAATTTTTTTAAAGTTTTACAAAATATATTTTTTTTTTGTAAAAACATATTTGTAAAAATCATTTTTTTTAAAAATTCATTTTAAAAAAAATATTTTCGCTTAACAAAAACTGAATAAAATATTTTCAACAAATTATTTTCGCTTTTGAAAATAATTTTTTTTCCTTCATTTTTCAGTTTTTTAAATATTTTTTTTTGTAAAAACTAGAAAAATAAATTCGTAAAAACTATTTTTGTTGTTGTAAAAACAGGAAAAAAAAGTTTATTTTTTAACAAAATTTTTTCATTTTTTAAGAACTGAAAATTTTATTTTCAAAAAAATATTTTTAGTTTTTACAAAAAAAAAATTTTGTTAAAAAAATGAGGGTTATATATAGACCTTATCGTAAAGTTCAGGGGTATTTGACTCCGTTAAAAATAAAAGGGGTATCCGGACCAATAGTATAATGCGGAATTAGATTTGAGCCAAATTTTTAACGAAGATTATATATAAACCATATCGTAAAGTTCAGGGATGTATTTGAACCTTTTCCGTAACTTTAATAATTCTGACAAGTTGGCTAGTATGCTCAAACAAATTTAAGTTCAGTGCAATGATTTTTTATTTAAACAATCAATTACATGAAAATTTATCTATGAAAAAAAATTGAAATACTAAGCAGTTATCATGGATTAAAATTCAATGACAGGTTATATAATATTTATATTGTTAGTGCGTCTATCTTAAATCCATTGAAATAGTAAATTTCAAATGCATGATGCAATAATTTATTTTCCTTGATGTTGTACCAAAAGATAAGAATTAACCTAAACATTCGTCCATTCAACCACAACAACATATCCATTATTATCTCTTATCGTGAGGTATGAGCATTCATCCAACCAAATAAATTAAAAATTGACGGGTATATAATATATGTACATATAATTCATATATATAATATATTTAACCGTGTATAATTAGTGTATAATCTATATATATAACTGGTTAAGAAAAATAAACTTGTGTATAAAAAAAATAAAGTGTCTTAATTAGACTCACTCTCATTTTGGGATTAGCAAAAAGAAGGAACAAGGCAACGTAGATAATCTCAACGATGACTCCGAAGCCATTGACAGTGGACACAAGATAGCTCCCTGGCTTTATAAGTCCATAGTAAGTCCACAAAGCTGAATTTAGCAGTGTACAAATATATGGAAGGCTATCAAAATCCTCAGTTGATTGGTTCTTTACAATTCTTCTGAATGTTCCTCTGCACACAATACATTTTCCAAACTTCATCAAAACAGGAACCATAAACCTAGAAAGAATTAACAACAATTTGACTAATTAATATTGTAAGTTATATTTCTGTCTTCTTAATTACTTACACTGGCGAAAGAAACATTAGAATGGAAATGATGTTGCCTGCAAAAAATATAGGAATAATATACTTCAATAGAGAGAAATTAAAAATGTTATCCCAAATTAATGTTAATTCAACAAAAAAATATATATCAATGTTCATTGGGTGATTTGAGATGATAATGTTATACCTATGACTCCGATGATGAAAACAAGATTTTCCATGTTATCACCTGGATGTTAATTTAGGCAGCTGAACAAGGAAGAGGAGTAGCAGCAGATATGTGTGTGTGTGAGAGAGAGAGAGGGGGAGGGAGAGAGAGTGAAAGTTATAGTTAGGTTTTTCTGAATTTGTATAACTTGGTTAATTTGACTGCGTGCATTAATATGAAGTCGGGATATTATCTTGTTTGTTTAAAAAAAAAAAAAAGGAGGTTTAGGCCTTACAATGTTAAAATTACGAAATTGTCTTTTTTAGATTTTTTATGTGTAAAAACAAATTTCTCATATGTTAATAAAAAAAAAAAAAAAATGGGGTCGTAAAACTAAAAATAAGTTTGTAACAAGCCACAAAACCATGAATTTCTAAGCATTTAATTAAATTATACGGGGGTTTTAATTGTCCATGTCTCCATGAGATATGTGCAATCTCTAATACTTTTTTGGATAGTACTCATTTCGGTTGCAATGTTGTATTGTACATGTATAAGTTAGTGTTGTGCAGCAGTTAATTAGTCCTTGTCGAAATACTGAAAACTCTCCAAAAACCTTAGTGGTTTCAACAGTTTCTTTTTTTTTTTTTCTAATTTCAAATTTTATCCTTTGATCTATTCCAAAATTCCAATTGCCAGCACCGACAATGCCAACTGTTCTTAGTTCCTATTGGTCCAAATATTTAATATTGGTTCACCTAGCTTAAAGTGGAAGGACAACATAGTCTTCCATCCGGTCTATTTTTATTACAACAACAACTACTATCCAGTATAGTCCCATAGAGTATGGTTTGGGAAAGATAATACGTACACAGGCCTTACCCCTACCCGAAATGGCAGAGAAGTTGTTTCCAATCGACCTCGCTCAGGAAAAGGAAAAGAAAAAATAAAAACAAAAACAAAAACAAAACAAAAACAAAAACAAAACAAAAACAAAAACAAGGACAAAAGAGCATTAGTAACTCAAGCAGAAATCACATAAATAATTATGTAAACATAAATCATAAATAACATGGCATGCAAAAGAAAAAAATAAACATAAACAACAACAGAAACCAAGGGCATTAGTAACTCCAGCAGAAATCACATAAATAATTATGTAACCATAAACCATAAGTAAAATGGCAAGCAATAACAATGACCAGTTACTATAAGGTACACAGTTGATTATTCGGTTAGTTGTAAGTATAATATCTCGCCTCAAGTTCTGTGGTAAGCCAGAACTTATTAGCAATGCATTCATCATCTCCTTCAACATTCAATTCTTCCTCTCCTCAATTCCAATAGATTGGGGAGAGTAAGGGGCAGTTGTTTGGTGAATAATGCCATTTTCCAAACATATTTCTTCAAAATGAGATTCATATTCGCCACCCCTATCACTTCTTATCATTTTGATCTTTTTGTTTAGTTGTGTTTCAACTTCACTTTTGTATTGCTTGAAAGCATCAATTGTCTTATCTTTACTATTAATTAAATAAATATAGCAGTATCTCGTGCTACCGTCAATAAAAGTAATAAAATATTTTTTTTCACCGTGAGATGGTGTTGAATTTATGTCACAAATATCTGTGTGAATTAAGTCTAAAGGACTTGAATTCCTTTCAACGGACTTATAAGGACGCCTAGCATACTTTGATTCCACACATATTTGACATTTGGAATTAATGCAATCAAATTTTGGCAATACTTCTAGATTTATCATCTTTCACAATGTTTTAAAGTTTACGTGACCAAAACGCGAATGCCATAAAGTGTTTGACTCAAGCAAGTATGAAGAAACATTCACTTTATTAATAGGAAATGCTATTACATTTAGCTTTAAAAGGCCCTCATTTAGGTTTTCCTACATACAAATCATTCTTACTTAGTACAACACTATTAGAAATAAAAATACATTTGAATCCATTCTTGACAAGAAATGAGGTAAACATAAGATTCTTGTGAATTTCTAGAACATGGAGGACTTGGTTTAGAGTCACTATTTTACCCGACGTCATCTTCAATGCAATCTTGCCAACTCCTTCAATTTTGGTCGTAGATGAATTTTCCATGAAGATTGTCTCATCGGGACCTGCGGGGGCATAAGAAGAAAATAACTTATTATTAGCACAAACATGACGGGTGGCTTTAGAATCTATTTGCCATTCTTTCGGATTTCCTATCAAGGTGCATTCATACCACATGGCACACAAGTCTTCCATTTCATCTTCAACCATGTTGGCTTGATTCTTTTTCTTCTTATCATTCTTTGGCGCACGACAATACTGCCTTATGCCCAGTTTTTCCACAGTTGTGGAAATTACCCTTGAACTTCTTCTTGCTTGAGTAATTCTTTGGTCCAGAAGCTTTCTTTCTTTTCTTATTTTGTGGTGCCTCCTCAATAATGTTTGCCTCTATTATTGTCGAGTGTCCACGTGACTTCTTTTTAGGATTTTTGTTGTCTTCTTCTATCCTCAAACGAACAATCAAGTTTTCTAGTGTCATTTCATTCCGCTTGTGTTTAAGATAGTTCTTAAAATCCTACCACAGTAGCAGTAACTTTTCAATGAAAGCAGCGACTTGAAAGGTCTCATTAATGACCATACCTTTAATAATAAATTCATAATTAATAATAAGATAAATCTTATTAGTAAAATTATTGATTTGGGTCATACCTTTAGTAAGGAAGTCATGTATAATGACTTGTAGTTCTTGGACTTGAGTTATGATCGACCTAGTGTCAATCATCTTGAAATCTAAGAACCTTACAGCCACAAACTACTTAAGTCCGGCATCCTCAGTCTTGTACTTCTTCTCAAGTGCATTCCATAACGCTTTTGAAGTTTCCATGACACTATAGACATTGTAAAAGCCATCTTCCAAACATATCAAAATGTAATTTTTGCACAGGAAATCAGAATGTTTCCATGCTTCAGTTACAACAAGTCATTCATCATTCGGAGTATTTTCAGCCATAGCCAAGACCGGAGGATCCTCCTTGATGAAACGTTGCAAACTCAACGTACTAAGATAGAAGAGCATCTTCATTTGCCAGCGTTTGAAGTTAATACCGAAATGCTTTCCGGGTTTTTCTGCAATGTCATAGCATGAGCATGAATAGAACGGCTTGACGAGGCATCATCACTCGTAATAGTAGTATCCGTTCCCGCAACATTTCCATTAGTTTGGTTTTCATTCGTCATATTTCTTTAAAGTTGAAAACAATACAGAACATTGTTAAATTAGTGAAGTTTTGATATCTTCAAATTGAATACAAAATCAAACATACAACACGTAATAATGGTGAAGTTTTTATATACTTCAAACCCGTATATTTATTATTTTGGCATAGTTTATATGTACTTTAAACCGGATAGAAACAACTATTGGAGTAGAAAGCAACAAGGCTTTAGTCTCCAATAAAGTATATAGAAATTAGTTTAATACATATAATCAACACAGAAACGATAATAATTTTTAAAATTCCTTAAGCTCTATAGCGTTACTGTGTTAAAATAAAAATTAGAAAACTTTTAGAAGAATAAAGAAATGTAAAAAATAGTAAATAATCAGAAATATTCCGAGTCCACAATTTTCTTGTGCGTCCTTAAGGAATTTTAACCCACTCACACGTTGCCAAGGTAATAGATTAAATTCTCCCAGGATAAAACGGAATAAACCTTCCTACAACAGTGGCAATACAAACTGCAGGATACCAATGAACTCAAAGAATGGAGCAAAATCTCACTTACGAATTTGAGAGAGAGAGACTGCGCCTTGCCTCAGAATTTATAGGAAAATATCAGAAGAGGTGTCTGAAAAAGGTGTCTTTTCAGAAAATATGTTGCCTGCCGCGGTTCTACCGCGATCACGGCAGAACCGCGGCCAGAGAGGCTGTCTGAATCTGACTGTCGTGGTTCTACTGCGGCCAGCGAAGCCCTCTGAACTTTCAGCAGGGTTCTGGCATATTTTCAGCAGTGATTTGATATTTAATTAATTATTAAATAATTAAATAAATTCTGTTCAAAGATAATCTTATCGATCATTTGACAAATCCGAAGCCGAAGCCGAGCCGAGCGACGATGAAGCCGAAGCCGAGCCGATCGAGCGACGATGACGGCGCGAGGTTCATTCTCTTCAACTCCTTTTAAGAGCTTTAAGAAGTGATTCTATATATAAGCACATAAATATGGTTGTCCCTCACCAATAAGGGACAAAGTGCAAGACAAAAGTTCACTTCTTTAAATTTTTATTTTCCCTCCATTTCTAGTTCACACTTCTTCTACTTTTTAAAGCTCTAATGGCTAAAAGTCCAACAGTATATAGTATTTATATATCAATGTCTACCATTGACATATCAACAATTAATAGAAATTTCTTTCCTCAGATTAATAGCCTATTTGGCCAAGCTGCAAAAATCAGCTTATTTTGAGAAGCACTTTTTTTAAACGTGCTTTTCTCAAAAGTACTTTTGGTGAGAAGCAGTTTATGTTTGGCTAATTAGTTTGAAAAACACTTCTGAGCAGCAATTATTGTTTGGCCAAGCTATTAAAAACTGATTCTAAGTGTATTTTTCTTAAAAGTGCTTCTCAAAAAAGTGATTTTGGAGAAAAACTACTTTTTTCTGCTTCTCCAAAACTGCTTCTGCTTCTCCTCAAAAGCACTTTTTTCCTTCTAGAAGCTTGGCCAAAAACCTCAACGTTTGGCCAAAAATGTTTTTGGCAACAAAAAAAAGTACTTTTGGCAAAAAATAAGCTTGGCCAAACAGGCTATAAGATCCGGGTTGAAAAGTAATTTTCAGAAGTAGACATTTTCTTTGGTGTGCGTGTTTGGCATGCAAAATTGTATCGATCGTTTTACAAAGCCAAAGCAGAAGCCGAGCGAGCGACGATGACAGCGCAAGGGTTCAATCTCTTCAACTCCTTTTAAGAGCTTTAAGAAGTGATTATATATATATATATATATATATATACACACACACACAAAAATGTGGTTGTCCCTCACCAATGCACCAATGAGAGACAAAGTACAAGATAAAAGTTCACTTCTTCAAATTTTTATTTCTCTTTATTTTATTTCCGTTCATTTCTAATTCACACTTCTTTTACTTTAAAGCCCTAGCGACTTAATCGTCCAACAATATATAATATTTATATATCAATGTCTACCATTGACATATCAACAATTAATAGAAATTTCTTTCCTCATATCAAGATCCGGGTTGAAAAGTTATTTTCAGAAGTAGACATTTTCTCGGGTGTGCGTGTTTGGCATGTAAAATTTTTTATTAGGTCTTTACCGACTAATTATATTATTAATTATTTCAAAGTCCACATCTAGGTTTTTTTTATTACTTTTTTGTAGTCGTGAATCATGTGATTTATTCAATATTCCAATGCTTGTCCCACTTTCTAGTCTATGCTCCTCTTCATTCTATTTGGATTTTTTTCAGTTCTTCCAACGGGGTGCCCACTACACTAATTTCTCTGTTTAACAAAGCAAATCTATATATTAGCATTAATGACAGTTGATGATTTGTCCGGGTCAACTCATATCTTTCTGAGATTTTAGTTGATTTTAGTAGATACGCACAAGCTAAAATCTTTGTCAGGTGGAGAAAAAAAGAGTGGTTTTTTTTATGCTAAATCTATCTAGAATAGTAAAGGCAAAACAATAATAGAACAAGTGTTAAATTTTAGGACAAACCTCCAACTAATTTGAATGTTAAAAAAATAATTTAAAATGGAAATAATTTTAAATAAAAAAAATAGTGGGGAAAACAAGAAAAAAAGCATCTGATACAATTCAAAAAAAATAACGACTGTCCCCTCTCACTTCTTTGTTAAAAATTTGTAGTTGAATTATATTTTGTATAAATAAATTAATTAATTAAAACATGAGATAACTCCTCCCTACACGCACTTAACCTAAGACATATCAATCCTACAGATTCGGCCTTATTCCCACGATGGCGCTTCAATCCCACCATCTCACACACATTTCTAACTCCTAACCCACTAATTCTTATGCGGGGATTCTCAATAAAGTGATTTCACTACCTTTGGAAATCAATTTTCTACTTTAACAATCAGTATTTCTTTCTCCTTTTTGCACATCAAGCAGGAATTCTGGATAAAAGCTATTCAGTCTTTTTTATTGTAAGTTCACTGCACCATGTTATCATAGATGATTTGATACATTATAAGCATATTATTATTCTCCTACTAATTGATGATGCATTGTTTCATATACATTTATGAAGGTATGTTTGCTTTGTCGCCGATGCGGCTAGAACCTCAATAGCTTCTATAATTTTTTGTTTGAACACAACTCCTAATTTATATAAGGTATAGGTCTATCTATTGTGGAATATCATAGCCGTGGGAAAACAAGTCAATTTTTTTGCTAACTCTCTTTATTCGCTTCACAAGCAATTTTCCAATTTTAGTACTTTTTGTTTCTTCTTTTTTCTGTTCTAAATTGTTCAATAAAATTAGAAATATGCTACTAAGAATTGAGTTTCATCTACTGTACCACAATAAATTATATTCTGCGTCAAGTTGAGTTACAAGAAACTCTGTTGTGCTTTGTTGAAACATATTTTAAGGTCTTTTATTAGCCATATGAATGTGTCTTTTTTTAGTCTTCTGGTGCTGCAGGTGACTCTTCATATCCAATAGAGCTAGAAAATATTATTGGAAAAAATGTATGTTTAAGTGGATGTTAAGAGATCCGACTGTGAGAATCAAGATTTAGTCCTTAAAGTTATTACACTCACTAACGACCAGGGTATTATTAAGAAATACATTCCTTTTCGATGTGCAGATATATACAAAGTATGTTTCTATACTCAAAGATTTCTCAACTTTGTTATTTGTGATTATGTAAATTTAATTATGACATATATTTTTTTACCGGAGCCGGATTTCAATAATATCCAAGTCAGTCATGAAGATAATAAAATCTCGGTAATTTTATAGCTCACCACTAATATATTTTTACATTATTATGTTAAATGAATTGTAGGTCATAAAAATAAAACAGTAAAAAATATTTTCTATTCTTGATTGATATATTTTTCCATTAAACTATTTATATTTGATGTGCAGGTGAAGTTTGTTGGGCGATGGGTAGCCTTGATTTGATATGAGTGCAAAGCTACCACTAATTCCACCCATTTTATACGAAACATTGACAAAAGACATTAACAATTTATTTTTTAGGTAAAAACTTTTTAACCGAGTGTATTTTATGTCAAAAATATTTTAAGTCATACCCTACATGCCTAAATTGGATAGAAACTATTCATTCTTTATCATTTTAAGTTCATTGCACCATGTTATCATAGATGATTAATCAAATTAGAAGCATACTATTGCTCTCCTACTGATTGTTGCTGCTATGTTTGATATATGTTTATGAAGATATATTTTCTTTGTAGCTGATGTGGCTACAACCTGAATAGCTTATATACATTTTTATGTAAACACAATTCCTAATTAATAACAGGTATAAGTCTATCTATTGTGGGATCTTACAGTTATGGAAAAATAAGTGATTCTATGGTTAACTACCGCTATCCGCTTGATGATAGTATTTTTCCTTTGACATTATCAAATAGGTAGAAGATTTCTTTTTTGTGGACAATGTATTTTCCAATACCTTTTTTTTGTGAATGCATAGCATCTTTTCTGGTTTCCAGATTTTTCATGTCATTCTCATTTTATTTTAATTAGTGGCCCTCTATTTTCTCTTTACTCTATATAATACATGTTAACTTAGTAATGCAAAGTATGAAAGTATTTACGCCTCAAATAGTTTAAGGCTAAAGTACTATATATGATCATGTAAATGACATCTTATGGTGCATCAAATTTATGTGGTGCATACTGTTTTGATGTGAGGGTAAATAATAATAGCCAAGGGGTGAAGGATGAGAACCATATTTTTCAAAGGAATCACATGGTTTGGAGGTAAAGGTTCATCAACAATAACTAAAAGAGGAAATATTTTGATAGCTATCATCTTTAAATACAGAGGATGTTCATGGGTCTAGATGATGATCATGACATGAAATAAAATTATCCAATCTTAGTAGGTGATGTAAATTTTAGCCACATGATGTTAGTTCAATAAAAAGATCAATTGCTAAAGGTTGAGGGACTTTTATCTTAGATCAAAAGTTTAAGTTTTTGGCCAAATAAACTAACACTATTGTTTAACTGGAGAAGGGCGGAAAGACGGGCTTATCATCTCTGGGTTTTGACAAATGCAGTTGATCCAAAGATATTGGCTCTAACCACATTTTTCTATCAACAAATAAAAAAAATTGAATTATCTGAAATTTTAGTATATTTTCATTGAATCATTTACTAAGTCTTTCGAAGGTAAGGCTTATTCTTTATTGTTTGGACAATATAATTGTTCCCCATTAAAAATGTCATCATGTTTAAGTTGAAAATTGTTTTGTTTCTTCTTGTGTTAGCTTGCAATTCTGTTAGCTGGTTTTGTAGTTATATATATATCACTTTCTAATTGTCCTTCTTAGAAAAAAGAATATGCTTCTGCAATCTGATAAGATTAAAAGTTCAAAGCAATAAAGAATGAAAATAACTCGTGGCAAATAATGACAAGCATGCTCTTTATTATTCTTATAGCTTATTAGTTTTCTGATTCAATGAGCATTAGAAAAGTTGCGCATATTATTGAGTCAACTTTAAGACAGTTTTATATACATTTGAACACTTATGAAGTCTTCCGCTTTAAAATTCTGCATTTTTATATTTTATCATATTCTGTTCTTATTAGAATGATTGGTTAAGTTGATTCATACTTATACAACTAATGATGCATATATAGCTCATTGTATACACATGATCTTCTCCCTCATTTAATTATAATTCCTATATTGTAAAAAATGTACGTCATTCATGTTCTTTATTTAAGACCTTTTTCATATACACTTTCTTCTTGACTTTTTTTTTATCTAATCTATATTATTTATAAATATTAAACAATTTTATCGAAGGTATTATCGAGGTCAATATTTAAACTTAGCTTATAAAAGGACTTGATCCTGAAAAATGTAATTTTATTTTACACATTGAAATGCCAGCTTCGTAGTAGGCTACCTGTAGAAAAATTTACTGCAAATAACACATACTAAATAGCTAAGGAGCAATATATTTTTCGAGTGGACATAGAGTTAAGTAGTCACTAATTATAGAAAGTCTTAAGATTACAACATATGAGTTAGAAGAGTTTCCTGATGGAAGATGCATGCTGATCTCCAACTCAAAAAATGGATTCACCAAGTCATTACAGAGAAGATTTTCTTGCAAACTATATATAACGTGGTAGAATCCACATTTTTTGGAGTAGAAACAACAACTTTTTCATCAATGTGTAACCCGTACCTTATAATTCAGTGTTGGAATCGATATAATTACAATCATGATTTTACCGAACGACATTGGCAAGGAAAATTAAAAGGACCATCTCATCTTTCTCTGTTGCTCAGATTGTTTGATCTTTCTGTAATTTACTACTCTTCATTGATACTAGGTCATTCATACCATGAAGCAATGAAGCTACACATACAATAGCACATCTGCAAAATTATTTAGCTAACTTCAACATATGAATTAAAGAAAGATAAACATCACCGCCAAGTTACCTTCTTTTATTAGTGAATGCAAAGAAGGTGAACAATGAACTATTATTCAATGTGACTTTTTTCCTTATAAATTATACTCAAATTTGATGCTTAATTTTTTTTAATTGTTTATAGGTCTTGGAGAGCACCATACTAAGCTAGCTTCACGACTACTGGAAAATTTTCTTAGAATAGTACTGTCATTTGGCCTTGAATCATACTTAGGCCCTAATATTAGCCCCAACAAAATTTATCTATTTATTTTTGTTTTAATTCATTTGAATTCGATCGTTAAATTTGATCTGCAATATACATACATTTCTGTTATTTCTCTCCACTCTTTTCTACTTTGAAATAATTCGCGCATCGCGCGGGTACGTATACTAGTAAATAAATAAAAATAAAAGCTTTGTCAGCTGGAGAAGTTGTTTTCTTTATGCTAATTAGCCATCCATTTGATCGAAAGGGCTAAGTAATTTCATTTTTATATGGGCACTAAGAAAAGTACGTTTTTTCCATTAATAACGTGAACGTTAAGGCCTTAACGGGTAAAGGGAGAGAAACAAAAAAGAATCTATCTGAAAGCGTAATTGACTTTCATATTTCTCTGTCAGTACTCTATCTTTTCAAACAAGAGTGGTTCCTTTAATAGTAAACAATATTCACTTCCAACTAAGAGGCTGTGAGTCCGAGTCTTTCCAAGAGCAAGGATACCGAGGGTATATTCGGAAACTCTATTATTTTAGATAACACATAGACTCCAAACTAGATAAGCCTAACATTTACTAAAATAACATTAACATTTACTAACCTAAGAATAGTTATACAAAATAAATACAGAACTCTTCCAGAACGAGAAGGAATCAATGGAACGTTAATACAAACGAAGGTGACTCTGAGGCCAGCGAACGTAGCACCAGGTTACCGTGAGTCTCTAATGCGACGACCCGCATAGCTGAGCACAAACGAAGGTGACTCTCAGGCCAGCGAACGCAGCAACATGTTACCGCGAGTCTCTACTGCGATGAACCGCATAGCTGAGCACACCACGATGGTACCCAGTAATATCAATAGTGGAGAGAAATAAAAATACAAACAATAGGAACAATAAAGGGAGAACACGGATAGTAACAATGATAATTAAGTAAATCAGATAACCAAGTAAATTAAAACTAACATAACAGGAACAAAGGCAAGTAATAATGTACTAAAATAAAGAAAGCAATGCCAACTCAATCAACCACATGATGTCTAATACATAATCCCGACCAATGCGATCGCATATAGTAATTTTTCACAATGCACATTTTTTACCTATGCGATCGCAGAATAATCAATGCAATCGCATAGGGTCTTTCAGCCCCGCCCAGATTTTTGTTCATTTGGGCATTTTCACAAACACTAGAAGGGCATCAATTTTGCATGGCCATTTTGAAGAGATTACACACAGACCCGCACCCAAACTTTTCAACAATTGAGCACTCCCTCTCTCAACCAACATTACCCAGCAAGCAAGCACACATTCAAGTCATTCTCAACCAAGTAATCTAAAATTCTAGCCCTAAACATGAAGTTGAGAGAAAGAAGAAGAAAAATGGTTATTTTTTTACCTTATGAGCACCCAGAATGTAATTTGAAGGGATTAGAGTTAAGAGATTATATACCTTGAGATTACACATGAAGATTGAGATGGTATTGAAGATGAAAAATATTTTAGGGTATGGGGGAGGGGTTTACTTTTTAGGTGCAGATTGTTGGCTCAAGAGCCTTTTCAACATGTTTTATTATAGTTCAATCGTCAAAAGCAATGCGATCGTAGGGGCCCATTGTGATTGCATAGTAGAAAAGTTTTAAATTCCAACGATTGCAATGCCACCTGTGCGATCACATAGTACATTTGTCACCTACTACAATGCAATCGCACAGGCACTTATGCGATCGCATAGAACAACAGGATGCTACGCTGCAATTTTGCACTAGCTACTGATTTTGGCCATCCGGGTTAATTCGACCTGCTTAAATCAACTCCAAAAAATTTGAAACTTTCCAGATTAGTCAAAAATAATATTCTATGATATTCCAAAAAAAAAATTAAAAACAACCAAAATTTTTAAAAAATGATGGGTTGCCTCCCACCAAGCGCTGCATTTAACGTCATGGCACGATGCAAACAACATTGCCACTTTTCTCGCCACTTGAATGATATGAACTGGGCACCTAGCTTGGAATCAAGCTTGTGACCATGAGCGGTAAGGGTGGTAAGTTGATGATCGAGCCAATCCTTAGATTCTTCATTTTGCACTTCTTGGCTCTCATATGAGGAATGTCATTTTATTTTCTTGTTTCCTCAAACAGTAAAATGTATGGTTGTTGCATTTCCTCCTCGCAATCCATCATTGACTCGTGTAGTTCAATTTTCATATCACCATACAATTTCAACGTTGAAAAATGCTTGGAATGTGACTTCAAGCCTTCACCTTGCAATTTTTCTATTTTGACATCCTCTTCTTCCCCCAGAGTAGAGTTAATATCAACCATATTTGCATTTACATCGGTTGACTCTAATTCCATTTTTTCCCGTCATCATTAACACTCATGAAGTCAATTTGTGGATGTTCAATTCTTGGCTCCTCCATATAAAGCTCACTTTCTTCCTCGAAATTGGAGTCTTCTTGGCTTTCTTCCACACTCTCAAGTTGATGGGCATAGTGAGCCTCAACCAATATTTGCATTTGATCCTCCAAAGTGTGGATATATTAATCATTGTAATTCAAGACTTGTTTTAAGTCCTCGAGTGCAAAGTTATGCTTTCCCTCATTTTCAAGAATGGTCCCCAACATAAGCATCATTTTCTCATTGTGAGCATTTGAGAGTTCTTCTTGGTTTTGATCAAGTGCCAAGGAAGGTTTTTCAACTTCAGTCTCCAAGGAAGTATCTTGGCTATCATTCACTTCCAAGGCTTTTTAAACTCTTAAGGCGTCGATCATTTCATCCATTTGTGAGTGCAACCTTTCAAGTGCCAAGTCATTTTGAAGACTAGTCTCCAAAAGTTCCTCCAAAGCATTTTTCTCCTTGTTTCCTTCTTCAAGTAAACACCCCAACATGAGCTTGAACTCTCCATTTTGGTCATGCTCAACTTCTTTTACTTCCATAGCCCTATAATTCTCATCATAAAAAGTAGAATCATCATAGTAGGGGCTTGGGGAAGGGACGGACAAATAAGCACAATTATCCCAATGACCATTTTGGCAACCACACTTATCAAAATACTCCACTCATAGGGTTGAGATTGTGCGCACAATCCATCCCGGGAGAATTTAAATAATTTTGCCACGAGTGTGGTCCTCCACAATAAGGACAGGGGTCATCGAAGTATGAACAACTACCATCCGACCAACTTTCATTATACGATGCCATTTTTCAAATATATGAAAATAAACTAGAAATAAACAAGAAAAATAGACCAAGGTAAGAAAAATAATTACACAAATATTCATAAGTTTGGACCAAATTATTTTTGCTTATTTCTCAAACAACCTAAATTATGCCAAATTGTTCCCCGGAAATGACGCCAAAATTGATGAAGTCAAATCCATTGCTCAAAAGCAACTGAGACGGTCATATGCAGTATAATTTACCTAGCTAGGAGTCGGGTTCGAATCCACGGGGAACAATGTACATGCGATTAGGAATGTAAGAGAATTATCACTTATCGTGCAATGCCAAACACTTAGAATTATTGTTGGAAAATATTTATATCTTAATGCAGAAATGTAAACCAACCTAGAAAGCAAGTAAAATGATTAATGGCTACAAGTATGGTTGCATCGGAATTACACTCAAGTAATGATTCAATGTATTTCATATCCCTTCCAATAATGGTCAAACAGATATGCCTAATTGCTTCTATCAATCGTGAACTATCTAGTTATCATAACTCTCTCTCGAAAAATTATAATAATTTACTAGATACACTTTCTCGAGCTACACTAGATAGATTCACATTATAGTTCACTTAGATCGCGCTCGAGGTATCGTTATAACTAATACAACCTCTAAACCCTTGGTTATGACTCTCGCCTATACTCCGGGAGTGATGTTGTTCAGCAGTTACCTAAATATGTACTCTCTCTCGAGTAGATACACACTAAATAGGCACATCTAATTTAGGATCCTTTCAATTCGCTATAGTAAATATGTAGTTGAACAAATACAGATTCAACAAGCAATCTATATTATCATAACAAGAAGTTCATTCAACACATAAGCATAACAAAGTATTTAATCCGTACTTTAAATATGAATATTTCCATAAACAAGATTCAAGTGTTAGAAATAAATACTACACACTTAGATATACAATAAAAAAGCAAGGAAATGAAGAAAGCAACATAAATGGGTAAGAAATCCTTAAACACAAGCTTCAAATCTTCAAGACCAAAGTGTGTGTGCAAAACCTAGCTTCCAAAACTTGTTCTCTCAAGCCCTAAGCACTGAACCTCTATCTAATATCTGCCAAAAGACTTTCCAAAGATCCGTACAAAATGAGCTGAATTGGGTATTAAAAAATTTGGGGTCAATAATGTGAAATTCTAAAACGGCCCCGAAATAACACTATGCGATCGCAACTGTTCTTATGCGTTCAACTACGTCAGTTATGCCTATTTAGTGTGCATAGCTCGGGAGAGAGTGTAAATTTAGGTTGTTGTTGAGCAACATCACTCCCAAGGTATAAAAGGGATTAATAACTGCGGGTTTAAAGGCGTGATTAGAGATAACAAAGCCTTGCGTGCAATTTAAAGTGAGTTGTAATAAAGAAAATTAGCTGGCGTAACTCGAGGGAGAGCATATAGTAAATTATCATAATTATTTGGGAGAGATTTATGGTAGGGGGAACGCTCATGATTGGTAGAGAATATTTAGGTGAAATGATAGAAAATATAGCGGGAAGGATTCCGATAATTGGAAAAATCATAACTCTAGACCTCCTTAATCTCTTCTCAACCTCTAGCATCTTTAATGTTAATTTATTATTTTAATTTGTTAGTTAGTTAGTTAATACAAGAATCTGAATATCTATAAGTTAGGAATTGTTTAATCTTGTCTTCTTAGTGATATTAAACAGATACAGCTAAGCCTTAGTTCTCTATGGGATTCGACTCCGGACTTTTAGATCGGATTATATTTGCAGCGACTGCTTATCCTTTTTAGGAATAGAATTGGGTGTGATCAGCAACCCGATCCCGTTTCATATAATACCATTGCAGGCGTGCAACCCGCTCCCATTTCATATAGTACTGTGCAGGCGTGCAACCCGCTCCATTTCATATAGTACCATTGCATGCGCACAACCCGCACCATTTCATATAGTACCATTGCAAGCATGCAACCCGCTCCCATTTCATATAGTTCCGTTACAAGCGTGTCATCCGCTCCCAATTCATATTGTACCATTGCAGGCAGCAACTCGATCCTATTTCATATATCAACACCAATCATAAAAAGAATCCCAGCAAGAGAAGCATAATATAACAACAATATCCCGGCAAGAGAAATAATATCATAACCAATAACATCCCGGCAATGGAGTCAATAAGTACATAATAAGGGTCACGGAAAAATCAAGAAACACGATAGCCTCAACAAAACAACAAGACATAATAAGCACATGATAACTACACTGGTAACCAAAACAATTGGACATGTAACATATTTGCACGAAGTCATAAAGGAACCCATAATCAATAAGTATCAAAACAATAAGGAAGGCAATCACTTTAATTAAAGCAATTAAGAGTCAATGTAACACGTAAACATTAGAGTAAAGCTAACAACATAATATAGTACATATAGAGGGAATTTAAGCAATTATTAAACCCAATCATAACAGGATACTTTCCACATAATGGACATAAGGACGTAAGAACCCTAAAGGTAAATTTTCCACAAATAAATCCGAGCACATACTCATCACCTCGCGTGCACGGACTACAATTAGCATAGAAGACTCAAATCAAAAGGGGAAGTCCCCTGTACAAGGTTAGAATGGATACTTACCTCAATCCGGTCAATTCAATACTCAATTTAGCTTTTTCTTAACCAATTCATCAACGTTCGGCTCAATCTAGCCAAAACGACTTGAATACATCAAATAATGCAAGAGAAACAATTTCAGTTAATAAAACTATAATTTGATACAATTTGTAAAAAATCAACAAAAGTCAACTCTCTAGGCCCGCACCTCGATACCCGATAAAATTTACAAATATCAAACACCCATTATGATTTTACCCATACAAAAATTATCTAATTTTGATACGATTTGGTCATTCAAATCATCATTTTATATTTTTGAAAGATTTTACATTTTTTCCTAAATTTTTCTTTAGATTCTCACGAATTTGATGTTAAATCTAAGATATAATCATAAAATATAGTTAGAAATTGATTAGAGACACTTAACCAATAATTTGGAGAAGTTTGGGTCTTTGCGAACCCTCAAAAATTGCGAATAAAGCAGGGCTGGCAGAAGTCGCATTTGCGATAAAACATTTTCATTACTGGGCATCGCAAATGCAATGAAAAAAATTGCATTTGCGAACACACCAGAAACCATCAATTTTTTTCCAACAAGAAAATCATCATAACTTCCTCATATGATGCTTCAATAATTCTTTTTCCTACGGATCCATAATTTCGATGCGGGTCTAATGGTTCAAATAAAACTGAATTGGACCTCATTTGCTTAATGTGGTAACATTTTTGAAAAAACAACGATAAAGCATCCAAAACTAGCACAACATAGCCTAAATCTATTCGAAACTCAGCCAAGCCGCCGGGGCTCCAAACCAAACTTGAACACAAGTCTAAAAATATCATACGAACTTGCGCGTGCAATCAAATTATCAAAATAACATCAAAAACTATGAATTTAACCTCAAAACTCATGATTTTCTAACTTTTTAATTGGACGTCCAAATCATGTCAAATCAATTCTCATTCTTATAAAATTTCACAGATAGGACTTAAATATCATAACAAACTTGCACCGGGCTTCGGAACCAAAATACAAGCCCGATACCAACGAGTTCAAACATTAATTTATTTTTTAATTCCTTAAAAAAATAGCACAGTAATTTTCTTCAAAAATTATTTTTCTAAAGCTAGGGACCTCGAAATTCAATTTCGGGCATACGCCAAGTCCCATATTTTACTACGGACCTCTCGGGATTGTCAAAACTCAAATCCGAGTCTGTTTACCCAAATTTTTGACCAAAGTCAATTAAAAACCAAATTTTAACTCTAGAAATTATTATATTTTTCGTATTTTCTCATAAAAGTTTTTCGATTCACGATCGGACTGCGCACATAAGTCTATACACAAATATGAAGCTGCTTGTGACGTTAAACTACTGAAACGAATGCAATTGCTCAAAATGATCGGTTGGATCATTATATATGGTGTCAGAAGGTACAAAAAAATCAACTATAATTTAGCGATGGATTTAAAGGGTGTTTGGATGGGTTTTTAAGGTGTTCAAAATAGCTTTTAAGCTCTTTTTAACTTTTTTAGTGTTTGGCAAAGTCAAAAAATGCTTAAAATAAGTTTAAAATTGCTTAAAACTAGTCAAAAGCAATAAGTTGGCCAACCTCAACTTAATTTTTTTGGCTTAAAATCTACTTTTTTAAAGTCAATCCAAACGGACTCTTATTGTGTAGGACCTTGTAGTTCTCTGTCACGACCCCAAATCCGGTCGTGATGGCGCCCAGCACATTGCTAAGCCAGCCTGACCAATCAATATAAACAACGGAGCTAGAAGCTCTCTTTTAGCCTATTTAAGCATATTAAATTACGAAGCAATAGCTATGCAAATAACGAAAAACAGGGAACCAAGTCCCATAATACATCAACTCCCATAGACCAAGGGTCAAGAGTCATGAGCCTCTAAAGAACATAAGTGTATAAAGGTTTACAAGATACCAAGTGCGGAAAGAAAAGTCAATACAACATCAAAAGACAGTAGAAAGGAATATCGGGTCCTGCGGACTCTGCAGCTACCTCGAATATCCACGAACGTCGCCTCGCACGGCCTACTTGGATCAGCTGTCGAGAGCCCCGGGTTCCTCTGCGGCGAGGGAGTAAAATGAGTACTTGCCGGACTCGGTGGTAATAAACAAGGGTAAGACAGCGTAGATAAGAAACCATAATAAAACACTGTGTAAAGCTGTACTCAATTCCCTGTAACAGTTCCATATCAATAGTAATGTACCAAGAAGTATCAATAACACAGTATAACAGCTAACAGATGTAGCTAAATGCAATGCAATGCATGAAATGACCGCTACGGCGCGTAGCCCGATCCAATTTGGGTACCCGTGCTCACTGTGGGGGCTCAGACTCCGGAGGGGCTCCTACAGCCCAAGCACAATATTACTGCGGCGTGCAGTCCGATCCAATATATATACCGCTGCCGCGCAACCCGATCCACTTCTAGTCAGCTAATATGCAAATACAGCCTCACAGGCTCAAAAGTAGTTTTGAAAACTCTTTTATCATTTTTCGATTGGAAAACAGTAATATCAAGTTCCAGAGGTTGGAAATAGAATGATAACAGAAATAGCTACGGACTAGTAGTAAACTAGCATGTCAATATCACCAGACAATGATAACGATTCTCATGGGATCCAATAACTGGCTCACGGCCCACAAGTATACTCAACCGCCCAAGAAGGGGGTTCCACAGCTCAAGAGTGGCCAATATCACAATATATAGTATGCAACCATCCGAGAAGGAGGTTCAACGGCTCAAGAATATCCAATTATCAATATCAACGGGTTGGACTAATATATAGTCTCCAGTTCATGATCGACCCCGCACTCTCAAGAGTGTGCGTGTCTCGCTGCTATACAGCGTCACAAAGTGGTATACCGGGGTTTCGAACCCGCTGGTCATCACCCACATCTATTACTCACCTCAATACAGCGCGACGACTATTCCGCAATGCCCTTGCCACGAGAATCAAGCTCCGCACGCGTAGAATCTGATCAAATACAGTAAAATACAACAATTTAGGCCAATGGGACGACACCCAATCAATACAACTCAATTTACATCAAAATTCCCAAAGTTGTCAAAACCCGAGCCCCGGGCCCACATTCCGAAAATTTACGAAATTCACATTTCCGGAACCCTCGTCTCAATACGAGTCTAAGCATATCAATTTTACCAAAATCGGACTCCATTTGCCCGTTCAAAACCTTGATTTTCTAAAGTCCAAGACTAGGGCTAAATCCTCCATAATTACCCCAAATTCTTCCATTTTCATGATATAATTGCATGATATTATCAATACTAATCATAATATGAGTTCATAGTTGATTACCTGATGATTTCCCTCGATTTCCTCCTCAAAATCGCCCAAAATCGCCCTTAAGCCGAGACCCCCAAATGTTAAAATGTTTCTGAAATTTTTCTAACTTCTGATACACTTACTTACAGCGATTTTCGCTTCTGCGGAACATTTTCCGCTTCTATGCTTCCGTATCCGCGACCAAAGGGTCGCTTCTGCGGTTCCAGGCCTAGCCGGCCATTTCCGCTTCTGCGACATACGGACCGCCTCTGCGCGTCCGCTTCTGCGAAGCCTCGACCGCTCCTGCGGAAATTTCCGCTTCTGCGGCTAGGTGTCCGCTTCTGCGGACTCGCCTAAGCGGCTAGCCTTCCGCTTCTGCGATACTTCCCCCTTAGCCCTTGGCCGCTTCTACGGCTCAATATCCGCTTCAGCGGTGCCGCACCTGCGGGCTCCTTTCCGCTTCCGCGATCCAAGCGCTCCTGCGCTCCCTTATCCGCTTCTGCGGACTCGCTCCTGCGACCACATTTCCGCAGGAGCGAAAATGACAGAACCAGAACTCTCAACCCTGAAATTTCCATGATTTTTCTCCCGTTTAACCATCCGAAAACACCCCGAGGCCCCCGGGACCTCATCCAAACATACCAACACATCTTAATACCTTATTCGAACTTGCTCCAATCCTCAAAACACGTCTAACAACATCAAAACTCATAATTCGCATCGAATTCAAGCCTAAATTCCTTAAAACATTCCAAATTACACATTCAATCAAAAACCCGACCAAACGACGTCCGAATGACCTGAAATTTTGCGGGCACATCCAAAATCACCTAACGAAGCTACTGCAACTGTCGGAATTCCATTCCGACCCCCGGATCAAAATATCACCTACCGTTCGGATTTCGCCAAAATTCAACCTTAGCCAATTCAAGCCTATTTCTACACGGGCCTCCAAATTCAATTCCGATCGCTCCCCTAAGTCACAAATCACCTTCCGGAACTATCCGAATCATCAGAATCCGATTCCGAGCACTCTAACTCAATAGTCAACTCTTGGTTGACTTTTCATATTCAAGCTTTCTTCAAACATGCTATTTGTTTCATTTTCAATCCAAATCACTCCTAACTCACCCGATATACTCTAATACTGGTTTTAAAAGCATAATATATGTAAATGCAAGGTAACGGGGTGGTAATTCCCATAACGACGGGCCGGGTCGTTACATTCTCCCCAACTTAAACAAACGCTCGTCCGCGAGCGGGTTAAGAAACATACCTGGAGCATCAAACAAGTGAGGATATCAGCTCCGCATCTCCTGCTCGGTCTCCCAAGTTGCTTCCTCCACGGGACGACCTCTCCACTGCACTTTCACTCAAGCTATATCCTTGGATCTCAGCTTACGAACATGTCGACCCAAAATGGCTACTGGTTCCACATCATAAGTCAAGTCTTCATCTAGCTGTATCGTGCTGAAGTCCAACACATGAGACGGGTCTCCGACATACTTCCGGAGCATAGATACATGGAACACCGGGTGAACTCCCGACAAACTGGGTGGCAAAGCAAGCATATAAGCCACCTCCCAACTTTCCTAAGCACCTCAAAAGGTCCAATTAACCTTGGGCTCAACTTCCCTTTCTTTCCAAACCTCATAACACCCTTCATAGGCGAAACCTTCAGCAACACCTTCTCACCTCTTGAATAAGACACATCTCGGACCTTCCGGTCTGCATAACTCTTCTGCCGTGACTGAGCTGTGCGATGTCTCTCCTGAATCACCTTCACCTTATCTAAGGCATCTTGGACTAACTCTGTCCCTAACAACCTAGCCTCGCCAGGCTCGAACCAACCAACTGGAGACCTACACCGCCTCCCATATAAAGCTTCATACGGCGCCATCTGAATGCTGGACTGATAGCTATTATTATAAGCAAACTCCGCCAAAGGCAAATAATCAGCCCATGAACCACCAAAATCAATGACACAAGCACGCAGCATGTCCTCCAATATCTGAATAGTACGCTCAGACTGCCCATCCGTCTGTGGATGAAATGTCGTGCTCAGCTCTACCTGTGAACCCAACTCTCGCTGAAATGTCCTTCAGAACTGAGAAGTGAACTGGGTACCTCTGTCTGATATAATGGAAATAGGAACTCCATGCAGTCTCACTATCTCACGGATGAATATCTCTGCCAACCGCTCTGAGGTATAGGTAGTACACACTGGGATGAAATGAGCTGACTTGGTCAACCTATCCACCACCACCCAAACTGAATCAAACTTCCTCGCTGTCCGAGGGAGTCCACTAACAAAGTCCATAGTTATTCTTTCCCACTTCCACTCCGGAATATCGATACGTTGGAATACACCACCAGGTCTCTGATGTTCATACTTGACCTGTTGACAGTTTAGACACCGAGCCACATGGCTCACAATATCTTTCTTCATCTTTCTCCACCAGTAATGCTGCTTCAAATCCTGGTACATCTTCGCGGCTCCTGGATGAATAGAATACCGCGAGCTACGGGCTTCCTCCAATATCAATTCACGAAGGCCGTCAACATTGGGCACGCATATCCGGCCCTGCATCCGCAACACGCCATCACTATCAATAGTGACATCCCTAGCATCATCATGCTGAACTCTGTCCTTAAGGACAAGCAAGTGTGGATCATCATACTGGCGCTCTCGAATACGATCATATAAAGAAGAGCGAGCTACTACACAAGTCATCACCCGACTGGGCTCAGAAATATCCAGCCTTACCATCTGATTAGCTAACGCTTGAACATCAACTGCTAGGGGTCTCTCCCCAACTGGAATATACGCCAAACTGCCCATACTAATAGCCTTCCGGCTCAATGCATCAACCACTACATTGGCTTTCCCGGGATGATACAAGATAGTAATATCATAGTCTTTAAGCAATTCAAGCCATCTCCGCTGCCTCAAATTTAGATCTTTTTGCTTAAACAAATGCTGAAGGCTGCGGTGGTCCGTATATACATCACAAGATACACCATATAGATAATGCCTCCAAATCTTCAAGGCATGAACAATAGCAGCTAATTCCAAATCGTGAACAGGGTAGTTTTTCTCGTGGGGCTTCAACTGACGAGAAGCATAAGCAATGACCCTACCCTCCTGCATCAACACACAACCAATTCCCACTCTCGAGGCATCACAATAAACGGTATATGAACCTGAAGCTGATGGAAATACTAACACTGGAGCTGTGGTCAAAGCTGTCTTGAGCTTCTGAAAGCTCTCCTCGCACTCATCCGACCACACGAATGGTGCACCCTTCTGAGTCAACTTAGTCAAAGAAGAAGCAATGGATGAAAATCCTTGAACAAACCGGCGATAATACCACCGCCAAACAAAGGAAATTCTTGATCGTTGTAGCTGAGGACGGTCTAGGCCAACTCTGCACCGCCTCTATCTTCTTCGGGTCAACCTGAACACCACGTGTCCTAAGAATGCCACGGACTCAAGCCAGAACTCACATTTGGAGAACTTGGCATACAGCTTCTCTTCTCTCAATCTCTGCAACACAATACTCAAGTGCCGAGCATGCTCCTCCTGGCTACGAGAGTAGACTAGAATGTCGTCAATGAACACAATCACAAATGAATCAAGATACGGCCTGAATACACTGTTCATCAGATGCATAAATGCTGCTGGGGCGTTGGTCAGCCCAAAAGACATCACAAGGAACTCATAGTGACCATATCTGGTCCGGAATGCAGTCTTCATAATGTCGGACTCTCTAATCTTCAGCTGATGGTAGCCTGAACGAAGATCAATCTTCGAGAACACCCTAGCTCCCTGGAGCTGATCAAACAAATCATCAATACGAGGCAGAGGATACTTATTCTTCACTGTTGCTTTGTTTAGCTGCCTATAGTCAATACACATCCTCGTAGATCCGTCCTTCTTCTTAACAAACAGGACCGGCGCACCCCACGGAGACACACTAGGGCGGATGAAACCCTTATCCAGAAGCTCCTGAAGTTGCTCTTTCAGTTCTTTCAACTCAGCTGGTGCCATCCGATAAGGAGGAATAGATATAGGCTGAGTGCCGGCACCAAGTCAATGCCAAAATCAATATCCCTGTCCGGCGGCATGCCCGGCAGGTCTGAGGGGAATACACATCTGGGAAGCCCCTTACAACAGGTACAGAATCAATGCTAGGAGACTCAGCTCCACATCTCTCACAAAAGCTAAGTACGATAAACACCCTTTTTCAACCATCTTCTGAGCTTTTAGGAACGAAATAACACGGCTAGGGACGAAATTGGTCGAACCCCGCCACTCGATCTGAGAAATACCAGGAATGGCCAACGTAACTGTCTTAGCATGACAGTCCAATATAGCGTGATACGGAGACAACCAGTCCATACCCAATATAACATCAAAGTCCATCATCCCCAGCAATAACAAATCTGCCTGGGTCTCCAGACCCCCAATAGATATAACACAGGATCTATAGACATGATCCACAACAATCGTATCACCCACGGGGGTGGATACATGAACAGGTAAATCAAGAATACCACGAGTCGCACCCAAATGATGTACAAAATAAGAGGACACGTAAGAATATGTGGACCCTGGATCAAATAAAACAGAGGCATCTCTGTGACAGACAGAAATGATACCTGTAATCACGGCATCGGAGGCAACTGCATCACGCCTGTCGGGAAGTGCATAGAGCCGTGCCTGGCCTCCGCCGGATCTCTCCTCGCCCACGGGACGACCACGAGAAGGCCCGACCTCCACCTCTACTGGGCGAGATGGTCGCTGAAGAGGAGGGCCGATCCCTCTGCCGAGTCCTGCCCCTACGTAGACGAGGGCGATGTCTCCTCGTGTGGCCAAACTCACCACACTCGTAACATGCACCTGGTGCTGGAGAAGTAGGTGCTGCACTCTGGGCTGGGAGGGCACCAAGCGATGACCGACCCTGCTGAAATCCCTGTCGACCACAACCATAAGAACCTCCGCTCTGCTCCGGGCGGCCCGAATGAGAAGGTCTAGATGAGCGACCTCTCGCTCTGCTGGGAATGCCCTCTAGATGGAGCACCGCTGGAACTACCGAACCACGAGGCCTCTCGGCCTCCCGCTCCTCTCTCTCGGCGACGATCCGCCTCGATGGAGCGTGCCATATCGACTACCTGCTCAAACGATGATGACAGAACTCGCTCGCTGGTCGTAAGAATACGGATAGAGTAGTTGAGGCCATCGATGAACCTCCCTGATCCTCTCCCTATCATTAGGGATCATCCGTGTGGCATGCTAGCCAGCGTGTGAATGCGAGCTCATGCGGGTCACGGACATGTCGCCACGAATCAACCACTCGAGCCGGCGACGTAGCTCCTCGCGACGAGGCCGAGGTACATATTTCTCTAGAAAGAGAGTGAGAACTGCTGCCATGTGAGAGGTCGCTGCTCTTGCGAGGCTACGTCTCTCGAACTCCTCCCGCCGATCAAATGCGGGACCGGTGAGCGAAATGTAGTAAATGAAACTCCGCCTGGACTCGAGAGTCACCGGCCGTACGCGACGTCTTCGACAACTATCCAAGAAACCACGGGCATCCTCGCCCTCGACGCCCCCTGAAATGGGGTGGGTGAAGTCTGCCAAATCTCTCAAGACGAGGCTGCTCGTCCTCGGGCATAACCTGAACCATATGCTTCTGGAGCTGGAGCTGGTGCAGTCGGAGGAATAACCGGTGCAACCACCGAGCGGGGACAACCTGCGGCATCGGAAGTCCCCGAACAACCGGATCGGGTGTGCGAGCTGCGAGGGTCGAATGACCACCCCCCGACTGAGATGTCGCTACGGTAGCGGTGGCCGAAACTACCCGAGCCAAGCCGGAACACACCGATAATATCCGGGCAAGAGTTTCCGAAGACCAGGAATAGCGATAGATATAGTGCGGCCCGAGCCGGGACTGGCCGAGCTTCGACCGCTGGGGGCCGCTCCGAGCCGGTACAACGGGCGGGTCGGTGGCATCGCCTCGGTGCCCCTACCTCTAACTCTAGTACGACCGCGCCCACGGCCTCCAACAGGTGGCAATGGAGGTCGTCCACCTCGTCGCGATGCTCGCGTTCTCGCCATCCGCGAGAGAATAGAATATAGAAGTTCGGTTCTCGAACAATAAGATCGCACGACGAGTTCAAGAAAAGTGAAGTTTTCCTAAAGGTTCGCAACCTCCCGAGGATAAGTACGGGCGTCCCCGTACCGATCCACAAGACTCTACTAACCGACTCAAGACTCACGAGGCCTAGTAAACCTAGGCTCTGATACCAACTTGTCACGACCCCAAATCCGGTCGTGATGGCGCCCAGCACATTGCTAAGCCAGCCCGACCAATCAATATAAACAACGGAGCTAGAAGCTCTCTTTTAGCCTATTTAAGCATATTAAATTACGAAGCAATAGCTATGCAAATAACGAAAAACAGGGAACCAAGTCCCATAATACATCAACTCCCATAGACCAAGGGTCAAGAGTCATGAGCCTCTAAAGAACATAAGTGTATAAAGGTTTACAAGATACCAAGTGCGGAAAGAAAAGTCAATACAACATCAAAAGACAGTAGAAAGGAATATCGGGTCCTGCGGACTCTGCAGCTACCTCGAATATCCACAAACGTCGCCTCGCACAGCTACTGGATCACTGCCGAGAGGTACCTGGATCTGCACACAAGGTGCAGGGAGTAAAATGAGTACTGCCAGACTCAGTGGTAATAAACAAGGGTAAGACAGCGCAGATAAGAAATCCGCGATAAAACACTATGTAAAGCTATAATCAGCTACCCTGTCATAGAATCAATCTTCACCGTACCTGTTCCAACAAATACCAATATATAGCATAACAGCTAGCGGATGTAGCTAAATGCGATGCAATGCATGATATGACCGCTACGGCGTGTGGCCGACTCCGATTTTGGGTACCCGTGCTCGTTGGGGGTTCGGACTCGGAGGGGCTCCTACGACCCAAGCACATCTCATAGAGATATTCTGCGGCGTGCGGTCCGATCCAACATATATCCTGCTGCGGCGCGCGGCCCGATCCACTACTAGTCAGGCTAATATGCAGATACAGCCTCGCGAGGCTCAAAAGTAGTTTTTGAAAACTCTTTTATCATTTTTCGGTTGGAAAATAGTAATATCAAGTTCCAGAGATTGGAATTAGCATAATAACAAAAATAGCCGCGGACTAGTAGTAAACTAGCATGTGTCTATGTGATAAGACAATGATAACGATCCTCGCGGGATCCAATAAGTGGCTCACGGCCCACATGTATACTCAACCGCCCAAGAAGGGGGTTCCTCGGCTCCAGAGTGGCCATTATCACAATATATATATATATATGCAACCATCCGAGAAGGAGGTTCGACGGCTCTAGAATAGCCAATAATACAATATCAACAGGTTGGACTAATATGTAGTCTCCGGTTCATGATCGACCCCGCACTCTCAAGAGTGTGCGTGTCTCGCCGCTATACAGCGTCACAAAGTGGTATACCGGGGTTTCGAACCCGCTGGTCATCACCCACATCTATTACTCACCTCAATACAGCGCGACGACTATTCCGCAATGCCCTTGCCACGAGAATCAAGCTCCGTACGCGTAGAATCTGATCAAATACAGTAAAATACAACAATTTAGGCCAATGGGACGACACCCAATCAATACAACTCAATTTACATCAAAATTCCCAAAGTTGTCAAAACCCGAGCCCCGGGCCCACATTCCGAAAATTTACGAAATTCACATTTCCGGAACCCTCGTCTCAATACGAGTCTAAGCATATCAATTTTACCAAAATCGGACTCCATTTGCCCGTTCAAAACCTTGATTTTCTAAAGTCCAAGACTAGGGCTAAATCCTCCATAATTACCCCAAATTCTTCCATTTTCATGATATAATTGCATGATATTATCAATACTAATCATAATATGAGTTCATAGTTGATTACCTGATGATTTCCCTCGATTTCCTCCTCAAAATCGCCCAAAATCGCCCTTAAGCCGAGACCCCCAAATGTTAAAATGTTTCTGAAATTTTTCTAACTTCTGATACACTTACTTACAGCGATTTTCGCTTCTGCGGAACATTTTCCGCTTCTACGCTTCCGTATCCGCGACCAAAGGGTCGCTTCAGCGGTTCCAAGCCTAGCCGGCCACTTCCGCTTCTGCGAACCAAGGGCCGCTTAAGCGGTCCCGCTTCTGCGAAGAAGCTTCCGCTTCTGCGGAAAAATCCGCCTCTGCGCGTCCTTGACCGCTTCTGCGGTTTCGCCTAAGCGGAGAAACGTCCGCTTCTGCGGACCATGCCCCAATTGCCCTCGTCCGCTTCTGCGATCATTGGGTCGCACCAGCGACCCCGCTTCAGCGGAAAGGCGTCCGCTTCTGCGAAACACCCGCTCCTGCGCACCAATATCCGCTTCTGCGGACTCGCTCCTGCGACCACAATTCCGCAGGAGCGAAAATGACAGAACCAGAACTCTCAACCTGAAATTTCCACAATTTTCTCCCGTTTAACCATCCGAAAACACCCCGAGGCCCCGGGACCTCATCCAAACATACCAACACATCTTAATACCTCATTCGAACTTGCTCCAATCCTCAAAACACGTCTAACAACATCAAAACTCATAATTCGCATCGAATTCAAGCCTAAATTCCTTAAAACATTCCAAATTGCACATTCAATCAAAACCCGACCAAACGACGTCCGAATGACCTGAAATTTTGCAGGCACATCCAAAATCACCTAACGGAGCTACTGCAACTGTCGAAATTCCATTCCGACCTCCGGATCAAAATATCACCTACCGTTCGGATTTCGCCAAAATTCAACCTTAGCCAATTCAAGCCTATTTCTACACCGGCCTCCAAATTCAATTCCGATCGCTCCCCTAAGTCATAAATGATCCCCCGGAACTAGTCGAATCATCAGAATCCGGTTCCGAGCACTCTAACTCAATAGTCAACTCTTGGTTGACTTTTCATATTCAAGCTTTCTTCAAACATGCTTTTTGTTTCATTTTCAATCCAAATCACTCCTAATTCACCCGATATACTCTAATACTGTTTTAAAAGCATAATATATGTAAATGCAAGGTAACGGGGTGGTAATTCCCGTAACGACGGGCCGGGTCGTTACATTCTCATAATTTTCATTTTCTTTGACAAGGTTTGCATTTAGTACTTCTTATATTTAACTGAAAAAACATCATCTCCTCTGCACAAGTTAGCTCCAAAACAGACGAAGTGGAATAACAAAGTCCCATCAAAACTTTTAACACAAAAACACAAAGCTGAAAAATAAATAAACAACAATCTACAATTTTTCTATAATTTATCTAAAAATTTTCTATAATTTTTGCAATATAATGTATGTCATGTCTTCTTTGTATTTTTCTGCTGCTTTTGCTCAATCCGAAATTCAGCGAAAACCAAGTTTAATCTTCACCAAAACCCCTCAAAATTAAGATATAAACTCCAAGCCATTTTTCCAATTATTTACAACAACACCCAATCTAAACAAATAATAATTTTTAAAAACTCAAATTAGAATTCAAAGCTTCAAAGTTTTTTAATACTGTCAATGGTGGAATTGCTGATTTCTTTTACTTTACTCATCTGAAATTTTGGATTTCGGGATAGAGAGAGACGTAGAGAGAATTCTTCAATCTTTGCAACAACGTCCAATCTAAACAATGTCTTTTGAAAATCCAAATTCAAATTCAAAGCCTTGACTATGGAAGAAAAAATAGGATTTTGATACAGATATCTTGGGTGTGAAAGGGAATCGTGGGTGAAGGTGTGGGAATTGGAGAGAGAAATGTGTGGGGAGTGGTATTAGAAGGAGTATATGATACTATTAAATTAGGAGTGTAATTAATACCCTTAAAACCCACTAATGATATATAATTGTAATTAGATATACTAAATGTAATTATATCAAACCTTAAACATAGAAGGTAATATAATTTTTCTATATGACATAGGAATATAAAAATTCCGTGCTTATACGTAAGGCCCAACAATACAAAAATGAAGTTTGGGCCTATATCCAAAAATTCTGAAAATTTAGTTGCCATCTTTTAGGCCTTTCTCAATATCATCTTCATTGTGTGAGCCCAAAGAAGATGAGCTAATAGAGAGAGTCTTCACTAGTTTCTCGCTATACTGACGAACTAAAGATGGCTTGGGAAGGCTTTTCCCTTTGGTAAGATGACTGTTTTTGTCATGTTCATGGGCTCCATCAAGATCATTCATTTGGATTCCTTTTCTCACTAAATGGGCCGAGCCTTCTTTTTCTTCCTTCTCATCTGTGGATTTTGCTGGGGTTGACTTGTAGTACATGAAGTACAGAATCAGTTGGGCCGAGCCCAATAAGAATCCTATCGCATTTGGCAACTAAAATGGAACATTGAAGAAAACAATAGAATTTTCTGATAATCAATAAAAAACGCCAAACATTTGATAATATTTCAATAAATATAACATTGCTGAAAAAGAAATAATAATGAACCAACTCTCTAGTGGCTTTGAAGGAGGGGTATTATCACTTTTCGCCCCGGCCAAAAACTATATACATTTACTAGCCGAAAAAGTGTATAAAATTTGTATAATTTATGTATATAACATAAATAATATATGTATGTATACAAAAACTATACATTTTTTTTTTTGCTATTACTTGGTGTGTATTGTATTGAAATTAATTCATTCACATCTAGTATAGCTCATGATACACCAATCCAGACCTAGATCAAAATAAGTGAGAATTCAAAGAAATGAAAATAAAAAAGAAGAAGAAGAAGAGAACTTACTCCAATATAATAATCTTTGACAAGGACTGCATAAGCAGCCCATACCCCACCGTTAAGGAACTGGAAGAAGGAAAGGAAAAATGGCATGTACTCCACACTCTTCATTTTTATCACAGTTCTCTGTACGCCAAGCACAGTTGTATTAACAAAAACTACAATTTTAACTACATGCTACAACGTGTTAAAATACATTAATAGCACATAAAATTCCTTATATTGATAAAAAGGGATAAGAAATTACCGTAGCTGATAAAGGAGATGCATACATGACTATGTTCAAGCCAGCAGCTAAAAGTCCAACCAATGTGAGCCGAGTATTTCCATGCACAGCTAGTAAAGTGATTGCTATTACAGCCCCAAGAAAAGCTATATCTATTATTGCCACCAGCTTAATGGATTGAATCTGAAAAATAGAAAAAGACATCAAATTAATCAACTTTTTATTTTCTTCAAATAAAAATCAACTAGTATTAACTAATTACCTTTAGAGTTTTGGGCGCATAAATAAGAAAGAGAGTGACATATACGATGTGTAATATGGCACCAGTCCCATTGACTGTGACAACAAGCAAACCTCCAGGCTTTAGTAACCCATAAAATGTCCACAAACTTGTGCTCAATAGTGTTGTAATATATGGTATCCCTTTAAAATCCTCTGTTGATTTTTTCTTGATTATCCTTTTGAAGGTTTTTCTGAAATAATAATAATAATTTTAACTTAATGATCCTTGTGAATAAACAATGAAAAATACATTAACCAAATGCCTTTTAATTATAATCGTCACAAGTTCAACTTTAACATGCGTCGATTATAATATTAATTACAGGGGTACCATATTACTTAATTCAAAAAAGAAGGGGGAAAAAACAAATTACTACTACACAAATGTCGGATTAAATTGTAATATCTTTTATGTAATGATCAGGCTAATTTAACTGGTCATAGGATAGAGCTACTACCAACGAAATTAGTACTACGAGGAAATTAAAACCCAAGACTTACATTGGAGCAGCAAACATAAGTATAGAGATGACATTCCCTGCAGAAACATGGGTGTAAGAATCATTACCACAATATATTTCTCTAGCAAAAACAATATATTTTTATTCATATTAGTAATTAATAAGCTAAAAATCGCATTAATTGTTCAAGTTCCAACTTGTGTACTTTTAAAGATTTAATAATGAAACTTACCAATTATGCCGAGGATGAAGCTGAAGTTAGCCATAGAAGAAGTAGAAAATGGACAAAGAAAGATGAAAGTACAAGACTATATATCAAGAGTTACGTGAAGGAGAAAGAGGGGAAATAAAAGTAGTGGATGAGGATAGACTATAGAGTGAGGGACAAAAGTGATAGAAAACATAAATGCTGGCGCAAAATCCAGAAGTTGCTGCTGATTATTTAAAAGGTCCCAAATATATGGTGGGTATTCACTATTCAATACTACTAAGACAGGACACGTTAGTCTCTGTTGTTATAGGTATTTCTTTCTACATTCGGCGACAACCGACGGCCCGACAAAAGTGGAGTCCGAAATTGAAATTTATGAGTTCAAAATTTACTACTAAACACAATAGCTAAGCTTATTTTAGTTGCTAAATTTGCAATTTAAATATTTATACTTATTTAATAATTTTTTTAATATGAATATATATCTAAGCAAAAAGTTAGTACAGTATTAGATTTGTCCCATGTAATACTAGTACTGTGACGTCGACCATGCGGTCCCACATCAATCTAGGTGAAATTTGAATTTAAATTTGACGAGTACCATTTTTAAGTTATCATTGTAAAACTTATTGTATATTTATAATAATATCTATAAAAAAGTTAGTAATTTTTCAGACACGTCTATATTAGTAATATTACTGGTTCAACTAAACCAAGAAAAATCATATCACAAGTGCCTCCGCCATCAACATCAACATTGGTTTACAGGAAAAAATTCTTTCTGCGTCCCAACTTTTAATCTTTGATTTAATTTGATCATGGCTGGGGTAATTATGATGTCTCTTAGTGGGATTTGGATTCCGACGTTGAATACAATGAGTGTGACAAGTCTGATCTGGTGGTAAGCATAAGTGGGTGGATTTCCGCTAAGAGGTTTTAAAAAAAGGGAAAAAATTTAAAATAGATTGTGGTTAATAAGAATTGAACCAACAATCTAATAAATGTTTTGAATACCTTTGATGTCACCATCCTAAATTTAATCCGATCATGATAGCGCCTATACTGAAACTAGGCCAGCCGACACAAATCCCAAATCAAACTATTAATACATAAAAGACAGTTTCAAACAATAAATTGTCAATATCTCATAATACGGATCTAAATAACCGGTCCTGGAAAATAACACAAGCCCGACATCGGGATATCACAAGTCACGAGAAACTACAAGATCTGTCTAAGTACCAAAAAGGCTATCATAGTCTAGAAATAAAAATACTAAGAACAATTTGAGTAAGGTAAGAAGGAGAAGTGCAGAGCTGCGAACGCCAAGCAACTATCTTGCCGACTTCGAAGACTTGCTGGAAGAACGGACAGCACACGCTATCGCGACCCGTAACTCCTGGATCTACACACAAGGTGCAGGGAGTAATGTGAGTACGTCAACTGAGTAAGTAATAAAAATAAATGCAAGCTGAGCAGTAAGAAATTAGACAATTTTACGTCATAACACTACAATAAAATAATATATTTCCAAAAATAGTACAGAAATCAAGTATCTCATAAAACTCATTTCTGTAAAACCCTTTTAAAACATCATTAAATAGTTTCAAATAAGTGATGAAACAACGAGTAAAAATAATGGGAAAAAGCATAAACAATCCCTCGGACAAGACATGCATCATAAACTGCCCCTCGGCAAAAATAATAGCAGAATCACCCCCCCAGGCTATCACACAATCACTCTAAACGACCCATTGAGCAATAATATAAATGAAGATTAGCCCCTCGGGCAACATCACATCACTCACACTTGGTACCCGCGCTCATTGGGAGTGTACAAACTCCAGAGGGGCTCCTACAGCCAAGCGCTATCACAAACCATCTCGTAACATAATAAATCAGCCCATCGACATCTCATATATCACAAAAATAGTACAACCTGCTCCAGCGTGCAGCCCGATCCCATGATATCCTCACAACACAGGCCCCCGATCTTACTCAGTTAGAATACCTCTCAAGCCAATCGGGCTAACAGTAAAACATGGGGCTCAGTCCAAAAATATCATTTATGCATCAAATCAGTATAAATACGATTGAGTTGTGAAATCAGTAAAATATAGCGTGACTAAGTACTATTATTAAATCAAAACAGTAAGGAATTTCAGTAAAGAAATCTCCTAAGGGTCCAAACAGTTAGCACGATGCCACAATATAACATTTAGCCCAAAACATAGTAACATTTTCTAACATAAGGTAATATCGAGTAGTCAATCAAATACGCAACTTAATAGTTTCTACTGTACGGACCTAGTCACAATCCCAATGGTGGACACCCTTCAAGCTCGTCAACTAGCGTGTGCGTCACCTCAAATAGTACAAAGATTTATAATCCGGGGTTTCATACCCTCAGGTCAATATTTACATTCATTACTTACCTCAAACCGGACAGAACTCTATCCCGTGATGCATTTTCCTCTCGACTCAGCCTCCAAATGCTCCAAATTAACCAAAATCAGTATCACATTATTAATACATGCTAAAGGTACAAAGACCAAGCAAAAATAATCAAATTAACTCAAAAATCCCGAAATTCACCAAACCCGACCCCTAGGCCCACATCTTGGAATTCGATAAAAATCACATCACTAGAATCTTTATTCTCCCACGAGTTTATACATACCAAGAACATCGAAATAGGACCCAAAATGGTCCCTCAAATTCCCAATTTAAACTCTCCAATAATTCAATCCCTAACCCTCAATTTCACTCCAAATTCCGCCCTAATTTCATGATTAAGAAGTGGATAATTCATCACAACCACCAAATATAAAGCCCAAGCAACTTACCTCACTGAAATCCTTCAATTCCTCCATGAATTCCCGGCTTGGAGCTTCAAAATTGTACAAAAATAGTGAAATTAAGGCTGAAAATCGCAAAGGGAAGCTTTTATAGTTTTTGTTCCAGGGATTCCGCACATGTGGTCCCATAAGCGCACCTGCACTACCGCTTCTGCGAAAAGTATCCGCTTTTGTGGATTTCAGTTAAGGAACTAACTTTCGTATCTACGCCCCAAGCCTCGCACCTGCGGGCTCACAGGTGCGGTTAATCCTTCCGCTCCTGCAGCAATCTCCGGTCCTGCAGTTACTATCCGCCCTACAATCATTGTACCTGCAGTCCCCACTCTGCAGGTGCGGAAGCAACATAAACAACAAAATCTGCAACTCCAACTCAACTACAAACCTTCCTTTAACCACCCAATTCCCTCCCGAGGCCCTCGAGACCTCAACCAAACATGCCATCAAGTTACATATCACCATTTGAACTTGTTCCAACCTTCAGAATGCTCAAAACAACATCAAAACATCAACCCTCAGATTCAAGCCTAAGGATTTCTAAACTTTCGAATTTCGCAAACAATGCAAAAACCTATCGAACCTCATCGAAATTACCTGAAATTTTGCACACACGTCACAAATGATACAATAGACCTACTCTAATTTTCGAAAATTCCAATTCGACCCGATATCAAGATTTCCACTGCCAACCAAAAAGGCCCAAAATTCTAATTTCGCCAATTCAAGCTTAAATCTACCACGGACCTTCAAAATACATTTCGAACTCCCAAGTCCCAAATCACATAATAAAGCTATCAGACCATAAAAACTCAAATTCGAGATAATTTTCCCATAAGTCAACTTCCGGTTGATTTTACCAACTAATTAACCAACTTAAGATATTAAGTGTACCATTCCACCCTAAGACCACTCCGAACACAATACCACCAACACGATACGGTGAAAATACATTTGAACAATACATAAGGAAGCAAAAATAGGGGAAATTGGCAAAAACTCATGAAATGACTGGCTTGGTCGTTACACCTAACATTTTTTGGTAAATATTGCCTTGCTTTAAATAATACCGAGCTGCCTTTTTACGAAGCACGTGAGATTTTCTCTTATCTTCAGGTACGATACCATGTTGAAAAAAGCAACAATCTAGTTTCTCCAATCTCAAGTTAAGTTATTAAACTTTACCTCATTCTTATCAGGGTCAAGAACTAAATGAAATAAATGAATAACTGAAGCATTTGCATCGCTCGTCATATCTGCCGCAGATACGAGATTAGCTAAGGCGTCACCTTTAACATTTTCATCCCTTGGTATTTGCGTAACTTTCCAAATCTGGAATTGCTTTACCAGCTCCCGCACCTTCTCTAAATATTGTTCCATTTGTACTTCCTTGGTTGTGTAAGTCCCAAACATCTAGTTAACCACGAGCTGCGAATAACTTTTGATTTTAATTTGATTAATGCCTAGTTCTTGTGCCAGTTCTAAACCTTCAATCATAGCTTCATACTCTGCTTCATTGTTAGTTATAGAATGACATTTAATGGCTTGTCCATTGATTTCACCAGTAGGTGGTACCAAAACGATTCCTAAACCTGCACCATTTACATTAGATGAACCATCAGTAAATAAGGTCCAAGTTTTTGGATTAACCCAGTTGAACACCTGCAATTTTTTTCCTGCTTCTAATTGCATCCCTTGGCTAAAATCAACCACAAAATCAGCTAATATTTGAAATTTTATAGCAGTTCTAGGTTGATATGTGATATCATATTCGCTTAATTTTGTAGCCCACTTGGCTAACCTTCTTGATAACTTGTGCTTATGTAATATATTGCGTAATGGATAAGCAGTTACGACAACGACATGGTGACATTGAAAATAAGGCATTAGTTTCCTAGATACCATGATTAATGCAGGTGCAAGCTTTTCTAGTTAAGGATATCGCGTTTCCGCATCCAATAAAGATTTACTAACATAATAAATAAGAGATTGTTTACCTTGATCTTTGCGAAACAACAATTACCGCTACTTCTAAGATAGCAAGGTAGATGAGTTATCTCTCACCATCCTTTGGTTTTGTGAGCAACAACGGATTTGATAAATATGTCTTCAAATTTTTGAGTGCCTGTTGACATTCCTCATTCCATTCAAAATGATCGTGCTTTTAAGAGCTGAAAAGAATTTAAAGCACTTTTTTGATGATTTAGAAATGAATCTCCCCAAGGCTGCAATTCTTCCCGTTAGCCTCTGCACTTCTTTTTTACTTGTAAGTATGTCAGGAATTCTTCTATGGCCTTAATTTGCACGAGATTTACTTCAATACCACGATTAGAAACAAGAAAACCCAAACCTTACCTGATGCAACACCGAATGCATATTTTTCAGGATTCAATTTCATATTAATTTTTTTGCAAAATTTTAAACATTTCAGACATATGTGATATATTATCTCCTGAATGCTGCGTTTTAACGAGAATATCATCTATATAGACCTCCATAGTTTTTCCCAAGTGTTCTTGGAACATTTTGGTTACTAGTCTTTGATATGTTGCACTTGTATTTTTTAGACCAAAATTCATTACTTTGTAACAGTAAGTCCCTTTATCTGTTATAAGCGAAGTTTTTTCTTCATCTGCGGGATCCATCTTGATTTGGTTGGATCCTGAGTATGCATCAAAAAAACTTAACAACTCATGCCCTACAGTACCATCAATTAGTTGATCTATATGAGGTAATAGGAAAGAGTCTTTAGGACAAGCATTGTTAAGATCTGTATAGTCTACACAAACTCGCCATTTACCGTTCTTTTTAGGTACCACAACAGTGTTGGCTAACCAATTAGGATATTTTACCTCGCGAATAGACCATTCTTTAATAATTTTTGCATCTCATCTTGAATCACCTGCTTTTTGAAAGTTCCTTGCTCTCTTTTCTTTTATTTGATAGGTGGATGAGACGAGTCTTCATTTAACTTGTGAGTCATTAACCCCGGTGATATACCTGTCATATCAAAATGGGACCAAGCAAAACAATTTGCGTTAGCTTATAAAAATTCAATCAACTTACGTTTCATATCCGGGCTGAGATTGGCTCCTAAATAAACTTTTCTTTCTGGCCAGTGTATAAACAGTACTATAACCTCCAACTCTTTTATCATTGTTTTGGTGTTTTCATTTTCTTATGGTTCTTGAATGGAATCAGGCCTTGAATCCACATTTGTTCTCCCTTGTTCAGTTGATGTTGGTGTTGTGATATCCTCAACCGGGTTCTGTAATTACTATTTTTCCTCATTCCTCGCACTTGAATCTTCCACGGAGTTGATGCTCCTGGATGTCTGTTGGTCTCCAAGGATTTGACATATTCCCCATGGTGCTGGAAATTTAGTGACTTGATGCAAGGTTAATGGAACAACATCCATATTGTGGATCCATGGCCTCCCGAGAATTATGTTGTAAGCCATTTCCATCTGCACCACCTGAAACTTTGTATCTTTGACAACGCCTTTTACGAATGTAGTAAGCATTACTTCCCCTTTCATCACAACACTGGAATTGTCAAATCCTGACAAAGTATGTGCTTTTGGTACCAATTTATCTTCTGATTGCATCTCGTGTAACACTCGTAACAAAATAACGTTCATGGAACTACCTGGATATAAAAAAAATTTTCATGTTAGTGTGATGTATATGTAAAAATATTACCAGTGCGTCGTTATGTGGAGTTAATAGGCCATCGACATCCGCATCATCGAACATAATATTTTCTTCCTCTAAAACATATCGCAACCGCTTCCCGTGGGTAATTGTTACTTTGGAAACCTTATTGGTTGTTGTATAAGTCACACTATTGATTTCTTCACCTCCGCTAATAACATTGATGGTTCTTTTGGGAGAATTTAGGGAGCTCCTACCTGTTTTTCATGTATGCTCGTTGACCTTTCTCACTGAATAACTCGGTGAGATACCCCTGTTTTAATAAATTATCAACTTCACTCTGGAAAAACCTACAATCTTCCATTTTATGCCCATGATCATTATGAAATTCGCACCAATGATCATGGTTTCGCCTATTTGGATTCGATCTCATCTCCTTTGGCCATCGTACCTTGTCTCTCATGCTTCTTAAAATAGCCACGAGTCCGGAAGTGCTCACATTGAAATTATAACCGCCAAACCTTGACTTTAAGTTTCTATCATCATCTGGTGACTCACGTGTGCTTCGATAATTCCCAAATCTCGATGACGAGCCCGACTTTCTGTGACGACCCAAAGGGTCATCACTTGTTTTATTAATCATTTCGAGCTTTTGAGGTCTTGAAAACCTCATTTATAGTTGCCTCGATTTGCGTGCACAGTCCGGGCACAAAGCTGGAAAATTTTTATGTTGAAATATGTGAAATATGTGAAAAAGTTGAAGAATTTTGATATTAATATTGATATGGTTGACTTTGGTCAACATTTTTGGTAAACGGACCCGGATCCGTGATTTGACTGTCTCAGAAAATCCGTAGAAAAATATGGAACTTGGGCATATGCTCGGAATTGAAATCCGAGGTCTAGAACCCCGGTAAAAGAATTTTTCTGTTAAATTGTTTTCTGAAAATGTTTAAGGAAAATGAAACTGAATTTTGATTAAAAAGTACTAGTATCGGGCTCGTATTTTGGTTCCGACGCCCGGTACAGGTCATATATATTGGTTAAGCGCTTCCTGTAAAGTTTGGTTGAAAACGGACGTCGTTTGACGTGTTTCGGCCTTAAATTGGAAATTTTGGAAATTATGAAATTTTAAAGAATTCTTGAGTTTTAAGGCTCAATTCATTGATTTTGATGTTATTTTAGCGATTTGATCGCGCGAGCAAGTTCGTATGATGTTTTTGAGTTAGTGTGCATATTTGGTTTGGAGCCCCGAGGGCTCGGGAGTGTTTCGGAGGTGGTTCGGGGTGTTTTTGGACTTAGGAAACTGGCAGATTTTCTGCAATTTTTACACAGACATTTTACTCTACGCGATCGCGGCCTTGTACACGCGATCGCACTGCCTTGTCAAATTACTCAACGCGATCGCAGCCGTCTACACGCGATCGCGTAGTTTTCTGTTCTTCTTCAACGCGATCGCAGCCGTCTGCACGCGATCGCGTAGCCTTCCGTTCTCCTTCAACGCGATCGCGACCCTGTTCACGCGATCGCGTAGTACAAATAAGCCACCCCAGCGAAATTCTTCTACGCGATCGCAGCATTGACCACGCGATCGCGTAGTGTTGAATATTTGCCTTCCGCGATCGCGACCCAGTTCACGCGATCGCGTAGAACAAAATCGCTGCCCAGTGAATTTAATCCCAAAACAGAACAGAAACGGGATAAAAATCCCATTTCTGTTCAACTCTCTTCTCCACGGCTCCTTGGACGATTTTTGAGCGATTCTTCATCAAACTTCTTGGGTAAGTGATTCTTAACTCGTTTTCTTCATTTTCCATCAATATTATTTGAATTCCTAAGCCTAATTAGGTGTAAATGGGTAGAAAAATTGAGAATTTAGTATAGTAAGGGTTTTCAAAGAATTTGCGATCTAGAACTCGTTTTGGAGTCGAACTTAAGAATAAATTGTATATTTGAACTCATGGAGGATTGGGTGAACTTATTTTGGTTCGAAACTTGAGTTTCGATTATGTGGGCCCGGGGTCGATTTTACTATTCCGGGCAGAATGTTGTAAAAATCATATTTAGCAATATGAACTAGTTTGTTAAATAGAATTGATGATATTAAATCAATTGTGTATAGATACGATTGGATTGGAGACAAATTCGAAAGGAAAAGGCATTGCTACGGATTGAATCGTTCGTAAACATTCGAGGTAAGTGTTTGTTCTATCCTAGCTTGAAGGAATAGGAATTTAGTTATAAATAAATTGTTGATTAAGAGTTATTGGTGTCATATTGGTAATGGAGATAAATTGTTGAAATTATTATCAATTATTGGTTTAAAACCGGTAATTATAAATATTGTTGATGTAGAGATTATTGGCTAATTGCCGGTAATATATATATTTATGAATTGGGATCGTGTGGCGCGCCGACCACTTATATATTTATAAATTTGGATCGTGTGGCGCGCCGACCACTTATATAATAAGAAATGGGATCGTGTGGCACGCCGACCACAAAGTGATTTAAATCTTGGCATTGGCCATAGTTGCCGGTAGCCTATTGATATATTTGGGAGCGGGTGGTACGCCTACCACAAGAGGTAATTACCGTGATAGTTGGGAGCGGGTGGTACGCCTACCACGAGATATGAAATGAAAGAGGAATTGAGACATGAAAGTAAGAATTATTCTGTTGATTAGATTATTCTGGATATCACGAGTTATTGACTGTTATTTCAGAGCAGAGTTTTTCCTTATAAATGTATTGTATATATCTATATATATTGCAACTGTACAGGTTTATGCGGGTGACTGGCCTTAGCCTTGTCACTAGTTCGCTGGGATAGCTTGTCACTAGTTCGCTAGGATAGGCCAGGCACTTACCAGCACATGGGGTCGGTTGTGCTGATACTACACTCTGCACTCTTTTTGCGCAGATACAGGTTACGGACAGCAGCAGCGGCAGTAGCGACTTGTGGATTTTCCGACTACTGAGACTACGAGGTAGCCTTGCAGGCGTCTGCAGGACCCGTTGTCTCTTCTATCTATGCTTTTCATTCCGTTATCTCATGTAATCGAGATAAACAACTTGTATTTTCTTTCAGACAATTATGTGTATTATTCTTAGAAGTTCGTGAGTATTGTGTCACCAGTCTTGTGTAGTGTATCATGTTTGGGTTTTCTTTATCATATTTGACTAAGTCTTCCGCTAATTTTGATTATTCCGCTGTAATTTATATGTTTTTAATAATAAGTCTTAATAAGAATTTGTTAATTAATGGAGGTGTAATTAATATTTGGCTTGCCTAGCTTCCATTTAGTAGGCGCCATCATGACCCCGATGGTGGGAAATTCGGGTCGTGACAAGTTGGTATCCGAGCACTAGGTTGCATAGGTCTCACAACTCACGAACAACCTTAGTAGAGTCTGAAGGATCGGTACGGAGACGTCTGTATTTATCCTCCAGAGGCTACAGAGTTAGGAAAGTATTCCCTTTATTCTTTCCAGTCGTGCGACTTGATCTTTCAAATGTTAATTGAATTTCTACACTGTTCTTCCGCAGATGGTAAGGACACGTGCATCCTCATCTGCTGACCAGCAGCCGAGGTCCCAGCAGCGGCGGCTCCCGCTAGGGGTAGAGGCCGAGGTCGAGGTCGTCCTAGAGGACAAGGTAGGGCGGAGCTCGGCCCGGACGGCGGCACGAGTGGCGGAGACCTCGAGTTCGTATCGAGGAGGAAGTTCCGGCCCCAGCGGCTCCGGTAGGCCCAGCTCAGGTCCCGGGAGGAGCTTTGTTTTCATCGGATCTTCGGGATGCTTTGGTCGGAATAGGAGGTTTTATGGATCATATCACCGAGAGCGGGTTTATTACCGGTAGCACCGGCCACTTCTCGGTCGGAGGAGGTAATCAGTACTCCTGCTACGCGCAGCTCCGAGCCGGTGATTCCCCGAGCTCGGGTTCCTGTGATTCGACCGGTTGAGGCGATTCGGCCTATTATTGTGACTCCGTCTAACGATGGTGCAGCCAGTCTGCTGACGCGTTATGGAGGTTGGACGAGTTTACCAAGGCTGTTCACTACCACGTTCAGTGGCACTCCTTCAGAGGATCCACAGGATTTCCTATACAGGTGCCACGAAGTTCTCCGTACTATGGGTATTGTGGAGACTAATGGTGTGGACTTTGCTACTTTTCGGTTATCCGGTTCCGCCAAGACTTGGTGGAGAGATTATTGTCTATCCAGGCCAGCGGGATCGTCATCTTTGACTTGGGAGCAGTTTGCATAATTATTCTTGGAGAAGTTCCTTCCAGCAACTCAGCGGGAGGTTATGCGCAGACAATTTGAGCGTCTTCATCAGGGTTCTATGTCTGTCACACAGTACGAGACTAGGTTTGTGGACCTGGCTCGTCATGCTATTATCATACTTCCCACGGATCGGGAGAGGGTGAGGAGGTTTATTGATGGCTTGAATCAGCCAATTCGGCTACAGATGGCTATGGGGGCAGGAACCTGAAATCACTTTTCAGGAGGCGGCTAATACAGCCCGCCGGATCGAGATGGCTCTGTCACGGGGAGCGAGACATGGATCGGATAAGAGATCTCATAATTCGGGTAGATTCAGTGGTACCTCGTCTGGAGATAGAGATTTTTATGATAGAGGCCATCTTCCTAGGCCTTATCAGTCAGCTCTTCAGGTTTCTCATGATGCTTCAGGTGATCGTAATTCTCAGCCACGTTACTCTGATCAGCAGCCTATCAGTGCACCACCACTTCGCTATTTTCAGCGGCCGAGGGCTTGTTTTACGTGCGGTGATCTTAGGCACATTGCAAAGTATTGCCCTCGAGCTTCGGACAGATCTCACCAGCAGGGTTCTCGTGCCATGATTCAGGCCCCAGTTCCCTCACAGCCTGCCCACCCGGCTAGAGGCGGAGGTAGAGGACATAGAGATGGAGGTAGAGGTCATAGAGGTGGAGCTCGGACCGATAGAGGTAGAGACCGACCGGCGGTCGATCGTCCCTAGAGATCTTGCTCGGGGTGGTGGGGCACGGCCCGATGTTATGCAACTCCCGCCGGACCGGAGGTCGAGTCTTCTAATGCCGTCATTACGAGTATTATTTTGGTTTATGATAGAAAGGCATCGGCATTATTTGACCACTGGGTCTACATATTCGTACGTGTCTTCCTATTTTGCACCATACTTGGTTCGGCCCAGTGATCCACTGAGTGTTCCTGTTCATGTGTCTACACCGGTAGGCGATTCTATTGTGGTTGATCGAGTTCATCGGTCATGCATTATAGTAATTGAGGGTCTCGAGACTCGTGCTGTTGATTTATTACTCCTAAATATGGTGGACTTTGATATTATACTAGGCATGGACTGGCTATCTCCGTATCATGCTATTTTAGATTGCCATGCCAAGACCGTGACTTTAGCTCTGCCGAATTCGCCTCGTATAGAGTGAAAAGGAATTTCAAGTCATACTAGCCGTAATGTTATTTCTTATGTTAAGGCTCGGCGTATGGTTGGAAAGGGATGCTTGGCTTATTTGGCCTATGTCCGTGATTCTAGTGCTGAGGTTCCTTCTATTGACTCTGTGCCTGTGGTTCGCGAATTTCTGAAGTATTTCCTTCAGACTTACCAGGTATGCCGCCCGATAGGGACATTGATTTTTGCATTGATTTGGCTCCAGGCACTCAGCCCATTTCCATTCCCCCATACCGTATGGCTCCGCCAGAGTTAAAAGAATTGAAGGAACAGTTGCAGGATTTACTTGAAAAGGGTTTCATTAGACCCAGTGTTTCGCCGTGGGGTGCACCTGTATTATTTGTAAAGAAGAAAGATGGTTCGATGAGAATGTGCATTGACTATCGGCAGTTAAACAAGGTGACTATCAAAAATAAATATCCACTTCCGCGAATTGATGATTTATTTGACCAGCTTCAGGGTGCCAAGGTATTTTCAAAGATAGATTTGAGATCTGGCTATCATCAGCTGAAGATTAGGGCATCTGATGTCCCTAAGACAGCGTTCCGCACTCGGTATGGACATTATGAATTTCTGGTCATGTCTTTTGGGTTGACAAATGCTCCAGCGGCTTTTATGGAATTAATGAATCGGGTGTTCCGGCCTTATTTAGACTTGTTTGTAATAGTCTTCATTGATGACATATTAATATATTCCCGCAGTCAGGAGGAGCATGCGCAACATCTCAGAGTGGCCTTACAGACTCTGAGAGATAGCCAGCTATATGCAAAATTTTCAAAGTGTGAATTTTGGCTAAGTTCAGTTGCATTCCTGGGTCATATTGTGACGGCAGCAGGTATTCAGGTTGATCCGAAGAAAATTGAGGCGGTCAAGAGCTGGCCTAGACCGACATCAGCCACAGATATTCGGAGTTTCTTGGGGTTAGCAGGTTATTATCGCCGATTCGTAGAAGGATTTTCGTCTATTGCAACCCCACTGACCAGATTGACCCAGAAGGGTGTTCAATTTGAATGGTCCGATGAATGCGAGGCGAGCTTTCAAAAGCTCAAGACAACCTTGACCATAGCATCGGTATTGGTTTTACCCACAGGTACGGGACCTTATACTGTTTATTGTGATGCTTCCCGTATTGGGCTTGGTGCAGTGTTAATGCAGGATGGCAAGGTTATTGCCTATGCTTCGAGGCGGTTGAAGATTCATGAGAAGAACTATCCAGTGCATGATCTAGAATTGGCGGCGATTATTCACGCATTGAAGATTCTGGAGGCATTATTTGTATGGTGTAGCATGTGAAGTATACACCGATCATAAGAGTCTTCGGTATTTGTTTAAGCAGAAAGAGTTGAATATGAGGCAGAGAAGGTGGCTAGAGTTGCTAAAAAACTATGATGTTACTATTTTATATCACCCGAGTAAGGCCAATGTAGTGGCCGATGCATTGAGTAGAAAGTACGCCGGCATGGGTAGTCTTGCATATATGCCGGTCGATCGAGAGACCATTAGCTCTAGACGTCCGGGCATTAGCCAATCGGTTCGTGAGATTAGACATTTCGAGCCTAGCGGGGTGTTAGCTCTGCACGGTCGCTCGTTCTTCTTTATTAGAGCGTATCCAGTGAGAGGCAATTTGATGATCCTCATTTGCGTGAGTTGAGAGATACGATACAACGGGGAGGTGCCACACGGGTAAATCTAGATGATGATGGGGTATTGAAATTGCGAGGGTCGAGTTTGTGTGCCCAATGTCGAAGGGATTCGAGAGTTAATCTTAGCGGAGGCCCACGGTTTGCGGTATTCTATTCACCCAGGCGCCGCGAAGATGTACCAGGACTTACGACAGCACTATTGGTGGCGCAGAATGAAGAAAGATATCGTTGCGTATGTCGCTCGGTATCTAAATTGTCAGCAGGTGAAATATGAGCACCGGAGACCTGGTGGTGTATTCCGGAGGATTGAAATTCCCGAGTGGAAATGGGAGCGGATCACTATGGACTTCGTTCCTGGACTTCCTTTGACTCGGAGGAAATTTGATGCTATTTGGGTCATTGTTAATAGGCTGACCAAGTCGGCACACTTTATTCCAGTATCCGTCTTCTACTCGTCGGAGAGGTTAGCGGAGGTTTACATTAGGGAGATTGTTCGTCTCCGTGGAGTGCCGATATCTATTATCTCACGATCGGGGTACGCGGTTTACCTCGCGGTTACGGAGAGCGGTCCGACGGGAGTTAGGCACCCGAGGTTCGATTGAGTACGGCATTTCATCCTCGGACGGATGGCCGGTCCGAAAGGACTATTCGGATTCTAGAAGACATGCTTCGAGCTTTGTGTTATTGATTTCGGAGGCTCGTGGGACCGGTTTCTGCCTTAGTAGAGTTCGCCTACAATAATAGTTACCGGTCTAGCATCCGGATGGCTCCGTATGAGGCGTTGTATGGTAGGCGATGTCGATCACCGGTTGGATGGTTTGAGCCGGGAGAGGCTCGGTTGTTGGGTACGGACTTAGTTCGGGAGGCCTTGGATAAGGTCCAGGCAGAAGATTTATGCGGATCGTAAGGTTCGAGATGTAGATTTCATGGTTGGCGAACGAGTATTGCTCCGAGTGTCGCCTATGAAGGGCGTGATGAGGTTCGGGAAGAAGGGCAAGCTCGGCCCTAGGTATATTGGTCCATTTGAGATTCTAGACAGAGTGGGAGGGGTGGCTTACAGATTAGCTTTGCCGCCTAGCTTATCAGCCGTGCATCCAGTTTTTCATGTATCTATGCTTCGGAGATACCACGGCGATCCCACACATGTGTTAGACTTCGATACTGTCCAATTGGACAATGATCTATCTTACGAGGAGGAGCCGGTGGCCATTCTAGACCGGCAGGTTCGACAATTGAGGTCGAAGAGTTATCCTTCTGTGTGTGTTCAGTGGAGAGGTCAGCCTCCTGAGGCATCGACCTGGGAGTCCGAGTCTGATATGCGGAGCCGCTACCCACACTTGTTTCCTGACTCAGGTACTACTTTCTTTTGTCCGTTCGAGGACGAACGGTTGTTTTAGAGGTGGAGATTGTGACGACCCAAAGGGTCATCACTTATTTAATTAATCATTTCGAGCTTCTGAGGCCTCGAAAACCTCATTCTATGTTGCCTCGATTTACGTGCACGATCCGAGCATGTAGCCGGAAAGATTTTGTGATAGAAAATATGAATTCTATGAAAAGTTGAAGAATTTTGATATTAATATTGATATAGTTGACTTTGGTCAACATTTTTGGTAAACGGACCTGAATCCGTAATTTGACTGTCTCAGAAAATCCGTAGAAAAATATGGAACTTGGGCATATGCCCGGAATTGAAATCCGAGGTCTAGAACCCCGGTAAAAGAATTTTTCTGTTAAATTGTTTTCCGAAAATGTTTAAGGAAAATGAAACTGAATTTTGATTAAAAAGTACTGGTATCGGGCTCGTATTTTGGTTCCGACGCCCGGTACAGGTCATATATATTGGTTAAGCGCTTCCTGTAAAGTTTGGTTAGAAACGGACGTCGTTTGACGTGTTTCGGCCTTAAATTGGAAATTTTAGAAATTATGAATTTTTAAAGAATTCTTGAGTTTTAAGGCTCAATTCATTGATTTTGATGTTATTTTAGCGATTTGATGGCGCGAGCAAGTTCGTATGATGTTTTTGAGTTAGTGTGCATATTTGGTTTGGAGCCCCGAGGGCTCGGGAGTGTTTCGAAGGTGGTTCGGGGTGTTTTTGGACTTAGGAAACTGGCAGATTTTCTGCAATTTTTACACAGACATTTTACTCTACGCGATCGCGGCCTTGTACACGCGATCGCACTGCCTTGTAAAATTACTCAACGCGATCGCAGCCGTATGCACGCGATCGCGTAGTTTCCTGTTCTTCTTCAACGCGATCGCGTAGCCTTCCGTTCTCCTTCAACGCGATCGCGACCCCGTTCACGCGATCGCGTTGTACAAATAAGCCACCCCCGCGAAATTCTTCTACGCGATCGCAGCATTGACCACGCGATCGCGTAGTGTTGAATATTTGCCTTCCACGATCGCGACCCAGTTCACGCGATCGCATAGAACAAAATCGTTGCCCAGTGAATTTAATCCCAAAACAGAACAGAAACGGGATAAAAATCCCATTTCTGTTCAACTCTCTTCTCCACAACTCCTTGGACGATTTTTGAGCGATTCTTCATCAAACTTCTTGGGTAAGTGATTCTTAACTCGTTTTCTTCATTTTCCATCAATATTATTTGAATTCTAAGCCTAATTATGTGTAAATGGGTAGAAAAATTGAGAATTTAGTATAGTAAGAGTTTTCAAAGAATTTGCGATCTAGAACTCGTTTTGGAGTCGAACTTAAGAACAAATTGTATATTTGAACTCATGGAGGATTGGGTGAACTTATTTTGGTTCGAAACTTGAGTTTCGATTATGTGGGCTCGGGGTCGATTTTTACTATTCCGGGCAGAATGTTGTAAAAATCATATTTAGCAATATGAACTAGTTTGTTAAATAGAATTGATGATATTAAATCAATTGTGTATAGATACGATTGGATTGGAGACAAATTCGAAAGGAAAAGGCATTGCTACGGATTGAATCGTTCGTAAACTTTCGAGGTAAGTGTTTGTTCTATCCTAGCTTGAAGGAATAGGAATTTAGTTATGAATAAATTGTTGATTAAGAGTTATTGGTGTTATACGGTAATGGAGATAAATTGTTGAAATTATTATCAATTATTAGTTTAAAACCGGTAATTATAAATATTGTTGATGTAGAGATTATTGGCTAAATGCCGGTAATATATATATTTATGAATTGGGATCGTGTGGCGCGCCGACCACTTATATATTTATAAATTGGGATCGTGTGGCGCGCCGACCACTTATATAATAAGAAATGGGATCGTGTGCACGCCGACCACAAAGTGATTTAAATCTTGGCATTGGCCATAGTTGCCGGTAGCCTATTGATATATTTGGGAGCGGGTGGTACGCCTACCACAAGAGGTAATTACCGTGATAGTTGGGAGCGGGTGGTACGCCTACCACGAGATATGAAATGAAAGAGGAATTGAGACATGAAAGTAAGAATTATTCTGTTGATTAGATTATTCTGGATATCACGAGTTATTGACTGTTATTTCAGAGCAGAGTTTTTCCGTATAAATGTATTGTATATATATATATATGCAACTGTACAGGTTTATGCGGGTGACTGGCCTTAGCCTTGTCACTAGTTCGCTGGGATAGGCCAGGCACTTACCAGCACATGGGGTCGGTTGTGCTTATACTACACTCTGCGCTCTTTTTGCGCAGATACAGGTTACGGACAGCAGCAGCGGCAGTAGCGACTTGTGGATTTTCCGACCATTGAGATTACGAGGTAGCCCTGCAGGCGTCCGCAGGACCCGTTGTCTCTTTTATCTATGCTTTTCATTCTGTTATCTCATGTAATCGAGATAAACAGCTTGTATTTTCTTTCAGACAATTATGTGTATTATTCTTAGAAGTTCGTGAGTATTGTGACACCGGTCTTGGGTAGTGTATCATGTTTGGGTTTTTCTTTATCATACTTGACTAAGTCTTCCGCTAATTTTGATTATTCCGCTGTAATTTATATGTTTTTAATAATAAGTCTTAATAAGAATTTGTTAATTAATGGAGGTGTAATTAATATTTGGCTTGCCTAGCTTCCATTTAGTAGGCGCCATCATGACCCCGATGGTGGGAAATCCGGGTCGTGACACTTTCTGTCTATTCCTCGATCTGTGATCGTACCTCTGATTATCTTGATTTGACCGTAAGTCTTTTCCTGCAGGTCCCATGTATGGCTCGTACCTATTTTTATCGGACTTTTTTTTTCAGTTTTCGCCCTTCTCAAACTTGCCTTTTCTTCTTTTTGATACCGTGAAATATCTTATTCAATCCTCATCTTCTTACTATACCTATTATAAATGTCATTCCATGTCATCGCTGGGAATTTATGAAGAATCTCCTTGTGTCACCTTGTAGCTTCTGAGCTTTTTTCATTCAAGTTACTTGTGAATGTTATAGCTTCCCAATTGCCAGGTATGCGTGGTAATGTCATTCTTTCAAGTTGGAATTTGTCTACAAATTCTCTTAGTAATTCTCAGTCCCCTTGCTTGATTTTGAAAATGTCCTCCATTCTTTTTTCAACTTTCTGAGCACCCGAGTTTGCTTTGATAAAAGAATCTGCAAGCGCAACAAAAGAATTTATAGAATATACGTGTAAAAGAGAATTCCATGTTAGTGCACCCTTAGTGAGTATTTTATTGAATTTATTGACCAATACATATTCAATCTCCTGTTTGGTCAAGTCATTACCTTTGACGCCCACTGTGAATGCAGTCACGTGGTCTCGAGGATCAGTTGTTCCATCATATTTTGGAATATCAGGCATTTTGAACTTTTTTGGAATTGGGAGAGGAGCAACACTTGGCTTCCAGGGTTGTTGCGAATATTTATCCATATCTATCCCTTTGATTACGGGTGGCACCCCGGGTAGTTTCTCTATGCAGTCATTTTTCTCCTTAAGCTATTTCTGCAATGTTATTACTAACTTTTGTAGATTAGAATTGACTGCATTACCTAGTACTCCTTCTTGTGATTCGCTGGGGATTCCACCACTTCCTGAATTAACAAGCCTAGAACAAGGATCCCCCAAAGTTTTGTTATTTGGGGTGGGTGTGAGTGGTGCATCAGGTAATTGACTGGCAAAAGCTTCAAGAGCTTTATTAACCTGTGCAACAATTAATTTTTGCAAAGCTTCATCGATAGCTTCAACATTTTCAAATTGAGCGTTTTCATGTGCATGAGACCTATCAGGAGTGCCTTCTCGAGATCGTCGATGAGAGCTTTGTGGATAAGGAATAGGAGTATGATTATCTTGTTGATTCCCCTGAAGTTGTTGGTTTTCTTGATTTCCTTGAGTGTTGTCATTATTGTTCGACATGGTTGGTGAACAAGAAAAGTTAAGCTAAAAAGAATAGATTATCATATTTTCGGTAACAGAACCAATTTGTTTAACCAAAAAATAGGATTAGGTTAAAGTGCTAACTTAGAAGAACTCGGGTTATTGATAATCAAAAGAATATATCAAAAAAAGTAATTTGGCTAGAAATAATCAGAAAAGCAAGTAAATCAATATATTCAGATAGTGTTTCGTGCCCCTACAATTGATCAGTTATGTCCCTTTTATAGCTACCTTGGAGATATGTATTTTGCCTATGTCATAATAAGGCTATTATGGGCAATTAAAGACATTGAATGATACACTACATAATTATTATATTTAATACAGAATCTCTAATGTTCTCAGTATTTCATGCTCATTAAGTACTGTATCTGTACTCTCATATATTGTCAGATTCATTCCCCTTGATTCTTGGACCTAAATGACTTAAATAGGTACGGGCGTTGAGTCCTTTGAATAGCTGCCCGTGCCTCTTCCTTTGCATTTGCTCGTATCTGTTGTAACTCGTGTCTCTTTGCCAGTTGTAACTCTTTGACCAGTCTACGTGTCTTGACACGTCATTTTTATATGTAAAGTTAATTTTTCCCAATACAAGTGGCACACCCACAACTTTATGTTCGATATATATATATATATATATATATATATATATATATATATATATATATATATATATATATATATATATATATATATATATATATATATATATATATATATATATATATATATTGTCACGATTGGGTTAGTAAGTAAATCTAGGTGTAGCATTATGTTAGTTTAAAACATTTTTTTAATGCTAATATTTACTTTTAATAGTTTTCAAAGAGTAATCTTTCAAAAGAATATATCTACACAAGCACATACAAGAAATTTTGTGAATCAACGCGCAGATTAACTCCTCAAAGAAGAATGCAACTATCATGTACAATGATCACATGCAGTTAAATGGCTTCCATGATTCATATGGAATCATGTGTACGTAGTACGTAGTAGTAAAAGTGAAACGATAGATTTTATGTTTGGGAGGAGACATAGCATGAGGAATGCTGGAGGTTATTTAATTTCATTTGTTTAGGCTCGTGACATATAGCTCCTCATGACTTTCTGACTAACAGCATAAATAGTAATTCTTAAAGCTACGGCGAAAAATTAACAAATGAACACTTATAATTGGAAGAAGTAAAAATATAGGATTAAAAAAATAAAAGATTAAACCAAAGCTTTAGTTTAAGCGTAAAAGAATAATAAATCCATATATCTGTCTACTAATGAAAATGTATCAATCTGCAATACATTTTATTATTGGATTAAAGTTCGGTCATTATTTTCTCAAATATAAAACAGAAGATTATTGTTTCGTCTAAAACACATTAGTATACAAGAGAAAAATTCACCCTATAAATTACCATGCTGCACCTATTAGTTCTTCAAAACCTAATCAGATTAGTAGTGTATTATGAGAAGTTAGGGAAAAAAATCATTAATAGAAGTCAGGGTAATGAGATAATTGAAAGGACTGTATACATTCCACATGGTTAATTTCTGTTATAAGGCAAATCAAACCACAAAAGTTACAAAGTTGAAGGGATGAAAAACGGAAGAAAAAAAAAAAAGATTAGACAAGCATGATTGATGAATTTCCGTCGTTTAGTACAACTTTTGATTGAAAAAAAAAAGGTGAATGTTACAGCCACTAATTTGGATTCTTTCCCATAAATGTACCTGTAGTCACCATGAGTTGCAGGTAGTCGACATCTTGGCAATTCTTGACAATTATGTTTTCCCTAACTTTCAAACAAAGAATGTTTGTACATACATTGGGTTGGTTTGGATTTTATAATTATCAAACTAAATTAATTATGTCAGGTTATTAAATATAAAGACCAAACCAAACCGATAAAACTCAGGTTTTTTACTCTCGGGTTTTCTTGGATTTTCGGGTTATTCAAGTTTTTTCGAATTTTTTCCAGTAAAATCTTCGTAGAACAAAATATATAAATTGTGCTCAAAATATTTCTTTAATCCTAATAAGATATAACTATATAAAGTATTTTTCAAGAAAATAATATAAAATATGAGATGTATCATGGCATTATCCTAAAATATTAAACAATAAAGACAATAAAATTATATAATATAAATATTACTAATTAAAGCATAATAGAATATGGGAGTATTAATTACATAACTAAACGCTAAAGTAAAAATAAAAAATAGGTTATATATTTTTATAGAATATGGGAGTATTAATTACATAACTAAACGCTAAAGTAAAAATAAAAAATAGGTTATATATTTTTATCTAAATTATTGCAAAATAAAAAATAGATATTCAATACATTCTCGTTCGTAGTATTGAATTGAATGTCTTTTGTCAGCATTAGTATTGACTTGATTTTGGTTTGTGCTTTTGCTAGCATTATTTAATTCACTAATGTTAATGGCTATAAAACTTATTGGAACATTCAAAAGTTCTAAGTTCAACCTTGAAATAATACCTTAAAAGATAAAATTATGAAATTTTTTAAGAAATATTTATAAATTACATCACAATAAGTATATTTTTTATTAAATATATCTCAAATTTCTATATATGTAATGTCGGGTTGGTTTGGTTTTGGTTTGACTTTCTTTAGTTAAAACCAAACCAAACCAAACCAATTATGGTCGGATTTTTTTTTTCAACACTAAACCAAATCAAATCAAACCATGGTCGGGGTTTTTTTTCTCGGTTTGACGCAGATTATCGGGTTGGTGCTGTTTGTCATATTCGTTTATATTATACACCCCTAGCAGGGGCGGACCTAGTGCATGGGCTATGATTTTAAGGTATTATTTCAAGGTTGAACTTAAGGTACAATCAAATATTTAAGGCACAATCAAATATTTATCAATATTTAGTGCGGTTTTAAGGTATTATTTCAAGGTTGAACTTAGAGCTTTTGAATGTTCCAATAAGTTTTATAGCAATTAACATTAGTGAATTAAATAATGCTAGCGAAAGCACAAACCAAAATCAAGTCAATACTAATGCTGACAAAAGACATTTAATTCAATACTACGAACGGGAATGTATTGAATATCTATTTTTTATTTTGCAATAATTTAGATAAAAATATATAACCTATTTTATACACCCCTAGCGGTAACTCATGCGCTAACTCTATATTTATATTAAGAAATTCACTAAATATTGATAAATATTTGATTGTGAACCCAATTATTATTATATATATAAATTTGTGGTAGGAACTTATAAGCATGAATTCTTGGATCCGCCAATTACCCCTTCGTTATGCGTATGCAGGTAGGCTCATAATTCTAGGAGGCATAATTCATGTTGGATGTGAATTTGAGATTTTGATATTTATTTGAAACTTTCGAGCTCTTTTCAACTTGTATGGTATTCGAGCTAGTGTTCAGTTAATAATCTATATTCGTATCAAGCAGGTTTATTAAGGAAGTAAAGTACACTTCATCATGAAGTTCTTTACTAACAAATAATCATATTCGATTATGTGATTAAAAGTAGAAAAGTTTCAATCATTCCACTATGCTCAATCGTGATCTTAATTTGTGTAAAGAATTGAATAACCTTTAGAGCTACAATTTGAAGTGATGAATTCCTATGCTTAGAACGTATACGTGTAATTGCTGTTATCGATTTTGTGACGTTTGATGACCTTTTTTGAACAGGGAAAGGTGGTTGAGAATTCCTTAGTTGACTTGGTAACTAAATTGGCAGACAGAAAGTAACCTAAGATCAGAAAAGATATATTTTCGAAGCTTCTCTAAAATGAACTACTATATTCTTTCTGTCTTTATCGTTTGAACATGATATTGCTATTTTGCTTTGAGATTTATTTGTTACATCATCCAACTACGCATATCAATCTTTCAACAAATTTGCGCATAAGCTCTTCAACAAATTGTCAAGTCGCTAGATATTTATTGCTGTATTCACCAACATGCATGTATTCCACAGTACTACATACTCTATCCTCATTGCTTCTATTTAATTATAAGATGAAGAAAATACAAGAAAAAGAAAGGTTAAAAACGAAGTTTGATTAGATAAGGTGCGAGCGAGGAAACTTGCGCACGGCTAGCGGTCATTATACGTATGTATTAAAGAAGCAAATGATCAGGGTGATTATTATCAATTATTATACATAAATCTACTATCCTTAAAGAGTGGTGGCACAATGGTTAAAAAGAAAATAGTTAACCACTCACATACTATGAGTTCATTATTCAATGATGACTCAATTATTTCAAATTATTTTCTAATAAAGTTATTTTTCTTTCGTTCGTAACAACAAAGTCACTTAACAATGTCTATTGCACTCAGAAGTTCACTCAACTAAATTTTCCAAATTTTTTATTGTCAAAATACCTATTTTATCCTCTAAATTTTTAATTGTCAAATACTTATATTACTCTTAAGTTTGGGAGACTATACTGGGTAGTTGTTGTTGTTGTTGTTTGGGAGACTAAGAATTCTCTACAAAGTTATCATATTCAAGAAGTCATGGATAATATTGGTAACCCATATTATCCGCTGGTTAAGTCGTTTCTTATCTGTTAAATATAGATTGGGGAGGGTAGTGTGTACGCAGACTTTACCCCTATCCTATAGTAATGAGGCTGTTTCCAAATAGACCCTCGACATTCTTCCCTCCAAGAACTTCCCATCTTGCTTTCGGGAGACTAGAATTCACAACCTCTCGGTTGGAACTGGATGTTGCTTACCATCAGAACAACCCCTCTTGTCAAAATGCCGAAATTTATTTTATTAATAAGCAATTACTTTTTTGGAAAAGTATAAAGCTTAAAAAAATTTTATTTATTGATAAACAAGTGTTGGTAAGCACTTTTCTCAATTATGTTAAAAAGACAGTATTACTATCTTAATTTATATAAAGTTATTATGTATTATTTTGAGAAATAAAACACAAATAAGAGGAAAAGGGGAAGTAGTTAGATGGAGAACATGAACGTCGGCAAGACGCAGAAATCGCTAATGATGAATAAAAGGTGCAAATACATGAACGATATACTCATAACTAGGAGATGGACATGTTAACCTCAATTATTATAGCCTTGTAGGAAATTCATGTTGATTGTCTGATGGGGTTGCGACCCACACCCACTATCAACTTTCACTTTCACATACCAGATTACTTTTTCGATAAGTACTGGTATATTTGGATTCCTGTTGACATATTATGGGAATGACAAGTAGCCAACTAAGCAGAGGGAAGGATGTTGTGGGTTTATTTGGAAACAATCTCTCTATCTTAAGCTAGGGATAAGGTCTGCATACATACTATCCTTTCAAACCCCAATAAGTAAAATTATACAGGATTGTTGTTGTTGTTGACATGTCGCCAACTAATATAAAATAAAAATAAAAAGTTCAAGTGTGTTTATAAAGTCCAATCAGAAAACTGACTAGCCCGTGCTATCCGTTAATTTTCCTTCTTATTGCTGGGCTGGAGCTGTTAGCTCTAATTTGGACCCCTTCTGCTTCACACGAATAGCCACCGGTGTTCATAATCGATCATTCGATTATAATGGACTTGTATACATATTGGCCCATTAATAACATTAGGCCTAGTAAAAGCAACGAACCCAAGAAAACAGGCCCATTGACCGGTCGGTTTCTTTCCTTAACTCAATACAAAACATGATAAAATGGCACCAGGTGACAACCATAACAAGAATTGGTATTAGCTGGGAGAAATTCAAAAATAGCCAGATTTATCACTGGTCGTTCAAAAATAGTCAAGTTTTAAAAGTCATCAAAATTTAGCCACTTTAAATCTGAGCGAAAACACTGTTCAAAATCTGAAAAAATACGCCTGCAAATTTTACTAGAGCTCCAGCATAAATATGCTTGAACTCCCGTAAATTTTAAGGGAGTTCCAGGATAACTATGCTGGAACTCCCGCAAATTTTATGGGAGTTCCCGCAGTATAATTGTCCAGTATAATATACTGGAGTTTAGAGCACTAGTGCTCCAGTCTCCCGCAAATTTTACAGGAGTTAGCAAAGTATACCGGTCAAGCATAATATACTGGAGTTCGTACACAAATGCACTAGAACTCTCGTATATTATACAGGACCGGTCCCTGTTGCAACAAAATAGTGGCTATTTTTCATTGACTTCGTAAACAGTGTCTTTTTTTTCATTTACCGGTGTAAAAACTGGCTATACCATGAAATTTTAACCTTTGTATTAGGTTTGGTAAAGACAATCCAAATAATTAGTATTATAACTAAATCCTAAATGTCTGCTCTTCCCCCCTCCCTCCCCCCCACCCCGCCCTTACCGCCACGCCCTTGCCGCTCACTTCTTTTCTTGGTCACTGCTTCCCGCTTCCCCTCTTCCCTCTCTTTTCTTATATTTCTTTTTCTATCTCTTCACTTTCCTCTCATAGTTTAGCAAAAATTTTCGTAAATTATACAAAAAAATCAGTGGGATGAAAAGGTAAGATTAATCTCACATCAGAAAAAATCAAAAGCAAAAGTAAGAGAGAAAACATATATTTCAACTTCATTTTCTTCTCTCTCTCATTTTTTTTTGTTGGATTGAATGAGTTGGAGTGATTAAAATTGGTTTAAAATACCTAAACGAGGCTATACAAAATTTGAGCATGATTATAAAGTGATTTAGATTGGTTTCAGGTAACAAAATCAAACATAAAAATCCAACTGCGACATGTGTATATCACATTCTATACCGTGTACATCAGTGTATATCATACACAAGCTTTTAAGGATATCTGTGTATATCACTTTGTATATCGTGTATACAACACTATTAATTTATGGGTTTCCATGTATATCACATTGTATATCATATATATAACATAAATTTTCATGGATATACACATATACACATGCTATACTTGAGATATTACTGATGTACAAAGAGATATTAATGGGATACAATAGGGGATATACATGTGAAGTTGTTTTGAACTTGGATTTTCAATCTGAAATGTGTTATTCAAAGAAAGAAAATAAAATTTTAATATTTGTTTTTGATATACACATTATTATGTTATACATTGTGATATACAAATAACATAATTATTGTTGTGTTATATATAATTGCATACACAGATAAAAAAAGCTACCAGCTATGTCATTTATAAGTAGCTCATTTCAAAATTGACCAATTCATAAAATATTGCTAATACTAGCCAAATATTACTAATATTATCCAATTAGTTATTTGTAGCAAAAAAAAAAGGTTAAAATTTTGCTTTCTTTTGAATGGGTGTTATTAGAATAGATTGGATACATCTTAAAGACCTTGAATCGAGTTTTGGGATGATTTGGTGAAGTTTTGAGGTGGTTTGAATTGAATATTCAAAGTAAAAACTGAACATAAAAACAAATTGATATGTGTATCACACTTGTATCATTTGTGTGACATATATGTATCATGGTATCAATTGTGTGTCATATATTTCTATTATATAGAAAAGAGAAGAGGAGGTTGACCAAGGGCATAATAGTCATTTTAAATATATTAGTGCATTGTTTGTTTGTATACTAGGCTCAAAAGTTTTGTTATGGGTTCTTAATAACCGAAAAAGCCAAAACTAACGTGTTCATAAGCTATTAAATTCTTTAGGTGGACCCCACTTTCCATTCAACCTTTACTATCTTTATTAAATTTATTACTTAATTGTTATTATTATTTTTTTCAACAAGTACTTTGAACTAGAATAATTATTTTTTTGATAATTTATAATTCAAATGTTCGTCCGATTAAAAATACTAAGGTCACATACATTTATATATGACAATTCTATTATTTTCTTAAGAAATATCATTTTATTTTTTAACTATTTCAGTAAAGAAGATTTCATTAAAAAAAATTAATAATACTATATGTAGATTGACATTCAAATGTTATTATATCATTATCAATTTATATCATTTTATACAAATTTCATTTGGAATACTTCATAAAATTCGAATTTTTTTTATTTAGGAATAAAATATAGTTTCAAGTTCCCTTTTCGATTATAGAATATAAAAAATTATAATAATTATCCCCTCTTTAAAAATATGAGTTGAGAATATCTGAAGTAAAAATGAAGACAACTAATTTGTGAAATTATTATCTTTTAAAAATTGTTATATATTAAGAAGTATGAGAAGTATCGTCATACAATATTATACTTCTCCCTCTATGATCGACGTTAGTTGAGTACATGCTCTATTCAATTAGAATTTAATATTATAAAATTTTTAAAATAGATAAATATACAATTAATAGTTTTAAAATACTCTCAACAAATACTACTATTGTGATGATGATTGCATTAATACCCTATATAGTATCTCTATCATATCGAATGAAACTAGAAAAAAATATTATGTCATTCTAATAGAACAAATCACAAAGTTTCTTGTTAAAATTTTTAATAATTAAAATCACGATTATTTCTATTATATAGAAAAGAGAAGAGGAGGTTGACCAAGGGCATAATAGTCATTTTAAATATATTAGTGCATTGTTTGTTTGTATACTAGGCTCAAAAGTTTTGTTATGGGTTCTTAATAACCGAAAAAGCCAAAACTAACGTGTTCATAAGCTATTAAATTCTTTAGGTGGACCCCACTTTCCATTCAACCTTTACTATCTTTATTAAATTCATTACTTAATTGTTATTATTATTTTTTTCAACAAGTACTTTGAACTAGAATAATTATTTTTTTGATAATTTATAATTCAAATGTTCGTCCGATTAAAAATACTAAGGTCACATACATTTATATATGACAATTCTATTATTTTCTTAAGAAATATCATTTTATTTTTTAACTATTTCAGTAAAGAAGATTTCATTAAAAAAAATTAATAATACTATATGTAGATTGACATTCAAATGTTATTATATCATTATCAATTTATATCATTTTATACAAATTTCATTTGGAATACTTCATAAAATTCGAATTTTTTTTATTTAGGAATAAAATATAGTTTCAAGTTCCCTTTTTGATTATAGAATATAAAAAATTATAATAATTATCCCCTCTTTAAAAATATGAGTTGAGAATATCTGAAGTAAAAATGAAGACAACTAATTTGTGAAATTATTATCTTTTAAAAATTGTTATATATTAAGAAGTATGAGAAGTATCGTCATACAATATTATACTTCTCCCTCTATGATCGAAGTTAGTTGAGTACATACTCTATTCAATTAGAATTTAATATTATAAAATTTTTAAAATAGATAAATATACAATTAATAGTTTTAAAATACTCTCAACAAATACTACTATTGTGATGATGATTGCATTAATACCCTATATAGTATCTCTATCATATCGAATGAAACTAGAAAAAAATATTATGTCATTCTAATAGAACAAATCACAAAGTTTCTTGTTAAAATTTTTAATAATTAAAATCACGATTATTTCTATTATATAGAAAAGAGAAGAGGAGGTTGACCAAGGGCATAATAGTCATTTTAAATATATTAGTGCATTGTTTGTTTGTATACTAGGCTCAAAAGTTTTGTTATGGGTTCTTAATAACCGAAAAAGCCAAAACTAACGTGTTCATAAGCTATTAAATTCTTTAGGTGGACCCCACTTTCCATTCAACCTTTACTATCTTTATTAAATTTATTACTTAATTGTTATTATTATTTTTTTCAACAAGTACTTTGAACTAGAATAATTATTTTTTTGATAATTTATAATTCAAATGTTCGTCCGATTAAAAATACTAAGGTCACATACATTTATATATGACAATTCTATTATTTTCTTAAGAAATATCATTTTATTTTTTAACTATTTCAGTAAAGAAGATTTCATTAAAAAAAATTAATAATACTATATGTAGATTGACATTCAAATGTTATTATATCATTATCAATTTATATCATTTTATACAAATTTCAATTGGAATACTTCATAAAATTCGAATTTTTTTTTATTTAGGAATAAAATATAGTTTCAAGTTCCCTTTTTGATTATAGAATATAAAAAATTATAATAATTATCCCCTCTTTAAAAATATGAGTTGAGAATATCTGAAGTAAAAATGAAGACAACTAATTTGTGAAATTATTATCTTTTAAAAATTGTTATATATTAAGAAGTATGAGAAGTATCGTCATACAATATTATACTTCTCCCTCTATGATCGAAGTTAGTTGAGTACATACTCTATTCAATTAGAATTTAATATTATAAAATTTTTAAAATAGATAAATATACAATTAATAGTTTTAAAATACTCTCAACAAATACTACTATTGTGATGATGATTGCATTAATACCCTATATAGTATCTCTATCATATCGAATGAAACTAGAAAAAAATATTATGTCATTCTAATAGAACAAATCACAAAGTTTCTTGTTAAAATTTTTAATAATTAAAATCACGATTATTTCTATTATATAGAAAAGAGAAGAGGAGGTTGGCCAAGGGCATAATAGTCATTTTAAATATATTAGTGCATTGTTTGTTTGTATACTAGGCTCAAAAGTTTTGTTATGGGTTCTTAATAACCGAAAAAGCCAAAACTAACGTGTGTCATAAGCTATTAAATTCTTTAGGTGGACCCCACTTTCCATTCAACCTTTACTATCTTTATTAAATTCATTACTTAATTGTTATTATTATTTTTTTCAACAAGTACTTTGAACTAGAATAATTATTTTTTTGATAATTTATAATTCAAATGTTCGTCCGATTAAAAATACTAAGGTCACATACATTTATATATGACAATTCTATTATTTTCTTAAGAAATATCATTTTATTTTTTAACTATTTCAGTAAAGAAGATTTCATTAAAAAAAATTAATAATACTATATGTAGATTGACATTCAAATGTTATTATATCATTATCAATTTATATCATTTTATACAAATTTCAATTGGAATACTTCATAAAATTCGAATTTTTTTTATTTAGGAATAAAATATAGTTTCAAGTTCCCTTTTTGATTATAGAATATAAAAAATTATAATAATTATCCCCTCTTTAAAAATATGAGTTGAGAATATCTGAAGTAAAAATGAAGACAACTAATTTGTGAAATTATTATCTTTTAAAAATTGTTATATATTAAGAAGTATGAGAAGTATCGTCATACAATATTATACTTCTCCCTCTATGATCGAAGTTAGTTGAGTACATACTCTATTCAATTAGAATTTAATATTATAAAATTTTTAAAATAGATAAATATACAATTAATAGTTTTAAAATACTCTCAACAAATACTAATATTGTGATGATGATTGCATTAATACCCTATATAGTATCTCTATCATATCGAATGAAACTAGAAAAAAATATTTTGTCATTCTAATAGAACAAATCACAAAGTTTCTTGTTAAAATTTTTAATAATTAAAATCGCGATTATTATTTAAAAGAACCAAAAAATACCTTTTCATCAACTATTTGAGAATAATATTAATATTTAACTTATGATTAGTAAAAAATAAAAAGATAATGCATTAACACACTGAAAATACTAAAAGAATAATACTATATATCATTCCATTTAAAAAATCAAAAAAATATATGACGAATTATTTCTCAACTAACTTTTTAATTACTATTTAATAATAATTAACTTAAGACTTAGTGATGTAAAAAAATATATTAAAATAAAAGAGGCCCTATGTAGAAATAATTAAACTTCTACTTGAATTATTATCTAATCACTGTATAATAAAGCATTAAACTCGACAACTATTTCAAAGTGATTGGTATAGTAATACGATTTCAGAAAAATTATAATGCACATAATGCAAAAGATAAATAAAAATACATGTAATCGTGGTTCTATACGTTATTAAAGAAAAGCCTATTTCATTTCTTCTTTCCCTAAAGACGTATAAAGTGTGTCATTGACAATAAACCGGGAAATATTAAAAAGATAAAAAAAAAGTAGAAAATAAAAAAAAATAACAATTGGGCCGTGCATCGCACGGGCGCATCATCTAGTACATGTGTGTGAGATACATGTGTAATACATGTTTGATACACGTGTCGCGGAAGAATTTTTTGAATTCGAGTTAATTACGAATTTTGATACAAAACCAGTCCAAATCACCTCCAATCTTCTTTAAATTTTGTATATTGACTTATCTATATGTTTTCAACAATACCCATTGAAAATATTTCATTTTTGCTTAGATTTTTGAAATATTGTATATCTTTTTTTTTGTATTTCATCATCTTATTTGCTACCCTAATCCATGAAATTTCCTTTCTGTCTTGTATCTACTATTGCTAATCACGCTTAATATATGGAAGGTGATTTTTTCATGAGATTCTTTGATAGAAAGAACCTTATTTATTTTATTTTTAAATTTTTATATCTGTTTGGCTAGTTTTGGTAAGTTTATAACTAATGGGTAGATGTTGGTAAGTTGAAACTTATTTGGGATATTGTGTAAGTTTCCCTAAAAGAAAAACTTGAAAAATAATTAAAAAAAATATTTGAGAGTTTTTTGGAAGGAAATGGAACCTAGTTTCCAAGATGATGGTTGCTATGAGAGAAGAAAGAGGGGATTTTAAATTTTTTTTGCTATGTTTAAGAAGAATAATTTTGATAGGGATTATTTTTAGAGTGGTGGTTGAACCATTAGAAGAGAGAATAACTTTAGGCTATCATATGCCAAATCCTAAAAGTTAGCTTTTTATTTCAATTGTTAGACCTAATTGTCATATCATACCAAATCCCCACACCCAATTTTGTCCAACAGTAAAGGATCAACGAATGAACGTGAAAATAATTATAGCAATAGAATATTTGCTTGCTAATCCTTTTTTAAGTATTATTATAATATAATATTATTATCATTTTTTTTTAATAATTGGGGATTAAGATTCGTGCACGACGGTTAAGGGCCTACATCATTAAACTAATTCAAATGATTATCTTAAGCTCAAAAACACGAAATAGCATAGTTGATGTAGTACGAATTATCCTCTAAGAGTACAAATTTGGCAAATGAAATCCTTTAGGCAACAATTAGAAGCCCAAACTCATAAACATAAACGAGGGAGTATTAAATTAACAGGACTCTACAATCGATACAGTGGTTTCTGTTCTGAGACAAATCAAACCCCCAAAGGGTGTAAAACAGAAAAAGAATAAAGGTTTTGATTGATATGCATGTTTCCTTCGTTTAGTAAAACTTTGATAAAAATAAGTTTCCAGTAGTACATAAATCTTGGTAATTCTTGATGGAAATGTTTTCCCTAACATTCAATGTTCAAACAAAGAATGGTCGTTAATGTATTTCAGTTCTTAATGATTATTCTTCTTATATAAGCAAAGCAAAGTTCTCACTTGACCTCATCAAAAATATTGATATCAGTGCTAGTTAATTAAGTCCAGAAATGGCTAAATTAGTTGCTGCATCTTCCTCCATTGCCCTTTTTCTAACTTTGAATATTCTGTTTTTCACAATGGTTAGTTCCATTACTTATTACCCAACAGTTACAGGTAAATGCCCTACAAACTCATCCAAATACGAAGTGTGTGCTGACTTCTTAAATGATTTGGTGCACCTTAATTTGGGAAGTCAAGCTAAGACCCAATGTTGCTCTCTCATTCAAGGCATTGTTGGTGCTGATTTGGCTTATTGCCTTTGCGATGCTATTCAATCAAACAGCACCAGTAGTCTCCCTCTTGACGCCCTAACCTTGCTGTTCAACAACTGTGGAAAGAATCGTCCCTGGGATTTCCGATGCCCATAAGCTAATTAGTTTTGGGACTCTTTTGTGGCGACTTTTATTATAAGTATCGTCAATGCGTATATTTAAGTTACTACTAATATTTTCATCTTTCTTTCCGTGTGTTTGGTGTGTTGTGTGCTTAATTAAGGTTATTGCTTAATATTGTCTCCAGTAATGTATTATTGTACGTGGTTAGAGGGAATTAGGCTGGCTCGTTGCCTTCATTCTCTGTATTATTGTATCCCAGTTCTATTAGCAAGAAAATGATCGATATCGTCGTGATGAATTATGAATTATAATATATGAAACCATAGTAATCATTCTCCTTTTTTTTCTTTCAGAAGCGCTATACTTATATATATGGCAATTCTTGAGATTTCAGAATGAAAGAGGGAAAGATAAGAAAAATACTTATAATGGACATTTGTTCCAATCAATTTCGAAGCATGAAGGAAGGCAAGCTGGAAACTAAATAGAGATGGATCAAATAGCTGCAGACAGAAATTAGCCTAGATAAGAAAAAGACAGCACTGTTTTGAATCTTGTTTTAGATTTAGTGGTAATGAATGATATCGGGTTACAACTGCTATGGCACGGCAATACGTCCTTCTATGCAGGGGCAGAACTAGGTGGGCAGAAGGGGTTCAGCCGTACCCCTTTCGCTGAAAACTACATTGTATATATAAGATTAATTTTTTTTATGTATGTGTATTAGGTGTTAAATCCCCTTAGTGAAAATGCGGTTTGCAATACTGCTCCAACGTATTGAGTATTATCATGGGGCCAAAAGATAACCAGTGTGAGATCCAGATTGGTTCGATGAGAGTTCTCATTATTTGGTGAAAACTGGAACGCTTTGATATAATGTTGGCTCCGATATGCTTTTGCTTTTCGATTCATTTGTGCTATGTACTTCGATGCTAAATTCCTCGGCTGCCTTGACTGAGTAAATATCTACACTATAATCAACAATTTCTACTGAGTTCATTGGTTAAAGTTTGTTCTTATAGATAACGTACGTAGATGATGAGCTGCGCTGACCCTGAGGCTAGTCCAACCACGTTTGGCACCTGTGTTTTTGAAACAGGAGTCGTTAATAGTCTGATATATAAGTTTTAAGTTATTATAGGTACACCATTTAATAAGCATTGATCGTAATCATTTGGGAGTCAGTTTGGTTGAAATATGAGTTATACCTGGGATAAATTGTGATGGGATTAGTTGTGCTGGAATTGTTGTTTATTCATTGTTTGGTATGTTGTATTAAGAATGACAATTGAATAATTTCTAAGAGGAAAGTATAAGTTATACCGGTGTTAATTACCCCACATTTTATGAGGTATAAGTTATCCCGGTGTTAAAATTAACACCGGAATTACTTACACCTAATTTGCTAACCAAACAGAGTATTAAGATGGTATTAAATTCTTATACCATCCTTGCACCTTCTTATACCTTGTACCAAACGACCCCTTAATGTGACGGTGGTAACTTGTTATAACAAGTTGTATAACTTACAAATTGTCTGGAGTGAAACAGCTAAGTGTAAAAAAATATTTACACAATCGGGTCTCTTTATAAGGAAGCTAGTACACTAATTTCAAACAAATTTTCCTTTAATAAGCATTAATTATTTTTACAGCCACAATATATGTTGGTGAAAATACAATTACAGCTGAAAAATAAAATAAAGAAAAATATAAAGTTAAATATTTTTAGGATGAGACGCGAATGTCTTGCTTTATATATTTGAGGAGACTCAAGCCGATTGCAGCAAAATATTCATTGGTCCAACAGTAATCTTCTTGACTTGTCTTCTCCAGGATACAACAGGTCGATAACGTTGTATGGCTCGAACAAACTCTGGACAAGTTGTTGAGCCTAAAGCTCCACCAAGATAACACCTTCCTTCAACAAAAGTAAAAATCATCTCTTCTTTTTTCATAACTTTAACTTCACTTTATTGAAACACTCTTCAATTATTTTTCATAACGTTAAGGAAGAATGACTCCTATTTATAGGTAAAGGAATTCATCCTTGAGATAAATTGAAAGAAAGTGGAGTAATAAGTTATGAAATCTTGGAAAACATAAAATAATTAGTGTGTAATTAGTAGTAGAACATGGGAAAAGAATTACAAAAGCGTTATATCTATTTTCTACGTCATGGAGTAGTTGAAGTTATGGGAGTTATGACTATATTATACATCATGAAATAATAGGAGTTATGACATATTTTATTTTAATATTAAAATGCTAAACTGCTAATCATACATATATAACTAATATGAGGTTCGTAAGTACTTACAATGAGATAAGAATCTTGGAGGAACATAGCAAATGCAAACCAAGCCCCAGCGTTCAGTAGCAGGAAAAATGAGAGGAAAAATGGCATATATTCCACACTCTGCGTCCTTATTACTGTTATCTGATAAACTGAAGAATATATACAAGGTAAAGGGACGAACATGACGAAATTGAATTAGAGGAAGATGGTCATAATTTAATTAAGACTTACAGGAGCAAATAACTCAGATATACTTTTATGAATAAAAAATATTATAGAAATATATGTACTTCTTAACTTTACCATGACAGAGGGGATGCATACATGCCGATAGTAACAACTGCACATGAAACATCAATGGAAGTTGTTTATCCTAAAAATTGGATAACAATTAAACTTATAATGTAATTTTAGGGACACATGATTTCATCTAATACCAATTGATGAATGTAAAGATCAGTAATTGAAATTGACAATAAGATAAGATAAACCAGTGTCACGACGTAATTCAACCCTTGAGTTTGGATGCCCTCGAACTGGTTGGTGCAAGAATAGTAAAGAATATGACAAGCTGATGAACAAGAAAATATAAGCTAAGGAGAAAGTGTTATATTGCTTTGATACGGGAGAACAATGTTAGAAGCCTACAAAATGATTAGAACCCTCTCTATATAGTAGAGGAATTCTATCTATGGTTAACTAAACAAAAGTTCTTGATTTGCTCTGTTCTGAGATATCCGTCATGATCTTCGACTTGTTGTGGCTGTTATTGGTATTTGCTCGAAGTCTACCCTACTTATTCACGATCGCTATAGGTCTTGATCTCGACAAGCACCTCGTTTCTCGAACTTGGTACCTTGTCCTCGTGCTTTAGGCTAATCCACTATAAGGCCGACCTTCAATGTAACTATCTGGTCTCGATCAAATAGTAAAATCGGATAGACCCAATTTTAACTGTACACAAAAGTATTTCTGGCATTTCCATGGAACACAAGGAGGCTCGCCATTGCACCTCCTCGGAAAACTATGTTCATTATGCCACCGATATGATGCCTTCACCTGAAATTAATCATCATCAAATATGTTTATTACTAGTGTGCAAACAAAGTCCTATACCGGTATTTGAAAAGGTTGAGGAAGCTACATATTAATTATAAGGTGTAGGAATATTATTAATGAGGTGAGGACTATGGAGAGAATGGTGTGGAGTCCAAAGAGGTTAATATAACATCATCTTAAGAGTAAAAAGACTATATGTGGACTAATTGATACTCCGCAGTAAAGGTTTTTTTTATAAAAAATAAAAATAAAATATATAAAAAATAAAGTAAATCTCTCCTATTTTGCACTGTTACTTTTTTTTTTAGTGTGAACTGCCGCCGATAATATTTTTATGGGAAATTGACGTAACAAATTTGATTTTTGTAGTAATATCTCTGGTCTTCTTCTTTTCTTTTCTTTTCTTTTTCTTTATCATCCATCCGGAAAAGAATTTAATTAACTTTAAAATTACATTGTACCAATAATGGACGATCGATATTAACATACTATTCAAATACAAACTAACATGGGAGCTCTTGAATAAGCTTCTTCATTGCACCTACTAACGGAAATGTCACGTATATATGAGTTACTAGAGTTATTTAATGTTAAAGCTCTTCAAAAGTAATATTGTTGTCCCAAGTCTATCACAACATAACAACAACAACAACAACCCAGTATAATCCCACTTAGTGGGGTCTGGGGAGGGTAGTGTGTACGCAGACATTACCCCTACCCTGAGGTAGAGAGGCTGTTTCCAAATAGACCCCCGGCATCCTTCCCTCCAAGAACTTCCCGCCTTGCTCTTGGGGAGACTCGAACTCACAACCTCTCGGTTGGAGGTGGGGGTTGCTTACCATCAAAGCAACCCCTCTTGTCTAAGTCTATCACAACATAATGTTATTAAAATTGAACATGCATGTCTCTCAGATGTTGTAAATCAAGTGTCTAATGATAAGGGAAAATAGTACAAGGAGAACTACTACCTTTAAGAAATTTACAAAAAAAATTAACGTACAAGGTTACGTTGATCCTCAATTTTGATAATTTTAAGCTTTATTGTGCTGGAAATTTATCATTTGGTCTTTTAATCCCATCTTAATATTTTCCCCTTGTACAGAATTTACAAACTTTAACTTGGAGACAGACATAAATTAACATTCTCCGTTCTATTAAGGAGAAAAGTATATATAAAAGAGCTTGTTAATTTTATTTTTCGGAAAATGGCTAAATATATACTTGTACATGCAGTGATATGACATCGAAAATAACAATAATAATAATAATAATAATACTGCAATAAAATAATTTTGAGCAGAAATACACCAACTGACTTGAGTCGTAGTGGGCAATGTCCTAAGACACTATTTTAGCAGTGTGAAATATTTTTCCAGGATTAAACAAGCTTACCTCTATTTTATTTAGAGTATACAGGAATCAACAAAATTATATATTATACAAATCAAGCTAGAAGGAAAAGGAAGACCAACTAATGTGAAATATTAATTAAATATTATAGAAAAGGAATTGGAAGGAAGAAGAGAGAGACGTTTCCATATATTAATCCTAGTGACTGCATTTTCTTTATATATGTGACATTAATATGTCCTAGTCTAGCATGCCATAGGGAAATAGACTCAATCATATAAGCAGAAGCAGATACATTTTCATTGATGACATCAGAAATATTAAGTGCAAAGAGTCCTCGGTTATAATAGCCCTTTCCAACAAACACATTATTTTTTGTCATTATGATCATATCAGATTCAAATGACACTTTCACTTCGGCTCTTTCTAACAAGGATACAGAGATCAAGTTTGCTCTCATAGTAGGAACATGCAATACATCAACAAGGGCTAAAGTTTTTCCCGATGTGAGTTTTAGGAGAACTTTACCCTTACCCAAGACTTTGGTAGTACTTGAGTCTCCAAGGTAGACCTCTTCTCTATCATCCTTTACAGGAGTATAAAAAGAAAATGCTTCTCGATTTTCACAAATATACCAAGTAGCCCCAGAGTCTATCACCCATTCTTTTGCATGTGCTACAATATTTACTTGAGAAATGACAACTACAATAATATCACCTCCTTCGGCTAAGTTAGTCTCAGGAATATTAGTTTTCCTTTGTCATTTCCTGCTCTATACTTGCACTGTGAGGCATGATGGCCCGGTTTTTCACAAACAAAATAAGAGCTTCTTTTTCTTTTAAGGTTAGAATTTTTAGGCTTGCAACCTTGAGACTTATTCTCGTACCTTTTGCGATTGTTGTTGCTGCTTTGCACTAAGTTTGCTTTAAGAGCTATCATTCTAGCTTTGGCAGATTCTTTTCTGTTGGAATCTTAGGCCAGGCACTTGTGTGACGACCCAAAGGGTCATCACTTGTTTTATTAAGCATTACGAGCTTTGGAGGTCTTGAAAACCTCATTTATAGTTGCCTCGATTTGCATGCACAGTCCGGGCACAAAGCTGGAAAATATTTATGTTGAAATATGTGAAATATGTGAAAAAGTTGAAGAATTTTGATATTAATATTGATATGGTTGACTTTGGTCAACGTTTTTGGTAAACGGACCCGGATTCGTGATTTGACTGTCTCAGAAAATCCGTAGAAAAATATGGAACTTGGGCATATGTCCGGAATTGAAATCCGAGGTCTAGAACCCCGGTAAAAGAATTTTTCTGTTAAATTGTTTTCTGAAAATGTTTAAGGAAAATGAAACTGAATTTTTATTAAAAAGTACTGGTATCGGGCTCGTATTTTGGTTCCGACGCCCGGTACAGGTCGTATATATTGGTTAAGCGCTTCCTGTAAAGTTTGGTTGAAAACGGACGTCGTTTGACGCATTTCGACCTTAAATTGGAAATTTTTTGAAATTATGAAGTTTGAAAGAATTCTTGAGTTTTAAGGCTCAATCCATTGATTTTGATGTTATTTTAGCAATTTGATCGCGCGAGCAAGTTCGTATGATGTTTTTGAATCAGTGTACATACTTGGTTTGAATCCCCGAGGGCTCGGGTGAGTTTCGGATAGGTAACGAGAAGGTTTTGAACTTAAAATTGCAGCAGAAACTCTGCAATTTTTGCACAGAGATTTTCTTCTATGCGATCGCATAGGTGTAGCTGCGATCGCATAGAGCAAAGATCAGAGGTCCCAAAAATCCTTCCGTGCGATCGCAATAGAGCCCATGCGATCGCATATCTTCCACTTTTCCTCCTATGCGATCGCATACTATCCTTCGCGATCGCATAGAGTAAGACTGAGGTCCAGAATTTCCTTCTATGCGATCGCATACCATTCCCTGCGATCGCATAGAGTAATTTGAGTTCAACCATTTTTCTTCTATGCGATCGCATAGGACCCCCGCGATCGCATAGAGTAATTTTATTGTCCCCATTTTTCTTCTATGCGATCGCATCATAGGCCCTGCGATCGCATAGAGTAAATTTTCGCCCAGTGAATTAATACCCAAAACAGAACACTTACGGGATTTTATCCCATTTTCACAAAATCCTTTCTTCTCCACAGCTCTTAGGCGATCTTTGGGGCATTTCTTCATCAAAGTTCATTGGGTAAGTATTGCTTAACTCGTCTTCTTCATTTTTCATCAACATCAATCAAATTCTTAGGCCTAAACATGTGTAAATTGGTTGAAAAATTAGAGAAATGGGTATAGTTAGGGCTTTCAAAGAATTTGCGATCTAGACCTCGTTTTGGTGTCAAACTTAAGAACAAATTGTATATTTGAACTCATAGAAGATTGGGTGAACTTATTTTGGTTCGAAACTTGAGTTTCGGTTATGTGGGCCCGGGGGTCGATTTTTACTATTCCGGGCAGAATGTTGTAAAAATCATACTTAGCAATATGAACTAGTTTGTTAAGTAGAATTGATGATATTGAATCAATTGTGTATAGATACGATTGGATTGGAGTCAAATTCGAAAGGAAAAGGCATTGCTACGGATTGAATCGTTCGTGAACTTTCGAGGTAAGTGTTTGTTCTATCCTAGTTTGTAGGAATATGAATTTAGTTATGAATAAATTGTTGAATAAAAATTATTGGTGTTATACCGGTAATGAAGGTAAATTGTTGAAATTATTATAAATTATTGGTTTAAAACCGGTGATTATAAATATTGTTGATATAGAGATTATTGGCTAAATGCCGGTAATATATATATATATATTTATGAATTGGGATCGTGTGGCGCGCCGACCACTTATATAATAAGAAATGGGATCGTGTGGTACGCCGACCACTTATATAATAAGAAATGGGATCGTGTGGTACGCCGACCACGAAGTGATTTAAATCTTGGTATTGGCCATAGTTGCTGGTAGCCTATTGAGATATATTTGGGAGCGGGTGGTACGCCTACCACAAGATATAATTATTGAGATATATTTGGGAGCGGGTGGTACGCCTACCACAAGATATAATTATTGATATATTTGGGAGCGGGTGGTACGCCTACCACAAGATATAATTACTATGATAATTGGGAGCGGGTGGTACGCCTACCACAAGGTATAATTACTGTGATAGTTGGGAGCGGGTGGTACGCCTACCACAAGATATGAAATGAGAGAGGAATTGAAACATGGAAGTAAGATTTATTATGTTGATTAGATTATTCTGGATATCGTGAGTTATTGACTGTTATTTCAGAGCAGAGTATTTCCTTATAAATGTATTGTATATATATATCTATATTACAACTGTACAGGTTTATGTGGGTGACTGGCCCTAGTCTCGTCACTATTTCGCTGGGATAGGCCAGGCACTTACCATCACATAGGGTCGGTTGTGCTGATACTACACTCCGCGCTCTTTTGCGCAGATACAGGTTACAGACAGCAGCAGCGGCAGTAGCACTATTGTGGATATTCCGACTACTGAGACTACGAGGTAGCCTTGCAGGCGTCCGCAGGACCCGTTGTCTCTTCTATCTATGCTTTTCATTCCGTTATCTCATGTAATCGAGATAAACAGCTTGTATTTTCTTTCAGACAATTATGTGTATTATTCTTGGAAGTTCGTGAGTATTGTGACACCAGTCTTGGGTAGTGTATCATGTTTGGGTTTTCTTTATCATATTTGACTAAGTCTTCCGCTAATTTTGATTATTCCGCTGTAATTTATATATTTTAATAAGAATTTGGTAATTAATGGAGATGTAATTAATATTTGGCTTGCCTAGCTTCCATTTAGTAGGCGCCATCATGACCCCGATGGTGGGAAATCCGGGTCGTGACAATGTGGGTCACAATTTACTCAATGGTGAAATTTTTCTGTTTGTCCTTTAAGTTATTTTTGTAGTCTCTCCATGAGTCAGGCAGCTTCTCAATTAGCACTCCAGCAGCAAACTTCTCTGGTAAAGACATTCCCTCAGCCTTTAAGTCTTGTAACAATTTCTGAAATTCATTGATTTGTATGTTCATCTCTTTAGCATCTCTCATTTGCCACTGATAAAAATTTCTCCTACAAATATTTATATTGTAGCATCTTCAGCAGTGAATATTTTAATTAAGGCTTCCCATATAGCTTTTGCTTCTTTATAACTGCAATACACGTCAAACAGTTCATTAGAAATAGTTTGCGATATGATATGACAACATACCTTGTTGGTGTGTCACCATGATTCCACTATTTTATTATCATCGTCTACACTAGGTTGTGGATGCAGTAGTGCATGTGCAACATCATGGACATCGAGCAGTGAGAAAATATGTTCTTGCCAACGCTTGAAATTTTTATTGGCAAAAATTTTAATATTTGACACATCTAGAAATGGCCTGACATATAACAGTGCAACTGAGGTTGGAGCAGCGGACGTTACGCCGATATTAGCGGTATCAGTAGTATTTTCAGCACCAGTATTATTTGCCATAGTTTCTTAGATTGTAGTGATATGACACCGAAAATAACAACAATAATAATAATACTGCAATAAAATAATTTTGAGCTGAAATATACAAACTGGCTTGAGTCGTGTTGGGCACTGTCCTAAGAAACTATTTCAGCAGTGTAAAATATTTTTCCAGAATTAAACAAGCTTACCTCTATTTTATTTAGAGGATACAGGAATCAGGAAAACTAAATATTATACAAATCCACCTAGAAGTAAAAGGAAGACCAACTAATGTAAAATGTTAATTAAATATTATAAAAAAGGAATTGAAAGGAAGAAGAGAGAGACGTATGAGAAGTGTGTTTGATGATTGAAATTATCTTATGGAAAGGCTATTTTATAGGCAAAAAAACATAAGATCTTTCTTGCCATTTGTCAAGGTTCTTGCCATTTATAAATTCTCTTGTCATTTGTCAATTCTCTTGCATGTATCTTGCCGGTATCTCTTCTACAAGGCTTCACATGGTCTTCTTCAAAACATTGTCAACAAAGTTTTAAAATATTATCACAGTACCATCTAAAATTAGTTATTAGTATCCCCGTTATACTTTTCTTCACTATCTACCCCTACCGTTACCCATTTTAATATGTATGCCCCCGCATCAAACGGACCATTTTTTAAGACACATACGATCTTAAAAAGCCTAACCATTTACCCATTTTTTTAAGACACATACGATCTTAAAAAGCCTAATCAAATCTGTGAATGATAAATAATTTTCATATAACTTGACTTAAAATGTGGAAATCAGTGTACAACAGCTCAACTGTATGAATTCGATTAGAGAATGATTGTGTTTGGAGCAAATGGAGCAATAATTTGGCAGATTGAGTTGGATTCAAGGATTGATTTCGTGCAAGAGTTTCCAAACTAATTTTTATTTAAGAAAAGAAGCAAAATGTTCAGATTTTTGTGGGTACTAGTTTATTCCTAGCCTAAACATTTGTTTCTCTTTTGCGTGGGGATAACTCTGCAACTCTTAATAGAAATTCATGCTACTATTTGATGGAGACTTTAAAAGAAGATGAACAACATGACTTCAATTTGAAATTGTACAATAACATAATAATACATTCGTTTATGAGGTACAATTTTGTTTAAAATATACACAATTCAAGAACATAGTAATCATCTATCATACCCATGATCTTAAAAAAGTAGGTGAAGAGAGATAACAGTTGAAAATCAACTCAAATAGGGTAAAACCGGAGTGTTAGAGAAAAAAACAACTAGGTCGGGCTGAACGGGTAGGGTAAAAGGGTAGATGGTTAGGTTTTTTAAGATCTTGCCATGTGTCTTAAAAAAATGGTCTGTTAGATGCGGAGGCATAAATATTAAAATGAGTAACGGTAAGGGTAGATAGTGAAGGAAAGTATAACGGAGGGTACTAATAATTAATTTTCGATAGTACAAGGACACATTTGGACCTTTTCTGTTTACCTTTTTATCGAGAGAAGCATATATAAATGAGATAAGTAAAGATGTAATGACTAGGCTGAACACACCGACCGGAAATTATTGTTATAATTAGCAAACTATCTAGAGAGAGAACTCCATAGAAAACCCATAAAGTTCTGCATAATAGTTGGCACATGTAGGGAAATGCATTGTAGTCCCCGGTTGACTTTTTTGCTATCGCCCAAAATGTACCCCTGCAAATCGCAGAATATTTAAGTACGAAGATACTTAATGACTGGGTTCAAGCCTCAAAGAAAGGCTAGTAAAGCCTTTGTTTTAGATCCCTAAGTTTTGGGTAAAAAAGAGCACGGGCTATCCGATTTTCAGACTGATCATTCAAAAATAGTCAGCATTTACAAAGTCATTAAAAATAGCCAGTATTTGTTACAACAAGAAAATTTCCAGCATATATACTGGAGATCGGTGCACATGTGTATGAACTTCCAGCATATTATGCTGGAACTCCAACACGCAGAAAGTTACTTTTTTCGGATTTTGAACAGTGTTTTCGCTTAGATTTATTCTAACATAAAAAGTAGCCAAATTTCGATTACTTTTGAAATTATGGCTATTTTTGAACGAACACTTGTAAATCCATCTATTTTTGAATTTCTCCCAAATTTTGGGGCCCAAATATTATTTTTAGTTAGGCATTTTTATTTTATTTTTTTGCTTAAACAATATTAAAGTTTATTAAAAAAATACAAAAACCATTATAAATATAGAAAAGAAGACTACTTCTTTTATAAAAAAAATATTTTAGAAATTTGAATTAAAATACTCAAATTTCATATTGGTAAATAACATTTTTTATAGTAAGATCCAAGGTATGCATTTTAAATACGTGGCTAATATTTTATTAACGTGATTTTTTTTACCAATATAAATATAATATTATATTATATAAGATAACTATACTATAGACATAAAGAATGAAGAAATGAAACCAAAATAAATATTAATACTATATTTTGTAAGATAACTACAATATAGACAAAAAGAAGAGAACAACATCATCACTTGAAGATCTCATAGAGTCGTATATATAAATGCACCATCATGCAAACACAAAACCCTCAATATCCGGTGCCATGCATCTTTCACATTAATTGGCACTAAAACATAATCAACAAAAATTCAGGTGGTGTTATAAAGAATGTAATATCCAAGCACATACTCTTTTAATTTCTTTGTCAAGTCAAATATATTTTTGCTAATTGTGGTTGATTTATTGTACACCTCTTGAATGATACAACTGAAATAATTTTCAGGGTTGTCATCCTCACTTTTCCATATTTAGCTTTCTTCTGGATGTAATATAATATAACATCAATATGCTACAAAGAGAAAGAAACACCAATCAAACATGCACACACTCGTGTCAAACACAAACAAACAAAAATATAATGTATGTTGACACTGTCTCATTGATATATATATATATATATATATATATATATATATATATATATATATATATATATATATATATATATATATATATATATATATATATATATATATATATATATAGTTAAGTAACCACAAAACATGTCCTGTCAGCTATAAATGCAATTCCAAGATCAAATTATTATTCAAGTATATCATCCTTCCTTTTTTATACACCTTCTTGCTAAAAAAATTAATAGATATATAAATAGGATAGTTCAAACTATCATTAAAAAGAAAATACAATCAGAACATAATTAGATCTCTAACATTACCCGTGAGTTCCAAATCCAATTAACTTTATTTCAACAAACTTGGTAAATTCATCATTATTTAATAGAGAAACTTCTGCTGTAATTGACGTTTTAAAAGGGTGATACCATTTCACAATTACACAAGGTACAACAGCTTTTCTTATTCTTGTGGCATCTTCTTGAGTAGAGTCAGCTAAAACCTCATGAGCTTGAACACCTTCACAAGTTTCAATTTGCTTATGAATTTAAACGAATGTTTTACAGTACTCCCTCCAGTCCAAAATAAGTGATTTTTTTGATGTTTTTACACATATTAAGAAATTCACCTTTTACCATTAATAAGCAATGGTAGTAGATAGTTTCTAGTTTTGCTTATGAATTTTGTCTCATCTTCCTATGTTTTTATTCAATTCTCATTGATGTTGTTTAATTATGTGTAGTTAATGCTCCACCTCCACCACCACCTGCTCCGCCACGTCCTCCTCTTAGGGCCCTGGCAGAAAATGTTACAGCTTTGATTCCTTTGGAAGGAGAAAGGACTAGACTTTAGTTGGATATAATGAAGCTAGAGAAACGAGCTGAAGACATTTTTAATGCATTCACTAATCATATCAGCTTTGTTCTATTGTTCACTGGATGGGGGTTAATTTTTAACACGAGGCTTCATTGTACAATTATTGCTACATTTACCACACTGACACTTATTTCTTTCATTGTGGCATTCCTTATGGCCTATAAGGTATTAAGGATCAAATCTAACCGAATGCAACCTGCTATGGATACTTTGGAGGGAAGAAAAAATTAGCTTGCCGATAGAGCAAACACCATTTGGACATTAGAGTATGCTTGGAAAATTGCACATAATCTGGGTCGTCTTAATGAAAGCACTGACCTCTTACACCAATATATTATACTGGAGTATTTTCCAGATTTTGAACACTATTTTTATTCAGATTTATTTTTACATGAAAAGTGACTAAATTTCGATTATGCTTGGAACTGTGGCTATTTTTGAATAACCACTTGTCAATCTAGATATTTTTTAATTTTCTCCCAAATTTTGGGGCCCAAAAAATATTTTTAGTTGTGTTTTTTTTTTCTTAGACAATATTAAAGTTTATACAAAAAATACAAATCATAAAAATAGAAAGAAAGGCTACTTTTTAAAAAAGATATATTTTAGAAATTTAAATTAAAATACTCAAATTTCATATTAGTAAAATAATATTTTTTACAGTAACATCCAAGGTACGCGTTGTAAATGCGTGGCTAACATCTTATTAATGTGAACTTGTTTACCAATGAGAGTATAATTTTATATTATATAAGATAACTACACTATAAACATAAAGAATGAAGAGAAAAAGTCAAAGTAAATATTAAAACTATATTTTGTAAGATAACTACACTCTAGACAAAAAGAAAAAAACAACATCATGACGGGCATATCCCCACTCTCATTGAAGTAGCTCTCGGTTGACCAATGCCCAAAGTTTTGAATACAGAGTATGGCATCAATTTTTACTCGCTCCCAAATCACACAAGGCCTTTGCAAAATCCGCACTCTCAATGGTACATGGAATGGTAAATGCGCCGGATCTTCAAGCTTTGGAACCATCGAGTGCACAATAGCACTTACTTGATGAGTCATTTTGATGGTCTCACAGTCCATAGATCTCTTTTTAGTTACCAAGTCTTTCATAAACTTGGCATATCCCGGCATTTGCTCAAGAGCTTCCACCAAAAGTATATTGATCGACAAATTTTTCATCATCTCAATAAACTTCTTGAATTGGTTTTCATTCTTTTGCTTCGCAAGTCTGTGAGGGTAAGGCGATGAGGTCTTGGTAAAGGAGCCTAGGCTTAAGGCATTATCATTTTCGGTATGTCTATCACGTGTTCCCTAGACGGGTTCACGTCATTTTGAGTATTCACCTCACATGAATATCAATTCTCACCTCAACATCCAATTCTCTTCACTCACTTGCTCATCAACTATTGGAACATCATCATTTTGCACTTCAACCTCATCGTTCACAACTTCCTTTTGCTTGGAGGTACTTGCTTTACCACATCTACCGCTCTTTGTGGTCACGGCCATTGCATGGCCGGTGTTGTTCCCACCCTTCATGTTTACTACCATATCATTAAGTAGTTTCCTCTTAGGGCGAGTGTTCAAATATCGCGAAATCTGGCCAAGTTGGACCTCCATGTTTCAGATAGAATTGTTATGGGGTGCCAACTGGGCATTGGAGTCAGTGTTTTTATTCAACATTTGCTCAAACATCAAACTCAATACTCCCCATCTCATTATGTGATGAGCTAGGACCTTGAGACGGAAATGAAGACGGGTTGTTTGGTTACTGATACATCGAAGGCCTTTGAAAGCCCAACCCATGATTCCCTTGATTATCATTTTTCCAACCGCATTGGTTGTTGTTTCCTCCCCAATTGCTATTTACTGCCACCCCAGTTGCCTGGTTGTTATGGTTGCCCCAATTCTGATTGTTGTTCCCCTAGTTATTTCCTTGTTGGTTTTGGTTTCCCCAATTTTCTTGGGATCTCCACATTGTTGTTGATTCGGAGCATTGCCCTGTTGTCCTTGGTAGTTGTTGACATATTGAACTTCTTCACTTTGATCACCATACACATCATCTTGGTTGAAACCATTACTACCTTGCTCGTATTGATCCGGATTTCCTTGACTTTGTTGACCTATTTGTTGCCTCTTATTGACCAACATGTTTACCCATTCCATGGCATTCACTTGTCTTGGCATTTGAACTTGCTGCAATTGAGCTTTGGCCAACTAGTTTATTGTGGTAGTCAACTCTGCTATTGCTTGGTCGTGGCCATAGAGCTCTTTGTGCAGGTGAATGACATTGGTATCACCTTGTGGCATATTAGCTCGACTTTTCCACGCCGAGGAAGTATATGAGATCTCATCAAGTATATGACACGCCTCAGTATAAGGCATTTTCATAAAGTTTCCCTCTGCTAGCTGGTGCACCACATACTGGTTGGTAGTGTTGATACCACGGTAGAATGTTTGCTGGATCATTGCTTCGGTCATATTTTCGGACATTCTTTCACCACATTTGATACATTTACCAAATCATGAAGTGTTCATTATGGTCCTATTTGAAGGCTATGATATCATCTCTCTATTTCTCCATATGCCTCGGCGAGGAAAACATGGCTATTAACTTGTCGACCAACTCATCACACATCGTGATGGAGTGGTTGGGGGGTCTCTCGAGCTATTCCAATCTTTCCCTCTAAGTGAAAAGGGAATAATCTCAGTCTCCATGCATTATCCGACATATTTGTCTGTTTGCTTCCTCAGCAGGTATCCATAAATCCTTTTAGATGCTTATATGCATTCTGATGGAGAGCACCTATGAAGTACCCTATTTGCTCTAATAAGGTCACCATAACATTTGTAATCTAGAACTTGGCCACCCAGAACCGGGGTGGGACAATTGCACTTGTGTAACCTTCATTTGGAAGCACCCAAAGAGCTACTCGCGGAGGTGCTGAGGGAGGGTCTGGAATGTTTTCATTGGCCTGGTGCCCTCTTCTTTGAGCTGAGGTACTAGAGGCACCTCATCTTCAGCATTATCATCTAACTCCTCCCCCGGGAGAATATTTTCGAGAGGATCATTATTTTCCATTTTGTACCTGAATCGCTTAACCCACGCAAGTTAGTAAAACAGAAGGAAAGAAAAACAAGACACACGACTAGTCAAATAGATAACCGATACCATTTAGATCACCAAAAACGGTGACAAGTGATCAGATCCAACCCTATACCACTATAAATCAGCTCAAACCTTATACTACTATAAAATGGCAAAGGGTGGTCGATACAGCTTTTACCTGAAAGTCCTGGATTGATATCCACAAAGAGATAATATTGGTTGGAAGTTGAGTTTCTATCAAATCTAGCTATGTGTCTTGCTCTTAATTGCACTTCTAACCATGTTTGGATTTATTGCTATTCTACTTTTAAATGCTACTGATTGCTGAAAGAAATCTAAGTACACTATTCTTCTTGTTTGATAAAAAGCACTAGGGAAGTGACTTACACCCACGTGAGTATCTAATGGGATCCAAAATTTGGCACAAGCTTGTTATATTTAGGGTCATGATATAACCTTTGCACATAATAACTCACTCTATACCTCTCGATAGTTTGAGTGACTTTGCCCTAATTAGCTTTCTCAAGCCCAATTGGATGTTCAAACAATGCAAGCAAAATTGGCTCAAGTCGGGTATTACTATATCTAGGTTTAATGTTTTAATTGGGGCGAACAATCTCTTGAATGCACTTTATTACAATATATGAGTCCACCAAACTATAGAGTACCTAGTCCTTTATGAGTTTCCTCTGAGAATACTAAGGAAACAGTAAGTAAATGAGACACTGGATTTTTTTACGTGGAAAAAACTCAACTCAAGGGACAAAACCACAACCTACACTTGTAGGCTTTCAACATCACTAACTTGTAATCACACTATCATAAGCCACTTTGTAATGACTCTATTACAAAGACTTCAACTCAACTAACTTGTGATACATTACCACAACCCACTTTGTCACCCACTAGTTACAAAGAAATTAACTCAACCAACTTGTGATACACTTACCACAAGCTACTTTGTCACTCACTAGTACCTAAGACTTTAACTTATGACTAACTCTAGTCACAACACAAACTCTGAAGGTTTATGATTTTGAGTTTCCTAAAACATGGCTTATAAGAAAGCATGATAGGAGTTACAATGAAGAACAAACAACAAGATTACAACTCAACTACGGATACACATAGATTCACTGTGGAACTGATCCTTAGTGTAGTTTTCTTCTTCTTCTTAACACACCAGTGACTTCAATGTTGGATACACTCTTTTGATGCTTGAGAGAATATCACTAAATTCTCATGTGAATGTCTTGTGCCTTGCACCATGTAGTTATACTACCAATTACATACCAGGGATGATGTTAATTCTTGGTTGGTACATTCCTCTTCCCAATAGGAAGTGACTGTTGCATTATCTGTTGCACTGTCGCATGTACAGTTGCAGGCAGTTACTTTCTGTAGTTGCTTTTCAGCTGTATCGTTGACTTATGTTTCTGTCAGAGAAACAACAAGGGATCAGGTCATTGTCTTGTTCCTCAAGTCTCTACACTTGTAGCAGTTCACATTAGTTGGAGTTCACGCTGGAATTTGTTCACCTGCAATATGCGCCAAGTGTGTCGGATTCCCTATATAGTTATTGACACTAAGTTTGTTAGATCTATAAAACATAAAGCAAGACATTGAAAAAATATCAATAATCCCTTTTTTTTATGATGACAAACTTAGACATTGATAACATATATTTAGAGGAGAGATAACCAGATAAGGTACCAGGAACTTCACAAGTTCCCCCTGACTTTATGCTTCCCCCTTAATCAGATCCCTAATTCAATTATACTTCCCCCTTTTGGCATCATTAAAAATACACAAGCATGCAGCATAAAGAACTCTAACATAGACAACTCGTGCAGATATGTGGACACAACATGATAGAAAATAGAAGCAAAAGTAAAATAGCATTGTACAAGCAAAAAGAAGAGTTGTTTCATTGATATGAAAATGAAATAATTAAAAAGGAATAGTAATAGTGAAATCCAACATGCCATCAAAAAAAGATAAACAAAACAAAAGTAAAAGTCACAAAACATATTGAACGAAGACAACTAGATACTGAGAGGTTTCATAGGGGGCGCTAGAAGAGTGAGACTTGAAGAAGGAGGCAGCAAAGATTTTGAGAACCAGATCCATACGGGCATTTGCAGACAGCTGCTTTTGAAGCAACTATACACGAAGCTCATCATTTTACTTGGTCTAGCAGAAAACTTCTTCATGGGAAGAATAAAAGAACATGGTGCCCCATTAGCTTGACTAAGCTGAGTTTCCGGTATGGCATTTTGAGCCATTAACTTCCTAATCTCTTCGGCAACAGCATTTTGTGCATTGATCAGCTTAGAGATGGTTGAGGTGCTTTAACCAACCTTTTCTACACACTCACACTCTTCCAGGGTGGTTTTGGATAAGGTTTTCTTACGGGTCCCCATTTTAGGATTGTCCAAAGGAACTTTGTAAAATTGAAACACTCGAGTGAGGAGAAAGCTATAAGGGAGCCCATGGTTACCACCTATAAAGTTTGCTACCTTTTTCATGTGTTTGATTATGATTACTGGCAGAATGATCGGGGCAAACTCATCAAGATCCTCCATTAAGACAAGATCAGACTTAGAAGCAATAAACTGCCTCTCAACACGAGGTAAGAGCACCTTATTAACCAGCTCAAATAGAAGTTGATACTTAGAAAGTAGTGCCATCTTATCTACCCGTTCCCCCTGTTGAATAGATTGCTCTTTCATATTGGCTCTTCTGAAGTTAGCTCCATAAGCACCCTTAGCGGAGGACATCCCTTCACATGGAACTTGAAGAACTTTCTCCGAAGTTGATGGACCGAGCATAATGTCTATTCCATTTACAAACACACAGATGTGGTCCCTCTCAACAGTAAAGAGATATGCGTAGAAGTTTTGTACCGCATCTTCATACACCTTAGGTACATCATCTTGAAATAGATGCTCCCATTGTTGAAACTCCATCATCTCCAAGACTTACCTCATACCTGCCATTTCTGAGATGGCTAGGTCAAACATACAACCCCACAAGAGTTTATGAGCTCTCAATTTCTCTTGCCAAAGACCACTGTCACTGGGTATAGTCTTAGTAAAACCAGGTACCCCCATGGTTTCCCTTTTTTATTTTCTAGATCCTTTAATAAATTTACCTTTTCCGGCTTGCCACCCCCACAGTATCTCTTCAGACACATCTTGCTCTAGTACAAACATCTTAGCCTTACTACTAACCTTCACAAATGACCTACGTTGATTTTCAACAGCGTCATCGGAAGCTCCACTCACAGACTTCTGGATTTTTGTAGATTGGTTTACTAAGGAACTAGGTTCCTCTATAACATCTTCATCAACCTCAACCACTAGAATACTTTTGTCATTTACAAACTCCCCTTGTTTCATCAGCCTCTTCTTTTTTTTCTTGATACTCCTATTACTTTTCTTTAAGGCAGACTCGAAAGCCTCTTTTTTTTACAGCCTGATAGTGGGATGCTTGGAAGAGGATTCGAGAGTCACTGCTGATTTTTGCATCTTAAACCGTGCGTTGAGAACCATATCATCTGCATCTACTGGGACCTCGCTGGGTGGAATGGATTCCAAGGGCTTAGGATAAACAATGGGTTCCTGAGTTGTTTCAACTAGAAGATAATCAGGTTCTCCACTAAGTTTTACTGTGACTGTTTCATGGACAGGAGACTCGTAGAGCACCAAAGTTCTTGTATCCCCTCGAAAAGAAGTTTCTTCCCCCTAGACTTAGACATAATGAAGGCTTCTTCATTCAGAAGACTCTCAGTAGTAATAGCCATGATATTGTGTGTCGTTTCCTTCTCTAGTGACTCCATGAGAGCCACTAAGTTTATAAATGAGGAGTTCAAATATATAATTAGGATCATCCTTAGACACTTCTAATAACTGAGGGGTAAAGAGATTTTAGTTCATTGGCCATTATAGCGAGATTTGGCAGAGAGATTTTAGTATGAGATAAAGGAAGATAGAATCACAGATATATAGAGGAAATGAAGATTCAGGACTGCTGAGAGAGAGGGGGTTTTATGGGAAGAGGAGCTAATAATGAGAGGGAAGCGAAACGGGTTCTAAAGGATTTTGAACAGCGGTAGATTTGTGGGAATACGTAATGTGTAGATGAGGTAAAAGGATTTGAAAGACAAGACGTGACATGTAGAATCTGAAAAGGTTGGATGATGTGGCGGTTAAACTAATTTTGTCAATTTTTTGAAAGAGCATGCGAAAAATACATTACTACTAACCTGTGGTACAGAAACCTGGTTCCTGACTAGCTTTTGTAGAAGATTTTTACACCTCTCTTTCGCAGTTCAACGCTGTACCTATAGCTTTTATGATCATCATACGTGTTTACCTGCAATGGTATAGAGGTGAGTTAGGCCTAGTTACAAAACATTTTAACCAATTTTACCTGAATGAGACTTTTATGATCATGTGAGCAGAACCAGGTTCTCTCGTAAGTTTAATTACCCAAGGTCCATCCTATTTCTCCCAAAGAGTTCTCTACAATTTGATGTTCTATGCAGTAGAATCTCATATAAATGAGTCCCTTTTTCCATATTGTTTCTTGAGATAATGGTATCTGACATTAATATGTTTGGTTCTCTAGTACTGGACCAGGTTCTTTGCCATGTTAAGAGCGTCTACTTCAACTGTTGAGAGAACCACTGGGTTTTGTTTCCTTGTACCCCATGAGATTAAGCATGATCCAATATAATGAGCCATTCGAGATATGCTCTTCTTGACCATCAGATAACCTTGTTTCTTTCAGATTGATGCATTTCCTCTTTCATTGTTGTAATCCAGTCAGCATCCTTCAAGGATTCTTTGATATTCCTGGGTTCTATCTGGAATAAAAATGCATAGAAGACTAGGGAATTTCTGGATTTTGATCTTGTCTGGATCTAGCCTCAAGGGGGTGATTATGTTATCAAGTGGATGGGAGCTTTTGTGTTTCCATTTGAGAACTGAAGTTTGATTAGTAGAGGAACTGGGTAAATTAAGTGGATTTCTCTGCACTCATTGTTCTTCTACTTGTGGAGTACCCTGCGATACATCTCTAACTCTTCCTTGAGCTTCACTGGTAGTAATTGGAGTACCATGTTCCTCTTGAGATGTGGAAGAGGATGTTGCATTGTCTTTACCTATCTCCTTTATTTGGCTCATCATATCAGCCTTGCCATTTGAAACATCAAATACTTCCCTGGGAACAAAAAGTGGCTCATTATTTAGAACATTAATGTTTCCTCCCTTGTTAGAGGGGGGTGTCTCGTTGAATAGCACATGAACACTTTCTGTCACAAATACCTCGAATGTCTTACCATGTGTTTTTAGGACTAGTGACCATGTAAATCTTGAATTTTGTAGACCACGAGCCATGTCCTTCTAAATCAATTTATGCAGAGGTGAGACGCTTGCATCCCCCGATCTTCTATGACAAAGTTCTGCATCATTAATAACTGACTTCAAGCAGCTCATATCACTAGCTTAGACATAAATTTCTACCTTATTTTCTTCCTGATACCAAGAATGTACTCATTCTTTCTATTTCTAAAGGGTACATTCCCTCCTTGCAGGGCTTGCAGTGAGAGAAAATCCATGATGTTTTCGGTCATGTGCTTTAAGCATCCACTGTCCATGATCCGTTAAAGTTTGTTTCCTCTTACTGTTCCCTGCACATATAAATTATGGGTTAGATTTAGAAACCCAAACTAGTTTGGTTTGTAGTGAGGAAAGGGGTGGATAAGAGCTTTCTTAGTCCATGCAGGCAACATACCTTTTTTGCGAGTGGTACCTGGTCCCCTGCTAGTAGTCACTTTTTCAGCAAGCACTTTGTTTTTCTAATCGTATTGAACCCCGGCCTTACAATTTTCTTTGAAATTCCCATTGTTCCCACAGTGGGTAAAAAGCTAGTTATTATGAATAGTGACGTACTTGTTGTGAGGGTTGTAAGGAGTTTTTTCCTTTTGAAACCTGACTCCCTATCTGTTTCCACTACTGTTGAGGTACATAGTGGTGATAGCTTCTAACGACAAGGTCCATTTGAGAGATTTTTCAAGGTCAATTTTTACTCTCTCCAATTCAGCTTTGACGTTACCTATTTTTCTCAAGTTTACTACATAGACTAGTTTTAACATCATTTAATTCCTTTTTAAGCTTGATGTGAGTCTTATTGGCTACTTCTTTCCCTTTCTCAATATTTGCAGGCCTAAGTTCTGATTTGAGTCCCATAATAGTTTCCTCTAGGTCTATAATTATCACTAAAAAGTCATCCATCTTTTGCTCAGTAGCTGCAATTTTCTCTTCTAGAGTGTGCTCTTCATTTCTAAAGCTTTCTATGGTTTCCTTCAAATCAACAACCACTACCATCAAGTCATTTTTCTTATTTTCTACACTATTTATTTTTTCATTCAAAGCTTCATTTTCTTTTTCAAGAATAGCTATGGTCTCATTTAGATCAATTACACAGACCACCAGATCATCTCTAGATTATTCAGCATCTCCTAGCTCTATGGTCAAGATAAACTTATCATTAATAAGGCTATAATGTGCATAAATTAGAACATGTGCTAATGACATTAGTTTCTTAGAAGAGTAAGACTTCATATTTATCTGAACATCCCCTGAAATTTACCTCATCATTTTCATCCTCTTTATTATCGTCTGACTGAGCCATCAGCGCAAACACTGAGTCATATTTCGTTGCTTCAGTTTCCACTACCATCATGGAGCTATTTTCTACATCTGGTTCCCTTTATTATTCACTGGAGGAGTCTCCCCAAGCAGTAAAAGATTGCTTCACAACGTTGTCAGGTGCACTTATTCAACTGAATCGTTTTTCAGGAACCAGGTTCTTTTTTATTGTCTTGTCAGAGTTTTGTTTGTATTGCTCATATTTCAGAAGTGGTCAGTCTTTGATGAAATGCCCTGGCTTTTCCCACTTGTGATAGAGATCATTGTTCCTTGCCTTACTTGAACTGCCCATTTTCGGTATACCACCATTTCTTCGAACCATCTTTGGAAACCTTTTGTAAGATAGGCTATATTACTATGTTCTTCACTTGAGTCACCATTTTCAGCCTTGAGCACCAGATTCTTCTCCTTCTTTGGCTCCCTTCCTACAAACTCTACAAATCAGCTCATCCGGGGTTAGAGTTTGTAAATCTTTAGCTTCAGTGATGGCATTCATTTTATTCTCCCAAAAACCAGGTAGAACATTGAGAATCTTCCTTACAAGCATCTTTCTTTAATAACATCTCCAAGTGAATGAAGATCATTTATGATGGATATGAATCTAGTGTGCATATTTTGTATAGTCTCATCATCCTTCATTCTGAAGAGCTCATACTCGGTAGTGAGCATGTCAATCTTGGACCGTTTAACCTGAGTAGTTCCTTCATGTGTGGTTTGTAATGCGTCCCATATTTCCTTAGCATAATCACAAGCTGGGATTCTATTGTACTCATCAGGTTCTATACCACATACCAAGATTTTCTTGGCATGATTGTACTTTTCTACTGCTTTTCTGTCAATATCATTGTACTCTTTTCTATTTTTTTGGCACTATTGGTCCATTTTCTCCAAGCTTCTTCATAGGAACATATGGACCATCACAAATGACGTCCCACAACTATAAGTTTTCTGCCATTATAAATTCATGCATACGAATCTTCCACCGGTCGTAATACTGACCATTGAATCTAGGGGATCTGTAGGTTCATCGTCCTTCCCCAAAGTTAGGTGGAGCACCCACTAAGATCCTTTCTCGGTGTTAAACTTTTAGAAAAAACCCGCTCTGATACCAATTGTTAGAATATATGAGTCCTCCAAACTACAGAGTACCTCGTCCTCTCTAAATTTCCTCTGAAAAAACTATGAAAACAGTAGGTAAATGAGACACGGAATTTTTTACGTGGAAAAATCACAACTCAAGGGGACAAAAACCATGTCCTACACTTGTAGATGTTCAACTTTACTAACTTGTAATCACACTATTGCAAGTCACGTTGTAACGACTCTATTACAAAGACTTCGACTCAACTAACTTATGATACATTTACTACAAGCCATTTTGTCACTCAATAGTTACAAATACTTTAACTCAACTAACTTGTGATACACTTATCACAAGTTACTTTGTCACTCACTAGTTACAAAGACTTTAACTTATAACTAACTCTTGGTCACAACACAAACTGTGAAGGTTTATGATTTTGAGTTTCCTAAAACAAGGCTTCTAAGAAAGCGGGATAGGAGTTACAATGAAGAACAAACAACAAGATTACAACTCAACTACGGATACATATAGACTCATTGTGGAACATATCCTTAGTGGAGTTGTCTTCTTGTTCTTGACATACCAATGACTTCAATGTTGGACACACTCTTTTAATGCTTGAGAGAATATCACTAAATGCTCAAGTGAATGTCTTGTGCCTTGCACTATGTAGTTATACTACCAATGACATACCATGGATGATGTTAATTTTTGGTTGGTACACGCTTCTCAATGGGAAGTGACTGCTGCATTATCTGTTGCACTGTCGCATGTACAGTTGCAGGTTGTTACTTTCTGCTGTTGCTTTCCAGTTGTACCATTGACTTGTGTTTATGTCAGAGAAACACCAACGGATCAGGTCCATGTCTTGTTCCTCAATTCTCTACACTTGCAGCAGTTCACATTAGTTGGAATTCTTTCACTTGTAATGTATGCCAAATGTGTCAGATTCCCGATCTAGTTCTTGAAAGTATTTTTGTTTGATCATCAAAACATAAGGCAAGATATTGAAAACCCATCACACCCCAATTCCTTGTTAGCCTAAATTTCCTAGACGTGGTCCCTCTTTCTCAAGAAGAGTCTAAGTCATAAAGGTATGAATCAGTGTTTGCAACCGCCAATTCTCCAATTAAAGCATGAATCAAGCTAAGTATTACTAACCCGTAAATAATTATGCCTTAAAATTAAAGACCCATTAAATACCCACACTAGAGATGGGTTACAACCCTAGCTAATGGGTTTCTACTCATAATCAAGGTAGAAATCTAAGATAGAGATGAAATATAAGCCATAAAGTTTATTACAAGAATAAAATGTAAGACTAATAGCTAAAGCTGCTCTAAAATTACTCTAAGTAGTAAAATTCACGAGCTCCTCACACAAAAAATACCCTATAAATATGAAAAAGATTTATTTATACACAACTGAAATTACTGGACAAAAATATCCCTGCGAAGGTTCCGCTGTCAGATGAATGATGGGTGTCTTAGCGCATGAACTTTTGCGACCACGTAAAAGCAGGCGCAGACCGCGTTTCTTCTCTTTTGTGCTTGGTTTAAACTTGATTTCGTGGGAAGAGCAAAAATTTACTGCCTCTGCGTTAGCATTAACTGTGGTCGTGCGATTTGGACGCGGACTGTGCTCCTCAGTTATGCTCACTTTGCAGGGTCTCTTAACCTTGATCGACGCTCTCAGCGGAATTTGCACCGCGGCCACGTCAGTCTCTGTTGTACCCAAAATACCTTCTCTGAATCTCAATTCGGTGGATAGCATAATTGTGGCTGCTTCGGCGGTGGACCTTTCACGGTGGCTCTTTTCCTTTGCGGTCAGCGCTTTTATCTCATCTTTGAACTTGTGCAAATTTAACTCCTTCATGAGTTGATTATGGATTTCTTGCCTCGTTTAGACCAAACCCTGCAGACAAGCACAATAAGTTAATTTTCGAAAATACTTTTACATATTTTTTATCCAAAACCCAACCAAAAGAGAGCATAAGATAGGCTAGAATCCATAGTTATCAATAACGACCTCTGAACGGCTCAAAACTAGCTAAAATCAACTCAGATACATCAAATAATGCCAAAGAAAACAAACCCAATCGATAAAGGTTGAACCTTTAATCGAAATTCCAAAATTGACCAAAAAGTCAAACTCGGGCACACACCTCGAAATCCCACTACTCATAAAACCCAACAACCCACTCAATTACAAGTCCAACCACACTAGTTTCTCTCAAATTCAATTCCGAATTGATGCTCAAAACTAAAAAATTCAGTTTATGAAATTTTAGACAGAACCCATAAATTTCACTTTGAAATCATCAATCAAATACCAAAAATGAAAATGAATTCATGAAATATAACCAAAATCGAGTATAGAACACTTATTCCAATCAATTGGTGAAAATCTCCTCCAATAAGTATCCAAATCCGAGCTCCCCAACTCAAAATATGATACAAACCTTTGATATCAAGTATTTTTACCCATCTTCTCGACCTCTTTTACATGCAAAACGATTCCAAAACTTGCTTTTTGATGCCTCCAATTGATACCTTGTGAAATTTCAGTCAAGTTAGGCTTTTGAAACACTCCATTTGACCTTATAATGAATGAAATATATTGGTTTCGATATTTGAAATAGTGCAGATCTTTAAATACGAAGTCAGTGGCACATCTATTGGAAAAGGATTAAAAATACCCTTCATCCACCTATTGGGTTAAAAATGCCTCTCCATCCACTTTTTGTGTTCATTTATTACCGTTAGGTCAATGCTGAATTAAAAATAATTACTCCTTCCATTTCAATTTATGTGAATCTATTTCCTTTTTAGTCCGTGTCAAAAAGAATGACTCATTTCCTTATTTAGAAACAATTTACCTTTATGCAATGATTTATAGCCACACAAAATAAATGTGCTTCATTTTACACCACAAGATCAAAAGTCTTCTCTCTATTCTTAAATTTCGTGCCCAGTCAAATGGGTTCACATAAATTGAAACGGAGGGAGTATTATTTAAATTTCACATTGTAACTTTTTATTGGTCGAAATTAAAACATCTAACCTTTTAGAAAGATCTACCCGTGTCTACCCATTTTTCGGACTAAGCCGCCTCTAATACTAACCCGACTCGAATAAAAAGTCCAACTAAAAAAAGACGCCCCACTTCCTAACCACAGTTTTTTCACGGGGAATTCTCTCTTCTCCCGAATGGAGGTACTAATTCTATCTGTGGAAGTATGGTTTGATATTTCTAGTAATTTTGTTTTAGTTCAATGGTAAGAAATGATCGTTTTCTTCCTGATAGTCAATACTGATGGTGAATTTCCGAACAATGAATGAAAAAAAATTTACTAGTAACAGATAAAGTTTGATGACTTGACTTTTTTATAGAACTGCAATAAAACTCGTTCGAATCATTAGTTTTTCTTTGAAAAAATTCATTATAAGTTTCTAGAAACATTTTGAGAGCTAGGTTACAAGACACATCACCATATCCCTATAGTATAACGTTTCGGCGTTAACGATTTTTTCGTTATTGTTGCGATGTGGAAGTATAATTTTCTGGTCTTGGTTTTATTTTGGTTAGCTAAGTTTATTTGAGATTATAATCAACGATACATTGAATCCATGCCCTTGTATTCTAATTGGTCTTTGAGAAGTACTTAATGTTAGTCGAGGTGCATGTAAGCTAATCCGGACACCACGATTATAAAAAAAAAAAAAAAAAAAAAACTTGATGCGCGGACACCACGGAGTTAGATGAAAGTGGGGTGTCTTTTTTTATTTGAACTTTTTATTCGGGTCGGATCAATGTTTGGGGTAGGTTGGTTCGAAAAACGGGTAGATATGGGTAAGTCTTTCTAATAAGTTAGATGTTTTAATTTCGACCAATAAGAAGTTGTCACGTGGAGTGTAAATAATAATTATTTTTAATTCAGCTTGACCTAATGGTCAAAGGGTATAAGTGAACCAAGAAAGTGGATGGAGGAATATTTTTAGCTCAATAGGTGGATGAAGGATATTTTTAAACATTTTTCAATAGTGTAGGCCCTCTAGGGGCATTTTAACCCTTTTCCGTTCTTAATAAAATGACTGTAACATCCACATACGATGTCCAAATTCGATGATTCTTTTTTATATGACTCCATAATTACGATAATGATCTAATGCTTCAATCGAAACAGAAATCGGAGCTCATTAGTTCAATGTGGTACCATTTATGCTTGAAGAAACGACGTTAAAACATAAGAAAACGAGCGCAACACAACTCAAACATATCCGAAACTCACCCGAGCCCTCAGGACCCCGTACGAACATACCGATATCCCATAAAATAACACGAACTTACTAGAGGCTTCAAAGTACGTATAAGTAATATCGAAACGATGAAATGCACCTCAAATCAAACTTTATGAAATTTCGACTTCCAAAAATTCGCGCCAAAACATATCGAAATAACTTGTAATGAACTCAAATTTTGCACACAAGTACTAGTACATCATACAGATCTAATCGTGCCCCTAAACTACCGAGCGAAGTGCAAATGATCTAAACGATATGTGGGATTGTAAGATTAAGATGGTGCGAAAATGAGGTCGAATCCAAAATACGGTACTATGAATTTTGGGGAAGTTCCCAAAATAAGATACGGTACTAAGGATGTGTTTTGACCACCTAAATAACTATCATTACGTGCTCCACCATTAACCAACTGCAATCACAGAATGTATTCATGAAGTGCATTTTGTGCTTTGCATAATTATTATCTTAACATGGTTGTTTCCTTCATTTGATATTACCGCCACCACTGTCAATTATCTTTCAATATTATCTTGTCGTAGAACCAAGTAGCAACATTTCGTTTTTCATTTCCTATTCTCAATTTAGTTTACAAACCAAAAAAAAAAAAATTCCCCAAAAGAGGTCATGTCGAAGATTGCAACTTAGTTTAACAACAACAGATAATATTCAATACAAACGAAACAACAACGACCAATGAAACATACTAGTGGGATCTGAGGAGGGTAGTGTGTACGCATACCTTATCCATACCCCGCGGGGTAAAGAGGTTGTTTCGGGGTAAAGAGGTTATTTCTGAAAGACCCTCAACTCAAGAAGACAAAAGAAGACGAAAAAAGGAAATCTATCAGTAAGGAACCATAGAACAAAGAACAGCATCACCAAAATCAGAAAATAAGTGAAAAAGCAAAACAATAATCATAGATAAAGCACACCGAAAAAGTAGTGTGGACTCAGCATAAAACACTAACAGTCAAAGATCAAGTCATAACAGACTAGCCTCACTTCGCGGCGCCATAGGGATATTCTTAACTATCTCCTAATCTACAACCTTAATACTCAACTTCCACAACTTTCTGTCTAAGGTCATGTCCTCGGTATTTTGTAGCCTCACCATGTCCTGTCTTATCACCTCAATACAAATGAAACAGTTTTTTTTTAAATAAACACTGCATGAATACTCAAAACTCTTTTGCTTCAGAAGTTGCATATAAGCAGTATCATTTGGAATTTTTTTTCGTTTTTTAAAATACAATGAGGATTGTCATTATATTATCAACTTTGACTTGCAGAATGTCATTATATCAGCAAGCATTGAGAAGATTACTTACATTATCTTCTCTAATCAATGATTCAGGTAAAGTCCTGCAGATACGGAGCAAAAGAGTAGACGTTGAGTTTGAAGTGCAAAAACTTCACTTGGACAACGACAAGCGACCAATGCTAATGCAATATGAAATTGAATCCAGATAACAAAATATATAAACAACAGCATTCCACAAAATCAGGTACTGTATACTTTAATCAGTCTGTAGAAAGAGTATATGAAACAACTTTCGTCAAAATAGTAAAATGCTTTAAAAGAGCCAAGCCAAGGAGACAAATTTGCTACTTCATCTTCAATTACAGAGAGCACTGCTGTTGCCAGTGCTACTCAAATTCTGAATATCCAACTTACAAAAGAACTGTCAACATAAATTCATAATTTCGGTCCAGGCTCTCAATACACATCTAGTATCGCACCAAGTTAGCTATATCAAAGGCATATATAGGCCGTAGCTGACTACACCAGAACAAGAATAGAATAAGAGGCCCATGATTAAGCTACCAAGCAAAGCTTCTACGTACTTGTGAGAAGAAACCCAAGTAAACAAACTTGCTACAGCAAGCAAGCCTGTTATTTCACTAGTTCTCTTGCTCGCCAGGACGACGATATGGCAAGTATCTGTGGTCTTTTGAAGCATTCTTGCGCCTTTTCTTCTCAATGTATGCTTCCAGTTTGCCGGATACCTTGAGTTCTTTGTATTTCTCAACAAGTTTGCGCTTCCGAATTTCAGATTTTTTGAGGTAATAAGGTTGTTTCCCTTGCTTAACAGCTTCTCTCTCTTTCTTCTTGTGCTCAGAAAGAATCTCTCTCTCAGTGTGCTTCACTCCTGCTGATTTCAATTGTTTGTCAATCCAAGCAATGCGATTTTTCAGTTCATTAACCTCTTCTGGATCATTTGATTTCCTCATCTGTTTCTTCAGATCCTCTTTTTCTGCTGGAAGATCATCCTCATAAAGAAAATTATATCTCTTCTTGAACCCTTCTTCATTGAGCTCGCCACATAAAGACTCAAAGCGAGGGTCACGAGTAACTTTTTTAGGAACTTGGATGATTTCCCTAAATCTGCTCACTGGCTTCTTGCTACTCATCTCCACTGGCCTGTTCTTGTTTGCTCGGCCACTTTTTCCTTCCGAATTAAACTTCCTATACACTGTATCTGACCCATCGGACCGTGCTCTCTGCAATTCCTCAAAAGTCACATCAGCAAGCTCCTCCTCTAACTCCTTTACCTCCTCATCTTCGGACGAAGATTCATGTTCATCAGAGTCAGCAAATTTGATTTTACTTGACCTTGCAACAGCTGCCTTGTCTTTTCTCATTTCAACAATTTGATTCCCTTCGAGAAAAAGAACTTGAGAACGTTGCTGCATAAAGATGGAGGGGCGTAAGCATACACCACAAACCCTAAAGGGTGTTGGAATACAAAATAAGTCATGCTAACTTCAAAAAAACATGAGTAAAATACAAGTAAGCACCTAAATCTGAATCGATTAATTTTTATTTTGATGGTGTTTGGTCCAGCTTGCAACACCTTCGGAGGTGGATGCATTCAACTGAACCCAACTTTTTGACAGAGAACATAGATATACATGTGAAAACCGATTAAAACTTTAACAAAAAATAAATAATGAAACCCACAATTTCAAATGTCAGTTCTAGGAAATTTAAAGGTTGAACTCAACAACAAACCAGTAAAAACCCCACAAGTGGGCTCCGAGGAGGGTAGGATGTGCGCAACCTTACCTCTACCCTGAGAGGACAGAGATATTATTTCCGATAGACCCTCAGCTAAAGAAGATGGAAGAAGCGCCGATAGCAATTCATAACAAGATAATATATTTAGAAAACAAAATTAAAAATAGCAATAAAGAATATGAAAGAAGTACAGATAGCTAGTAATAGAAAGATAATATATTTAGAGAAACTAAATATGAGGTCTGATAGCAATTGAGAATATAAAATGAGGACTGCTAGCAAACTAAGGAAGTACTGGTGACGAGTGATAACAGAACAAGATATGCGAAAATAGCAAATTTAGGATAAAAGGGTACCATATTAACACTAATACTAACACTAACGAACTAATGAAGACAAATGAAAACACACGATTACCTACTAATCTTCTGCCCTAATCCTCAACCTTCACGCCTCTTATCTAGGGTCATGTCCTCGGATAGTTGCACCATGTCCCGCCTGATCACCTCTCCCCGACTTCTTTAGCCTAGCTCTACCCTTCCTCTTACCCCCAAGGCCAACCTCTCAATCCTCCTAACTGGGGCATCTGTGTTTCTCTTCTTAACATGCCCGAACCATCTCAGCCTCACTTCTCGTGTCTTTTCCTCCACAGGGGTCACTCTCACCTTGACCCGAATAACTTCATTCTTAATTCTATCCACACATCCATCTCAACATTCTCATTTCAGCTACTTTCGTCTGTTAGACATGGGAGTTCTTGACTGGCCCATAGAACATAATCGATCTAACTACCACCTTGTAGAAATTACCCTCAAGTATCAACAATCCATCTCTGAGCACCTAGCTCAACTAGTCCACCAAGCAGCCTACTACCTCATGTAAGTTATTTCTTATAAATAATGTGGCCCAATAAGTTAAGGCCCATAATTAATATTTAATTATGAACAAATCTCATCCGTCCGATTGGTTACTTGATGGACGTACCGGATTAAATGAAAATCTCTATAAATTGGTCCTCTCCCCACCCATTAGGGTTACTGCTTTTCCTCTCTTCCATCCCTAAAGTCGGCGGTAACGAAAGTTAGGGCAAGGGGCGAGAAACCGATTTATCAATTAACGCTTCCGCTTCAAGATAATGGATCCCGCTTCAGGTATGTTTTTCAATTACGATTATATGTAAGATTATCATGTTCAAGATTCTGGTGTGAATTAAAGTTTATGCTTACACGTGGTATCACGAGCCTGGATTTTTGAATTGATAATCTTCACAAACAAACTTTTACATATTCGCGAACTGCTTCAATTGAACAAATTGAGGTTTGAACACTAAAAGTTTATAGTTCTGTGTCTTCCGTATATCAATGAATTTGGACTAAAGCTTGATTACATCCTTCTTTTATAAATAAAGTATTGTGATATTGAAGTAATATCAACGACGCCCTGATATCCTTATTCGGTTCAAGCTCATTGTATTTTATTTATTTATTTGACCTTGTTCTCAATATAAGCTTGAAGCCGATTATTAATCATGAAGTGCTACGCTTCAGATCTGCCAGTACAATAGAATAATTTTTCTTGGACAATAAAGTAATTTGTATTGGGCTATTTGTTGATAAAGTTTTATCTTAATAATTTATTTTGGACTAATAGTTGAAAAGCCATTTATTATTTAGTTTTATGTATGTGATTAATGTGTATATAGTATGTTAGTCACCAAAGTGACCAAACTAGATTGTTTAAAGTATTCACGTACATAGAATTTTATGATCTCTATTTTGTGTGTGCACTTATGTTATATAGTTTGTTAGTCACCAAAGTGGCCAAACTATTTTGTTTATGAAAATATGCATACATAAAATTATAATTTATCCATTAAATTAATGAAATGCCTATATTTAAAAATTAGTGGATAAATTAATTTTTACTATTGCTAGAACTTAAGGATTTACCCAAAGGTGAATCAATTATTCTATGAATAGTGAATATGATGAGGTAAAATTAATATTCTTAGTCAAATATATATTGTTTATCCAAAGATGACATATATATTTGGTTAAAAATATTTAATTACCTATTAAAGACTAAATGGCATTTAAATTATGATAGTGTGTCGTAGTATTTACCCAAAGGTGAACTGCGATATGCTTTAATTGTTTTGTTGAATCCATATTGATTTGTGAGCATGTGTTATCTATTTTGCAACTATTCCTTCTCATTCGCTTGCTTCGTCTATTACTATGTTCAATGGATTGAACTTCTCTGAATGGCGTGAGCAAGTCCAATTTCACTTAGGTGTGATGGATCTTGAATTGGCTCTGCTGAATGATAAGCACGCTGCCATTACTGATTCGAGCAGTGCGGATGAGAAGTCTTTCTATAAAGCATGGGAATGCTCTAACAGGCTAAGCCTTATGTTTATGCGAATGAATATTGCCGACAACATTAAGAGTACTATTCCACAAACAGAAAGTGCCAGGGAATACCTGAAGTTTGTGGAAGAACATTTTCGCTCTACAGATAAGTCTCTCACTGGTACACTAATGGCTGAACTCACGACCATGAAGTTTGATGGGTCGCGCAGTATGCAAAATCATATCATCGAGATGACTAACATTGCAACAAGACTTCACACCTTGGGGATGAAAGTGGATTACTCCTTCTTGGTTCAGTTTATTCTGAACTCGTTACCTCCTGAGTATGGACCTTTTCAAATTAACTATAACACTATTAAGGATAAGTGGAATGTTAGTGAATTGTCCAGTATGCTTACTCAGGAGGAGTCAAGACTTAAGAAACAAGGGAGTCATTCAATTAACCTCATAGGTCAAGGAGCTGGTAAAGGACTTAAAGCAAAGGCCGACAAGTTCAAGAAGAAGAAAGCACCTACTAAAGCTCAACAGGATGCTAACAAGGAACGTAAGGAAGATACGTGTCATTTCTGTAATAAGGAAGGACACTATCAGAAAGATTGCCTGAAACGTAAAGCTTGGTTCGAAAAGAAAGGTACAATTAGTGATTTTGTATGTTCGAATCAAATTTAGTAGAAGTTCCTAATAATACTTGGTGGCTTGATTCTGGTGCAACTGCTCATGTATCTACTACGTTGCAGGGATTCCTTATGATCCAAACTACAAATCCAAATAAGGATTTCTTGTTCATGGGAAATCGTATGAAGGCTCCAATTGAAGGCATAGGGACTTATCGTTTGATCATGGAGAGTGGACGTCACCTTGATCTATTACAGACTCTTTATGTACCTTCAGTTTCTAGGAATTTGATTTCTCTTTCAAGACTTGATGTTTCTGGATTTGATTTTAAGTTTGGAAATGGATGTTTCAATTTATATAAAAATGTTATTTTTTATGGTTCTGGTTTTCTTAGTGATGGTTTATATAAATTGAAACTCGATATTGGTTTTTCTGAATCCCTTCTTAATGTTCAACATAATGTTGGAATTAAACGTAGTTCACTAGATGAAAGTTATGCTTACTTGTGGCACAGACGTTTGGGTCATATATCCAAAGAAAGGTTAGAGAGATTAGTAAAGAATGAGATTCTTCCGAATCTAAATTTTACCGATCTTACTATATGTTTGGATTGCATTAAGGGAAAGCAAACCAAGCATAGTAAGAAAGGTGCCACAAGAAGCACCCAGCTTCTTGAAATCATACACACCGGTATTTGTGGACCCTTTGATGTTCCATCTTTTGGTGGAGAAAAATATTTTATCACCTTTATCGATGATTTTTCACGTTATGGATACATCTATTTGTTGAAAGAAAAATCTCAAGCAGCAGATGCTCTCAAGGTGTTTGTTAATGAGGTTGAAAGGCAATTAGATAAAAAGGTGAAAATTATTAGGTCGGATAGAGGTGGTGAATATTATGGAAAATATAATGAGTCAGGACAATGTCCAGGTCCATTTGCAAAGTTCCTCGAGGAACGTGGCATATGTACACAGTATATTATGCCAGGAACACCTCAACAAAATGGTGTTGCAGAAAGGCGTAATCGAACACTTATGGACATGGTTAGGAGCATGATAAGTAATTCCTCATTACCCAAATCATTGTGGATGTATGCTCTTAAAACCGCTGTATATTTATTAAATAGGGTTCCTAGTAAGGCAGTTCCAAAGACCCCTTTTGAACTGTGGACAGGAAGGAAACCTAGTTTAAGGCACCTACATGTTTGGGGTTGCCCAGTGGAAGCTAGAGTTTATAATCCACAAGAAAAGAAATTAGATTCTCGAACAGTAAGTGGTTACTTTATTGGTTACCCGGAGAAATCTAAAGGGTATGTGTTTTACTGTCCAAACCATAGTTCAAGAATTGTTGAAACCGGTAATGCAAGATTCATTGAGAATGGTGAAGTTAGTGGGAGTGTTGAAAAGCAAAGTGTGGAAATTAAAGAGGTAAGGATCAATATTCTATTACCCAGAAATATGTCTACTTCCACACAAATACCAAATATTGTTCCAGTTGTTGAAGAACACTTTGACAACGCCGAGCAACATTTGGATGAAACACTTCATGAAGAAACTAACTCACAAATATCTGACATAAATGAACAACAAGAAATGCCATTAAGAAAATCTCAAAGAGTTAGAAAATCAGCTATTTCGGATGATTACGTGGTTTATTTGCAAGAGTCAGATTTTGATATTGGTCTTAATAAGGATCCGGTTTCATTTTCACAAGCCATAGAAAGTAATGAGTCTGACAAATAGATTGATGCCATGAAGGAAGAGTTAAAATCCATGGAATACAATAAAGTCTGGGATCTCGTTGAATTGCCTGAAAGTTCTAAAAGAATCGGGTGTAGATGGGTCTTTAAGACCAAACGCGATTCAAATGGCAATATTGAGAGATACAAAGCTAGACTTGTTGCCAAGGGTTATACTCAGAGACCCGTTGTATCTTCTATCTATGTATTTCATTCTGTTATCTCAAAGAAAGACTCGTTAAGAATTATTATGGCTTTGGTGGCTCATTATGATTTGGAGTTACACCATATGGATGTGAAAACTGCCTTTCTTAATGGAGATCTCGAGGAGGAAGTGTATATGGACCAACCAGAGGGTTTCGAAACTAAAGGGAAAGGTCAAATGGTGTGTAAATTGAAAAAGTCAATATACGGACTTAAACAAGCCTCACGACAATGGTATATAAAGTTCAATGATACCATAACATCTTTTGGATTTGTGGAAAATACCGTTGATCGGTGTATATACCAAAAGATCAGTGGGAGCAAGTTTATATTTTTAGTCCTATATGTTGATGATATTCTACTTGCTGCTAATGACTTAGGTATATTGCGTGAGACTAAAGATTTTCTCTCTAAGAATTTTGAAAAAGATATGGGTGAGGCATCCTATGTGATAGGAATAGAAATATTCCGTGATAGATCACAAGGATTATTGGGGTTGTCTCAGAAAGGCTATATCGAAAAAATTCTTGAGAGATTTAACATGAACAATTGTTCAGCAGGAATTGTTCCAATTCAAAAGGGGACAAATTTAGTCTCATGCAATGTCCCAAAAATGATGTAGAGCGAAAAGAAATGGAATCAATTCCTTACTCTTCTATTGTTGGCAGTCTGATGTATGCTCAGACTTGCACAAGACCGGATATTAGCTTTGCGGTCGGAATGTTAGGAAGATATCAGAGTAACCCAGGAATTGATCACTGGAAAGCTGCAAAGAAAGTTTTGAGGTACCTGAAAGGAACGAAGGATTACATGTTCATGTATAGGAGATCCAAGCATTTGGAAGTTGTTGGATACTCGGATTCAGATTTCGCTGGATGTATTGACACTAGAAAATCCACGTTTGGTTATTTGTTCCAATTAGCTGAAGGAGCAATATCGTGGAAGAGTGCCAAACAGTCTATCATTGCTACATCCACGATGGAAGCAGAATTTGTGGCATGTTTTGAGGCCACAATTCATGCATTATGGCTGCGAAACTTTATTTCAGGACTTGGGGTTGTCGACACCATTACCAAGCCGCTGAAAAATTATTGTGATAATTCTATTCTTCTCCAAGAATGATAAGTACTCCAAAGGTGCCAAGCATATGGAATTAAAGTACTTTACCGTGAAGGAGGAAGTTGAGAAACAAAGAGTGTCACTTGAGCATATTAGAACAGATCTCATGATTGCGGATCCGTTAACGAAAGGTTTACATCCAAAGATATTTAAAGAACATGTACATAAAATGGGTCTTGGCTGTATTTATGACTGATGTATTTATGATGTTTTGACACTCTGAGCTCATTTATATATTTCTGATATACATTAGTGATTTTCTGTTTCTCATAATGGTGTGCACATTATTATTTTGAGATATTACAGGATAAGTCTCAAGGAGCATTATTGTGGACCATAAAATTTTTATAGCTTATGAACCTGATACGGTAAATTACTAATGTTGTAGTATATGGAAGGGAATATGTAGACAAATTATGTATAACCGCCATAACTCACATTTACTAGTTTATCATATTATGGTATTTATGATGGACATTATAGACGAGATTTGTTTATGCGCAACTAATGTTCATATATTAAATATTAATATTATGTGATTATTGGGCCAAGTGGGAGAATGTAAGTTATTTCTTATAAATAATGTGGCCCAATAAGTTAAGGCCCATAATTAATATTTAATTATGAACAAATCTCATCCGTCCGATTGGTTACTTGATGGACGTACCAGATTAACTGAGAACATCTATAAATTGGTCCTCTCCCCACCCATTAGAGTTACTGCTTTTCCTCTCTTCCATCTCTAAAGTCGGCGATAACGAAAGCTAGGGCAAGGGGCGAGAAACCGATTTATCAATTAACGCTTCCGCTTCAAGATAATGGATCCCGCTTCAGGTATGTTTTTCAATTACGATTATATGTAAGATTATCATATTAGAATATCAGACTGATGTGGCATTCCCGACTTGAAAAGGGTTGGTAGACTTCAAGCTGGGTCAGCTAGACCTAAGTAAGTAGGCATCGAAGGAGGATTGTATGTTCAAGATTCTGGTGTGAATTAAAGTTTATGCTTACACCTCACACAAGCACAAGTGCAAGTCTTGAGCCTTGACCTGCCCACACGAGTGATGTAACTAAAGATGTGAACTTGATATCTTCAAGTTATTACTCTACCCTCTCCGGGACTTTTAAGTCTATTAATTCAACAGCTAGGATTCATTTAAAAGGAGAAAAACTAAGCTTTCAAAAGAAATAACAATTGAAAACTCAGCACAAAAGTGTCACTACGAAGGAAAAAAACAAGTTTTTCATATCATAGTAAACAAAGTCATGGTTTTCCAATCTTCAAAGGTTTAAATGTCCCATACGCACAATACCTAACCCCCCAAAAAGGAGTAGCACTCGTCTTGCTAATTCAGCAAATACAAATAACGCTTGAAGCAAAACAGGCAATAAAGAACAAGGAACACATACACACATTTTAATGAAACAAAAATTAATGGAAAGAGGCGAGCAGGTTCGTATTGCTTCAGTGAGAGCCTAAACATTACACGTATTGAAAAAGTCATGCTGAAATTCGTAGAGCCTATCTTCTAACAGGAAAAAATGAAGTCTAGAATTAGTATCCCACGTCGTCGAATGGGATGAAAGAAACTACACACTATCGTAGTCATGGTTTTATAAAAGAAATTCAAGAACATTGTTCAAACGACATGTGAGACACAAAATTAAATTTGCTAAAGATATGATACCTGATGAACAGTTGAACACAACCAAAGAAACTAACAGCACACCAAGATAGCAACCAAATGAAGAAACATAAATTCAAAAGAGCTAAAGAAAAAGATCACAGACCTTTGTGGGGGCAGTGAACGAGGACTTTTAGGCTTCAGATATACTTTGCGAGATTAAACAAATCTCGGCTAAGACCCAAAAACAATAGATCCGAAGAAAAGTGTCCAACGTTTTTCTTCTCAGAGAAAGCTATAAACAGTGGAGATTACGAAGTAAAAGCAGCAACCAAGAATTATCAATTTGTATCACAGTATTCTTGACACGTCTGAGAGCTTGAGGGTCCATTATTGGGCTAAAGTGGAGGATTTCGTTTGGGTCTGGTGGAGGGAGACGCTTGGTCACCTGGGCCTGAAATACTGGGCTTGGTGCTTTTCCTTCCTATACAACATTTGAAATTTATTGGAAAAACTACCTTATATAGCCCCTCAAAATTTTAATAGCCCATGTTTTGACCCACTTTTAAAAAATGGCCATTCGGCCTAAATATATTGCATATACTAGCCGAACAGAATGAGTATGACAACACAAGTGCTTGTAGCTCAGTGGGTAGAGCGCTTATTTCCTAAGTAGATGGTCGCAGGTTCGACCCCTACCTAGTGCAATGGAGAAATTTTTTTTTGCAATGTATAAATATTGTATCCTAAGTTCGATAGTGTATCATTGGTGTACATTAAGCCTATCTGTATCTAAAGTGTATATATTTGTGTATCCCAAATATAACTTGTATCGTGAATGTATAAATTGTCTAAAAATGTATAAAAATTGTGTATAATGTGTATTTTCTAATATTTTGGAGTGTATCATGTAGTTTTGTATAGTGACAGTCGTTTTGTATATATTTTGTATAGTAACATCTATTTTGTATATTGACAATCTATTTTGTATCTTTTTTGTATAGTTACATCTATTTTGTATATATTTTGTATAGTTACATCTATTTTATATATTTGCTGTATAGTAACAATCTATTTTGTATAATACCAATTTATATTGTATAGTGACAATCTATTTGTTGATTTTGTCGATTTTGTATAAATTTCACAATTTAAGAACGAAATCTCAACTATATCAAGCTGATTGTAGGCAACAATTGTGCAAAAGCTTTGAATTTCAGCGTGAATTATTCATTTTCTGAAAAACAATATGATGAATTTATTTGGGATTTGGCAAGATCACCTCCCATCACAGATTATTGGGGTATTATTTATCTATTTCATCTTATTAATTCACCTACTGACATCTGTACGAGGATAACACATTTCTTAAAACAAAAAATTAGTACAGCTAGATTGTAAAGTTGATGTTAATAATATTCTTTTAATTTTCGTGGTACGCCATTATATCCTATATCTTTTAAGTTTATTTTGGAACGTCAACTAAGCGAGCATCTTAAACTTTAATTTAACTATTTAATAAGCAATTAATGAAACGAAACTGCATTAAACAGCATAGATTAGGGAGACAAGTGTACATGTGGGATCATGTGATGCCCATTTAATATAGTTGAAGTACTATAAAATTGCAGTAGTTGACCAATTTGCAATTCCCAATTTGGTTCGTCGAATCATAGCCAGTGAATTTAGCGGATATGGAGTTAAAAACGTTTGAAATTTGAAGGGAAAGAGTAGCAGTGGTTTTAGGCTAGCCCTTGTAATTAATTTTGGGCTATTAATTGTATGGTTTATTTTGTGGCTACCGGTTGTCTTTAGTTTTATCCGAAGGGCTACAAATGAAGTTTTCTCAAATTTATTTATCAAAAATATTCTAATTATGTATATTACTCACCTTGAATAAGAATTACTTACAAATTATATACAATCCATTACTAGCGCCTTTAATTTGGGAATTTAATTATATATTTTTCCTTTTCTCTCTTATCATCTTTCTCCCTCACCGTCTTTCTCTCTCAATAAAGTAAGCCTAAAATTTGTCTTCTTCCAATAAACCTATTGAAGTAACCTCCAGGTCGTAAGAATTGAAGATATGAATACTAATTTATCATAAAGCTTTGAATTCGAATTTGAATTTTCAAAAATTATTATTTGTTTGGATTGGATATTGTTGCAAACAACTGGGAATATTATTTGGATTTCATATTGGAAGAATACTAATTTATCATAAAGCTTTGAATTTGAAATTGGGTTTTTAAAAATTATTATTTGTTTGGATCAGGTGTTGTTGCAAACAACTAGGAATATTATTTGAATTTCATATTGGAAGAAGCACACACCACACATAAAATATTTACAAATAAGATACAAAATATATAAAAGATATATTGTATAAAAATTATAAGTTGTATGATATTGTAGTTGTATTTAATTGAGAAGAAATAATATATGAAAGTTGTAGATACTTTGTAGATTATTTAAAAATAAGTGTATATTGTATAGTTAGTTGTAATTGAATATTACAAAATCAAATGCAATGTGACTAATTCAATATTACATTCCAAGTCGCGATTGACTATAATTTCATTGAAGGTAAAATTTGATTATGTAATTTGACCAAATAACTTGTGACTATAATTGTCAAAAATGTCGAAAAGTTCAAATTTTGATAGGTTACAAGTGTACTTTGGGCATAAGTACTTTTTGTGTTTTGATGATTTAACAAACTTACCATTTAGAACTAGATAAGAAACCTATTATAGATTTACAAGACCTTAAGATCATAAAGTTCCAGGTTGGGTCCAACGTGGGATATAACTCAACTCTTCAGAGCGGAAGGAACAGGTCCCCACCAGTTCCCGAGGAGACTGTATGAAGTCAACTCTCCAGCTGGAAAGATGTTGCATGCACACGCTACTATACAAGAACAGTGCAACAGTCAACTTTCTGTAGAAGGCTTTTACCTACCTTGCCTACATCATTGTAAGTGATGTCACAAGTATAAATACAATCAAGGAAGGTAAAATAACTTACTTCGTGAGAGAACAAGATAAGGAATTTCAATTAAGTTCCCTTGCATTCAGAATAACTAGTTAGATGTTTAGATCAATTCTCAATGAAATACGATAAGGAAACAGTAGAGGAACCAAATAGGGATTAGTTTCCCTCGTCGTTATATAGTCAACTCTACAGCTGTAAAAGTTGTTGTGCTATACCGTCTAACAGGCTACTACACTACATCGTTTGGCAGCAGTACAGTAGCAAAATTGTAACTTGCTAAGGCCAAACTAAAGGGTACTTTATTATATCATCCTTGATGACATCATACACGTATATTATCAAAACGAGGCAAGGGATTAAATCACTCCAACACTTGCAAAATCAAAAAAAAATCTCTTAGGTGCTAGACACAACCTCTCTCAAGAACAAAGTTGCTGCAACCTCAAGGACCATATCCAATGATTGAAGATATCTTAAGTCCTTAGGTTTTTTAGTCTTTATTATTTGTTCTTGATTTTTAACTCCTACTTAGCTTAGTTAGAAGCATTGTGTAGGAAACCCTTTGTAATTATAAATCCTTGTGTTTGTATCTTGGCTAGAGTTAGTCGAGTTGTGAAGTATTTGTAATAGAGTTATTACAAAATGGCTTGTAATAGTGTTGTTACAAGTTAGTGACGGATTAAGAGGTTAATTCTTAGGTTACAATAGGTTGTAATCTAAAGATTACTCAGTAGTGAAGTTGAAATCCTACCATGGTAGGTCATGGTTTTTAATCCCATAGAGCTGGGAGTTTTCTACGTAAATTACTGTGTGTTCTTTATTTACTGCATATTTACTGTAGGAATAAATAGAGAACCTGATTCACTATACTTACAGTCTGTTGCTTGTAGTGGGAACTGATAGAGAACACGGTTCTTTATATAGTCTGGTGGATGCTAAATTCTATCAATTGGTATCAGAGCGGGTTCTTTCTAAAAGATTAACACCTGGAAAGGATCTACATGGCTGCTCCACCAAACTTCGAGGAAGGACAATCAACGTACAGACCACCAAGATTCAACGGTCAATACTATGGTTGGTGGAAAACAAGAATGCATGACTTCATAATGGTTGAGGACTCCAAGCTTTGGGATTTGATTTGTGATGGTCCATTTATCTCTATGAAGGTTGTTGGAGAGGGAACAAGGACAGTTCCAAAAATAAGAAAAGAATACAATGGTGTTGACCGAAAAGCTATTAAGAAGAACTTCAAGGTGAAGCAGATTCTTATGTGTGGTATTGTACCAGACGAGTATAATCATATCTCGGCATGTGAATCTGCCAAGGAACTCTAAGAAACTCTTCAAACGGCTCACGAGGGAACTACTGAGGTAAAGTGGTCCAAAATAGATATGCTTACAACTGGGTATGAACTCTTTAAAATGGAAGAGCATGAGTTATTCAAGAGATGCATACTTGTTTCACCTTAATAATCAATGAGCTTTATTCACTTGGTGAAATTGTTCCAACCAACAAGCTGGTCCGAAAGATAGTAAGTTTTTACCAGGTTTCAAGGAGAGCAATATTAATGTTATCACTAAAGCCAAAGACATGAAGAAGCTGACTATTGACGAGATTATTGGAAATCTCAAAACATATGAGATGAAAAGAAATAAGGATCTTGAAAGAAGAGAGACCAATGAGGAAAGGAACCTAGTTCTCAAAGCTTCCCTCACTGACTCGAGTAGTGATGAATTTGAAATGACGTATCTCACTCGAGATTTCAAAAGATGGTTCGTAAAAATGGCGGGATCCCAAAGAAAGGAAGTTCCATCATGAATTTCAAAAGAAATGATTGTTGTCATAAATGTGGAGAGCCTTGACACTATATTAAAGATTTCCCTCCTCATAAGCAGTATCATTACAAAACCAACATTGATAAGGCAACTAAGAGGAACCCGTCCCTGACAGGAAATTCAAAGAAACAATATTGCTGACAACATGGTAAGCAAGCTTTGGCTGACTGGGGAGATTCCTCTAGTGAATCTGAGGGTGATGATTAACAGACAGACACCTCCATGATGGTTGTTGAAAGAAAAACCGCAAAATATGATTCCATATTTGCATTGATGTCAAAATCTAATAAGGATGAAGGAGATGATAATGATGAGGTAAACTTCTTGGATGTTCAAAGAAATCTAAAGTATTATTTTCCAAAAAAACTCATGTCCTTGGAAAATGTTTTAATTGATGTGTATCATAGTCTTATAAATAATAAAGATGCCTTAACCGCAGAACTGGGAAAAGCAGAACAATCGAGAGAAGATCTAGTAGTTGTGGTGGTAGACTTAGAGGAAACCATTGAGACTCTGAAAAAAGAAAATGAGCTTTTAACTAAGAGTAATGCCAACAATGAGCACGAGAGAGATGACCTATTAGTGGTAGTTGTAGACCTAAAGAAAACAATTGGAGAACTTAAAATGAAAAGTAGGCCTGAAAATTCTCAAAAGGGAAAGGAAGTTGCAAGTGAGGCATACATTAAGCTTGAAAGTGAGTTAAATTGAGTGAAGTCTAGTCTGTGTGCTGAGCTTGAGAAAAACAAACAACTTCAGGAAGAACTAGGAAGAGTGAAGAGTGATCTTGAAAAATCACTTAAGTGGACTTGGTCCTCTAATGCTATCACAACCATGTACACCAACAATTGGGGAAACAGGCAGGGAATCGGGTTCCAAAGGGAAAAAACTCTCTAAAACCCTCATAGCAAGTATGTTATTGTACATGACAACTAGCTTTGCACTCACTGTGGCAATATTGGGCACTTTAAGAAAACTTGTAAGACCATATTCCAATCTCAACAGAAAAATAAAGTCTTTGTTGAAAAAGTAACTACTGCTAGGGAACCTAGTCCTTCACATAAAAAACGTATAATGCCTATTTGTACCAAAAGAGCCCTAATTCACCCCTTTCCTCATTACAAGAGACCCAAACTCGTTTGGGTTCCTAAGTCTAACTCCTGATTTACTTGTGTAGGGAATAGTGAAAGGGAGCAACCTACAATGGTATATAGATAGTGGCTGCTCAAAGCATATGACTGGAAGTACAAATGATTTCCTTTCACTTAAGGCCCTACAAGTAGAGAGTGTACTATTTGGAAATAGCTAAAATGGATACACTCTAGGAGTTGGAAGGATTGGGAAGTCACTCACTCACTCAATTGAGAACGTGTACTATGTCAATGGCATGAAGTAAAATCTCTTGAGTGTTTCTCAGATATGTGACAAGGCAAATAAAGTGGAATTCTTGTCCAAGATATGCACAGTCACAAATCTTGTGACTGATGAGGTGGTGCTTGTGTCCAAAAGATACCAAAATGTTTATGTTGCTGATTTTAAGTCTCTACATGGTGGTGATCTAACATACCTAAGTGACATTGATAATGATGCTGAGTTATGGCGAAGACTGAGGCATGTGAGTTTTTATTTGTTGAACAAGTTGGTTATGGAAGACCTGGTTCTTAGGTTGAAGCGGTCAACACTTCATGCTACTTGATTAACAAGTGCACTATAAGGTCCCTTCTCGAGAAGTCTCACTATAAACTACTCAATGGGAGAAAACTCAAGCTGACTTACCCGAGAGCCTTTTGATGTAAAATGTTTTGTTCTCAACAATAGTGGCAAAGGGTCACATAACAAAGAAGATGAAGATGGAGAATTTACAACTGCTCATGATGAAGCTATAGATATTGCAAACGGAAAGGGTGATTTTATGTGTCAAGTGAAGCAGAGCAATGTAGAAGATACAACAAAATCTCCAAAAGGCACAGAGGGACCCGGTTCATTGATGATTGGCTATGTTAAGAAGCAAAGGTACAATGCTAAAAAGTGTTTTCCGATGACATCTAACTCAAATATATATTGTTACAGGTATACATATATGGTAGTTTCAGGACAAAAACAAGTAAGAGTGACATTGTTTGCTAAAATTTTCAAACACTGTCAAGGAACCTCGTTCTGGCGACTCAGGTTAGTGGTCTCTTCAATACTTATATGCCTTTTTGAGATGTTGAAGTATCATGTCATTAATTGTTTTCTGCCTTTCTCCTGCCTCTCTCCTAACTCTTAAAGTCCAAAATGTTAAACCTTTTCTGAACTGACCTGTTACCCCAAAAAGGCACTTTTTATCTTATACCCAACTAAACCCGATTCTTATATTCAAAACCAAAATCAACCCTGTCTCAAAAAGAATCATTCTCTCCAAATATACCAGAAGTGAACCCAACTCTATCACTTCCCAAAATCCTAACTCCATCTGAATCAAAACCTCAAGAAGTCTTTGGTATATTTTGATGGAAGTTTGACTGAAAGGGAACATAGTAGATCTAATATTCTAGAGCGTGAGGATAAAATTGTTGCTGGATTTGTAGAAGTCTTGAAGGATGGAGAAATTGGTAAATTTTCAAATTGAATGAGGGACCTGATCCCTCAAGCCCTTCTTAGGATGTCAATTTTAATAACGATCTTTTCTTTGTGAGTTATGTGTTTAAACGAACTTCCGATCCAGTAAAAGGGATTGATAAAAAGTAGGTTTATTGATGATGAAGTGGTGTGACTTGCTGATGCGATTGGGGAAGAGAGAATGAAGTGTAAAAAAATGGAGAAAATAAAGATGGCTACGAACGATGCAGCAGATGATAATGGTAAACATATTAAGAAGAAGAAGAGGGAGACATGGTTGCTCGGGGATAGAAAGGGTAGTGTAAGTGAGGAGTCTGGTTCCTTACAGAAGCAAAAGGTTTAGTCCATCAGGTTTGGAGAGGTAGAAGACTCTGAGGTCTCAAAAAGTGCTATTAGATAGAGTGTTGACTCTGATATTGTTGAAAAATAAAGGAACTTCTTGACATTGTTGAGTTCCAAAAATAGAATCACCTTCTTGTTCCTCCAAGTCCCGACGTTTATGAATAAAAAGTAAAAACTTCTATGTTTTATGTGATACTCTGATGTTATATGTGCTTGGTACTGAGTTTGTTCTTGATGAGAAGAAGTTTAGGCAGATTCTTGGTGCTCTGATTGATAGTTCGGCCAACTTAGATAAGTTGAGAACCAGGTCCTCAATGCTAAGTTGAAAGATGAGAATAAAAGATTGAGGAAACAAGTAAAGGAACTGAGAAAGCGAATGATCATTGATCAAATGAGAGTGAATGAACGAATGGAGAAGTTCATCAAGGCCTTAGCTCATTGCTTTCCTCGTGCCCATTGATCCATGTCTTTCACTCCTTCCAAATTTTCTTGAATTCTTATCTTCTATTGATCCCTATATTTGATGACATTGGTACTTTAGTTGTTTAAATTGTCATATTATGTATTTTTGAAACTACTGTGCTTTTATTATAATTACTCTACTAGGGGCTGTGAGCACGTGATATTTGCCCTATACGAGAATTACTCCCAAAATTCAAACTAAAATAATTTTTGTGTTGTTTGCAATATTGTGGGTCTTGTGTTACTTTTATTGTTGGTTGCATTTGTGTGTACATGACTATTTGTTTAAATATACAAATATATATATATATATATATATATATATATATATATATATATATACATAGACGGTGCCATTGTAGTTACAGTTTAATCGGACAATTTGGAATTAATTAGTAAACTAAGTATTTTATAAAGTGGAAGATATTAATAATATTGTATCTTACATTTTAGTATTAATTGTGTGATTTTCGTGTAACACTGGTGTTTAATCATCTGTGATAAAGATTAGTAAGAGTTAATTAATATTTTGGCTTTACAAATTATCTTGGAATTTTTGGTAATTAAGAATCAAAAGGAAAATAAAAGAATTAGAAGAAAACAAGTGAGAATGAACAAATCGGAACTAGGCCACTTAACTGGACCCAAAACCAGGCCCAATGCCCCAGTCCGGTCCAATAACCCGTCTCAGACCCATACCAAACAACCCCATTTTTCCAATGATTCAATCAGGACCGTCGGATCCCATCATCCAACGGCCTGGATTGATCTAGGCATACCAAATACATGGCCTCACCCCCCAAACAAATCAGACCCTTTTCACTCCATCTCTCTAACCTCAGAGACGAACCGCCGCCTACTACCGCACGCCGCCGGCCGGAAATCGCCTCCGCCGGCGGCAATCGTCCAATGACCTCCAAATTTACACCATACAATCGTCTCAACACACCCAATCCAAACCCATACACCATCTACTTCGAATCGATCCGGAGCTTCTCGAATCTTCATTTGAAGATTCGAGTCGAGCTTCAACCTACACCAAACAGACCCAAATTCGCACCACATCATCCTCTAGCCTGCCTCACACCCAAACCAGTGTTGGTTTGGTTCAAATCCAACCAGAAACCCAAAACCCCCAATGTCGGCCTTATGAACCCTAAAATCCAAAATCGATTTTATTCAAATTTAAAAGGAATCGAGGTCTAATAAACCTTAATTGGGATGTTTTCATTTTTTGAAAACATCTCAATTAAGGTCCGTTCGACTCAAAGATTCAAGTTCAAGCCCAAAGGGGTTCAAATTCGGTTGGGTTCCGATTTCTTTTCACCGTTTGAGGTATTCTTCTTCTATCCTTATTTTTTATTTTTGTTTGCTGTTTGTGTGATAATTCTCAGTGTCTTTTCAATTTTATCAAAACTGTTCTTTCTTCTCCATAAGACTTTTTACTTGGTTATTTCTTTCTTCTTCTTTGATTGTTTGTTTGAATAGGTTAGTTGCAGAGTACATATCTGTTTCGATTAATACCGTCGAACAGTTAGTTTCATAGTTCTTCTGTTTTGGCCGAGATTTGTGAAATCACTGTTTTCGTTGGTTAATTGTTATCAAAGTGTATGGTTGTTGTAATCAATTAGGCACATATAGTCGATTAATTATGTAGGTCTGATTGATTAATTATCGTTGAAATTTGAATTTTGTTTCTTGAATTAGGAAATGTATTTGGTATAGCTGATGGAGTCACTGTTACATATGATGTTTGGATATAGCTGGTAGTGAGTCAATTAATATTAGCATTCTTTTTATTTTTAAAAGTACTTTGCCCATAAAAGGGGGCTAGTGGAACCTGCTACAACAGGGTATCCCCACTAGTCTGTGGCAGACCAACAGTTTAATTAAATAAAACCACATACTTAGACAAGATTAAGTGGTGAAGGCAGAGAGAGGGATGGGCAGGGGTTTAGTTTAGGATTTTTGCACCATTAGGGGTTGGATTGTTTAGCTATAAGTAGAGGATTTCCTGGAACAGATAGACACGGATAGACACCTTAGAGAGAGACATTGAGAGAAAAATTGAGAGCATCAAGTTGGAAATACAGTGAGAGATTATATAGGAGGATTAGGAGTTGAAGTTCAAACAGCTATATAGATAGAGGAGAGTATTCTGAGGAGATAGAGATATACACACACAAAAAAGTGGATACAAACAAATACACTGAAGAAGAAAAGATAGAGAACAGAACAGGGGTTCGTTTGAGAAATAAGGGGCTGAGACATTCAATTGAGATTTAGCCCCCTAGAAGTTGAAAAAAATAGATTCAACACCTGGGAGTATAGAGTTGAACATACTGTTCCATTGAACTCTCGTTCAATTTCAAGTTCAAGTGTGTATTTGAGTTTGGTTATCACTGCTGGGGTGTTACAAGTGAAAAAATCATTGCATACCTTGTTTGAAATCCTTATTTGTTGGTATTGGTGTGACTGTTTGGTTCTGCTACAATTGGCCCTGGGTTATCGACTGTTTGAATTGCATTTGGATTTTGTTGTTGGTGCACGATTGCATTGGTGTTGCTGTTGTTCATTGCTACTGCTGATTCTGTCCTCACTTCATTGTTTTCAAATTTTCCAGGTACACTCTACCCCCTGGCAATAGGAAGTTCGATAATTGCATCTGTACTGTTTTGCAAAATCAAGTGTGATGATATTTTTACAATAGAATGCCTTTGTTTTCATTTGATATTTGTAATGTTGAAGAGACTGACTCATCATGAATGAACTTGCATTTGATATTAGATAAGATAGTTCAAATTCAACTCTTATTAATACTAGACTATGAATAATACTGTTTCAGGTGTAAATTGTCACGTTGAAAATTTGGTAATGAGTAGTTAATAGTAGAAGCTTTATGTTATTGCTTAACTGTATAATAAATTTAGTTGTTTAATGTTTAGTAGTTATAGTGTTAATTTTAGTTTCTGCCTATGCCATTAAGGTTGATTGTAGAGTCACACTTAGGAATGAATTTACAAACTAACAATTCTGTCTCAATACCTTTTATAAGATAATTAATGTGTTGTTTAAATTAATGTTGATAAGATAAGAAGCAGTTTATGCGATGGAAATTTACGTTAAATAGAAGCGAATGTCATTAATACTTAGGCAGATTTACATTCAGAAAAGGACAAACTAATTACTACTTAGGATCTGTAAATATCTACCTGATCATGTTCTGAAAATTTGAGTTTGTAGAGCAACATTCTCAAACGCACGAAAGGCTGGTATACGTGTGGGCTTTAAGTCAAGTTTGTTCGACCTCTTTTATATTGGGCTCATTTGAAGTCCAAAGCTTTGAATCTCATTTAAATACAAATTGAAACAGCCTCCCTTCAAAATAAATTAGGACCTTTGTTCATTTGTAGAGACCAATTAAATAGAAAATCATAGTCATGTTAGGTTTGACCTTAAATAAAAATGAGACGAGCCTCGCCGCACAAAATATATAATTGCGGGGCCCTCAATTAATTGTAATGAAAACCTTAGACTTGGAAAGACCGTTTAGCGAATTTCACGGTCTTTCCCAAAGTTAATAAAGACGATAGACTCTTTAGGCACGATTTGTAAATAAAATACTTTCCTAATTACGGGTGTGCATCTATGTGACCCAAATCTTATTCTCGGCGAAATTGAAATACATTAAAGTCACAGGCGTACCGGTTGCGGTGTGACTCGAGATGTGTTTTCGTGACGTCGCAATTCCTTAAAATTAAAAGCGGAACATTAAAAGCACCTAATTAAAATATATAAAGAAATCAGATAAAAGCAAAAAGAGCAGTTGAGCGACCGTGTTAGAACCACGGAATCCGGGAGTGCCTAACACCTTCTCCCGGGTTAACAGAATTCCTTATCCAGGTTTCTAGTTTCGCAGACTGTATACAGAGTCATAAATTTCCTCGGTTCGGGATTAAACCAGTGACTTGGGACACCATTATTTTCTCAAGTGGCGACTCTGAATAATTAAATAAATTGATCCCATTCCGACCGTCCTTTAAGTGGAAAAACTCCTTCCCTGATTATTATTATATCTCTTCTCGAGGTGAAGTAGTAAACAGTGGCACATTTACGTTTTTACGTTCTGTGCAGTGAAAAAAGGAGGTGTGACAGCTCTGGCGACTCTGCTGGGGATGATTACCCAGAACTTCGGTTCAGGGTTTAAGAATTCGAGCTCAGTTAAATTGTTGTTTTTGTCTATATCTGATTTTATTATATGTTTAATTAATGTGCCACATGTCTACCGCTTTGATACTAGTTGCACTGTATATACAAACTGCTATATGTTTACCGCTTTGATATTGCGTGAACTGTATATAAAACTGTGCCGAAAACCCTTCTCTTCTTACCTCCGGGGGATGTGCTTACTGGTTGAGACTCCATTTTTTCTGTTAGTGTCAATACCCAAAATAATAAAAGAGGCAGGATAAGTTACAAAGCCGGACGATCCCGCGGGTCCCCGGTACGTAGCCCCCTCCTCAATCCGAGCTGTCCACTTGGATACACAGTTTAGACCATGTACCAAGGTTCTGAGCTTAGAATAACATAACCGCATACCGGATCCCTAGTAGGAAACGTTTATTTGCATCACGTTGCATTTGACTTAGGGGACTCAACACAGGGGTTGGGTCCGTCTAGGACAGGCAACCTGAAATGAAAAGACCATCCTGCTATACCATGTTTGTTTTAAGCATTTATTCGAGCTTGCATGCTGACCGGCTTTTAAACACTGAAGAAAAACGAAAAACAAAAGGAAACAGTATGGAGAAATAGATATTTTTCAGAAAATACAAAATGTGCTTTACCAACAAATCAATAATTTAGTTTGCTAATAAAAGACGACGGAAGATTGACTCCGCCAACAAAATGGTTTTCTTAACAAATGTGTTTTCTTTGTCGGTCAATAAAAGAAAAATAGTTTGTTTTGACGGACCGAACTACGCGGGTTTGATTCTCACCGGATGTGAGATACGTAGGCAACCCCCGTCGGGTCCAACTTGCCCATTTTCAAAAAAAAAAAAAATACCAAAATCTTTAAATTTTGAAAAAATAGTCCAATCATTGCCAACCAAAATGATCTTCTTCTTTAAATAAATGTGCAGGATGAGCACGATTCGAAATGAACCCTTTTCACTCATGACTAAAATCCCGGTACAAATACGACTATGGTGGGATGATCTAGGCAAAGAAGGGCAGGATGAAGTTAAGAAATATTTGAAAGGTCTCACAAGTTTGCTTGAAATAAAGCCTCGAGGGGATATCATAAGAGCATTAGTCACATATTGGGACTCCGCGCACAATGTCTTTCACTTCTCGGACTTCGAGCTCACCCCAACTGTGGAGGAGATGACCGGATACATTGGAAACACTGATATACCATTGGGGCATCAATATCTATCGCTCCCAGGGTTGTCGCCATACACCGATTTTTAGACTCACTCAAGACAGCCAGAACGGTACGTAACCAAGATCTAGCACAAGGGTTTTGTACTTTAAGCTTCATCTATCAAAGGTACGGTCATGTGGGAGGTTTTGACAAGCCGGAGAACAAATTATGCAGCAAGGGTAATCGCCAGAAATGGGAGGAGCACAGACGAATTGCCTTCATGATAGCCTTCTTAGGACTCGTGGTATTCCCGAGAAAAGACGGGAATATTGATATAAAGTTAGCCGGAGTCGTCAGTACTTTGCTTGACCAAAGCGAAAGTACTCTTGCTCCCATGATACTATCGGACATATATCGAGCTCTCACAGCCTGCAAAGCCGGAGGAGATTTTTTCGAAGGCTGTAATTTACTGCTACAGATGTGGATGATCGAGCACCTGTGTCGCCGCACCCAATTCTTGAGATATGGGTTGGTTGAGAAAACTTGCATAAGCGAATTCTATACAAGGATTGATAGGACCATCTTGCCTGAAGGAACATTGGCATGGAGGGCATACTTTCAGGCTCTCAGCGCAAGTCAAATACAATGGACGTTGGGTTGGTTACAGATAGACAGAATCGTGTACATGCCAGCTGCTAGGTCCCACTTTCTCTTAATGGGACTTAAGAGCATTCAGCCTTATGCGCCCCATCGGGTTTTGAGACAGCTTGGGAGGTGCCAGATAGTACCCAAAGAAGAAGACCTGAGTACCCAGGTTATTGAAATTGGTCCCGATGGTCAATTCCCAAAAGCAAGGGTCCGCCAGATCTGGAGCAAATGCCAATATCTGGAGGCAAACACTTGTGTGCAGGATCGAGCTAGAGGAGAGGTTGTACCCGGATATCTTACTTTGTACAAAGGATAAACATCGGGTGAAAGGCCAGCCAAAAGACCTCACCTCAGGGAATTTGCTGAAACGTCAAAAGAACAATGGGACTGGTTAGCTAAGGAAGAGGTTTACAGAACAAGGATTGGCAAGATAGAGCAACGGGTCCAAGATCTCCAATTTGAAAAGGATACGCAAGCTGCCGCCGACGAAGGAGATAAAAAGAAGTTGGCACAAGAAAATGACTTTTTGAGAGCTCAAATCCAGCAAATGAAAAGGGATGCCGACAGACAGTTGAGGAGTCGAGCAGACGAAAAATTGATAAAGGGTTTGAAAAACCAAGTTGCCGATGTCCAAAGAGAATTGGAAGAGTCAAAGAGCCAAACAATGAGGATCCGTGCTAGCTAGAGAAAGGAGGCACATCAACATGCACTTCACCTACAACGGGTGGAAGAAGATTACACCGAGATCATCACCAGTCTAAGGGAAGCAAACGTTATCCTCAGGGAGCGGGTTTTCAAGCAAGCCCGAGATGCCAGAGCAGACCTCGACCGTTGTCACGATTTGATGGCCCGACTGCAAGAACAAGTGGATAGGCTCTTAGACCAAGTCACCAACAATGCTCGAAGATTGGGAGCAAAAAACCAACAGATAGAACGGCTACTCGGAGAAAGGGACATGATCAAGGACAAAATTGGAGAAATCGGGCATTATGTCACCATGAAGTGCTTAGCTTGTGAACAAATGCCCCGCACCGCCCTTTTTGCTTCAGTTATGGGCTATGTTCATCAGATCATGAGAGAGTTAAGGGGACTACACAAGGACCTCACACCAAGGCCCGCGGCAAGGCCGAATGATGCCTCGCGGGCCCCTAGGAATTTAAGAGCATTAGACTTTTGATTAAAAATGTATTTTCGAAATTTTGAGTCAAATCGGCTGGCATTTTATTCTCGAGTCAAGCATTTCTCTTATTCTGTTGATTGTTGTAAGACATATTTTGTAACCGTAAGAGTTTTGATATAAGAATTCCAGAATTTCGCCACAATTTTGTTACCAGAACTACGCTTGGTCTGATTCACGCGGGGACGTGATACGTAGGCAATCCACATAAGATTAGACCACCACTAGAAATAAAGGAAAAGAACATGAAGGTTAATAACAATAAAGCTTTCAAGGATAATTAAAAAAAGGAAAAAGAAAAAAAAAGAGAAGAAAAGAAGCTGGAATGACGCACGTGATGAGTACATATAGAAAGGGTTATTTGGTTAGGTGCATTGCATCCAACGTGCTATAACATGCCTGTTAAATTCAGTAAACTAACAAAGTTTGTTGCATTCCAGAAAAGTTTAGCAGTTGGTTTGACAGAATATACTGGCCAGCCACCATTACCGTACTAGATCTAAAGGGCCAATTCCAGCAAGTATGTCCAGCTCCGGTAAAAGTCTCGAGGAAGAGAAATCAGAGATACAGATCATGAAAGAAGAGGTAGATCGGTTGAAACAACAGATAACAGAGATGCACCTAGCCTGGGATAGGGGACAGTCTTCACCAAACCTCCCTACTCTCGCATCGGCTCCAGAACATCCACCCCTTGATCCTTCGACAAGCACCCCACTCTATCCATACTATCAAGGGGAAAACCCTTATGCCACCCAAATTCCACCAGCCAAACAAAATCCTCCTCCGGTCACCCCTATTTTTGTAGCACCCCCACCTGCTACCCTACAAAAGTCGTCCGGTGAGCCGCATGTTCAAATCCATAACAATTCTTACTATCCTCCCGAGCCTACCTTTAGGGCTCCTAAACCGCATCCACACACCCCTCACTGGGATAACCCGGCAGAACCGGAAAAGCACTTCCAAAGTTCGGAACATGAGGAAGTTATTAGAAAAGTTAAAAGCCTGGAGCAATCCTTCAGGAATATGCACGGTTTGGGCAACCAGGTCAGTGTCGCTTACAAGGATCTGTGTCCATTCCCAGATGTCCAGTTGCCAGTCGGGTTCAAAATGCCCAAGTTTGACCTATACGAGGGGCATGGTGATCTAGTAGCCCATCTTCGAGGGTTTTGTAGTAAAATGCGAGGAGCCGGAGGACGAGACGAGATTCTGATAGCTTACTTCGGTCAGAGTTTGGGGGGATCTGCACTGGAGTGGTACACTAGGCAGGATCCCAGCAGATGGTTTACATGGGATGACTTGGCTCAAGCATTCATTGGCCAGTTCCAGTACAATCTTGAAATAGTCCCAGACCGCTTATCACTGCTAAAGTTGGAGAAGAAACCCGCCGAAAGTTTCAGAGAATTTGGTTTTCGCTGGAGGGAACAGGCAGCAAGGGTAGATCCGCTCATGAGAGAGAGCGAGATGGTGGATTACTTCCTGCAGACACTAGAGCCGACCTATTTCGTACATCTGGTGACGTCCGTCGGTAAATTATTCACCGAGGTGATAAAGATGGGGGCTATGATCGAGGAAGGCTTGAAAGCCAACAAGATCATGAGCTATTCAGCTTTGAAAGCCACCACTCAAGCTATCCAAAGTGGTACCGGAGGAGTGCTTGGGAAAAAGAGGAAAGAAGAAGTCACGGCAGTCGAGTCCGAACATGGTTCAGAAACAGAGGCCCCGCACCCCAGTATAACCCGCCACAACCTCACCACCAAAATTACTTCCACAATCCATATAACCACCCGCAACACTACTATCCAACACCCGATCCCCATTTTACTGTCCATCACGCACAGTCATATGCCACACCTCCCGTCCAGGCACCATGGCGTGCGCCAAATCCACAGAACAATTACCCACCCCTAAGAGCCTATAGAAATCCCACGGGTGCGGGCTTTCGTCCGAACCAAGCATTCAAGAGCGACAGGGCGCCAAGGCCAAAGACTTTCACTCCCTTGGGGGAGTCCTACACCAGTCTGTTCCACCGTTTGAAGCAAGTAGGGCTGCTAAATCCGGTCGAGGCTAAGCTACCAAACCCTCTTCCGAAGAATCTGGACCATTCAATAAATTGTGCATACTGCTCAGGATGTCCGGGGCACGACACGAAAAAGTGTTGGAGGTTAAAAACAGCTATCCAGGAACTCATCGACACTCGCCGAATTGAGGTCCAGACTCCAGCAGAGCCCAACATCAACCAAAATACACTTCCAACTCATCATGAGACCAACATGATCGAGTTGGTACGGGTAGAAGAAGGAAAGGAGAAAGCCTCTCAGACTGTAATGATGATCAAGTCTAGCGGGGTAGGAATGAGAAAGGGGCCAAGCCTTGATGAGTCACCCATTTGCAAGAAGGACGTACAAAGGGGGCTGGAAGCAGAAAAGGGAAGTGTGAACGAAGTACCGGTGGGGCCGGGGGAAGCAAAAATAGTTGTACCAGGGGTAGCAACCAAACCCGTCTTGACGGTAGCACGTGTTCGAGTGGATCCTTTCATCATCAAGCCAGCAATACAGTTGCCAATAGCTGATAGCAAAGCTATTCCATGGAATTATGATCGGGTCACGACAACCTACAAAGGGAAGAAAGTTAAAGAGAAAGTTTGCGAAGCGCAAGGTTGACCCCCTCGGGGAGATATTTTGCCCCTGCGGAGTTGAGGAAGACTGCTCCGGCAACACTGAAAAAGCCGGTGACTGACGAAGAGGCAGAAGAATTCCTGAAAAAGATAAAGCTGCATGATTATTCCGTCCTAGAACAGCTGAAGAAGACTCCCGCGCAAATCTCATTGCTATCCTTGCTGATACATTCTGAAGAACATCGGCAAGCTTTGATGAAAGTTTTGAATGAGGCCCATGTACCTGATAAAATCTCAGTGAGTCATTTGGAGAAGATCACCAATAGGATCTTCGAAGCAAATCGGATCACCTTCACCGATGATGAGTTGCCTGAGGAAGGCACCGAGCACAACAAGGCTTTATATCTTACGGTAAAGTGTGAGGAGTCGGTGGTTACCAAAGTCCTTGTCGATAATGGGTCCAGTGCTAACATTTGTCCTCTCTCTACACTAAACAAGTTGAAAGTGGACATCGGCAGGATACGCAAGAACAGCATATGTGTCCGAGGGTTTGATGGAGGAGGCAAGGCGTCGGTCGGGGACATAGTGTTAATCTTGACAATCGGACCGGTGGAGTTCACCATGGAATTCCAGGTGCTGGACATGGTAGTGTCATATAACCTTCTGATAGGGCGACCGTGGATCTACGCCGCAAGAGCAGTTCCATCCAGCCTACACCAACTCGTCAAGTTTGAGTGGGACTAACAGGAGATCGTCGTCCATGGAGAGAATGATCTACAACCAGGCACCATCGTCCCCTTTGTTGAGACAGAAGAAGATGTTGGGCCGTGGGTGTACCAGATCTGCGATGTGGTATCCGCCAACCGAGTTCCGGAAGGGGAATGCATTCCCAATGACAGAATAATTACTGCAGACGTCATGGTGGCTCATGAAATGTTGCGACATGGTTTCATACCCGGCAAAGGTCTAGGTACATCTCTGCAAGGAATCATACAACCGGTATCGGTGGTCGAAAATGTGGGAACCTTCGGCTTGGGATTCAAGCCAACATCAGAGGACATCCAGCGAGCCAAGAGGAATAAGCAGAAGACATGGGTGCTCCCGAAGCCCGTTCCGCGCCTTTCCCGATCTTTTGTCAGGTCCGGAGTAAGAGGACATCCGTCGACAAAGGTTCCCAGTCCTATGGTTAGGCCAGACGAAGAGTTCTTAAGAAAGTTCAAGGATCTATTCACAGATGTATGCATGCTAGAGGATGGCAAAGGATCCATCCATGCCGAGATACAGTTCGTGGGATCGAAAGCAAAATTGAATAATTGGAAGGCTACTCCTCTCCCTGTCCGGAAGGAGTCTTGGTAGTTTGTTTTGGATTGTTCTCTTTTGAAATTTTGTGTTGGGGTTGTCCTTGGAGTAAAATCTGTTTGTTTTAGTTCATTTTGATTTGAGTTTGCAAGTTTGTTTTTTCGTGTATTGTTCCCATTAATGAAATTTTGTTCCCTTCGTGTCTAATTTTGTTTATTTTCCTTCTTTTTACTTTTCTGAGCAGCTTTCTTTCAACTGATCTTAATGATATGGCGTGCTTAAAGATTAATCAACCCAGTCTAGAAAGTCAATCGGGTTTGGAAATAATAACGCATGAAATAAGAGGTGACGAGAGTGAATCGAAATACGGCGATGATTAAGCCGTAGAAGAAATCGGTGAATAATTAAGTCACTTCGAGGAAAAACCCAAACCAAATTTAAATGATACTGAGGCTGTTAATCTGGGGGACACAGATGACATCAAAGAAACCAGAATAAGTGTCCATATTGAACCCAACCTGAGAGAAAAGTTAATCAAAACACTCATGGAGTTTAAAGACATTTTCGCATGGTCGTACGACGACATGCCAGGACTCAGCACTGATCTAGTGGTTCACAAATTACCCACTGATCCGGTATGTCCTCTCATCAAACAAAAACTGCGAAAATTTAAGACGGAGATGAGTGTAAAGATCAAGGAGGAAGTAACCAAATAGTTGCAGGCGAAAGTCATTCGTGTCACTCGATACCCCGAATGGTTGGCTAACATAGTACCGATGCCAAAGAAAGACGGAAAGATCAGAGTATGCGTGGACTACCGCAATCTCAACAAGGCGAGCCCTAAGGATAATTTCCCACTTCCCAATATCCATATCCTGATTGATAATTGTGCCGGACGGGAAATCGGATCCTTTGTGGATTGCTACGCGGGATATCATCAGATCTTGATGGATGAAAAGGACGCAGAAAAGACGGCTTTTATCACGCTGTGGGGGACTTATTGCTACCGGGTGATGCCGTTCGGTTTGAAGAACACAGGGGCAACATACATGAGAGCGATGACTATGGTATTCCATGACATGATACACAAGAAAATTGAAGTGTACGTGGATGATGTGATCATAAAATCTAGACGTCAAGAAGACCACGTTGCCAACCTCAGGAAGTTCTTTCAAAGACTTCGAAGATATGATATCAAGCTCAATCCGGCCAAATGCGCATTCGGAGTTCCATCGGGAAAGTTGCTAGGATTCATCGTCAGCCGACGGGGCATTGAGTTGGACCCATCCAAAATCAAGTCCATTCAGGAGCTACCCCCGCCAAAGAATAAAACAGAGGTAATGAGTTTGTTGGGAAGGTTAAATTACATCAGTAGGTTTATTGCTCAGCTCACAGCAACCTGTGAACCCATATTCCGTCTGTTGAAGAAAGACGCTGCGATAGAATGGACGACAGAATGTCAGGAAGCGTTTGACCAAATCAAAGGGTATCTGTCAAATCCACCCGTACTAGTTCCGCCCGAACCGGGTAGACCCCTGATTCTTTATCTAACGATCTTGGAGAATTCGTTCGGCTGCGTGCTGGGGCAGCACGATCTTACTGGCAGAAAGGAACGGGCCATTTACTACGTCGGTAAGAAGTTCACGGTCCACGAGGTTAAGTACACTCATTTGGAAAAGACATGTTGTGCCTTGACCTGGGTAGCCCAAAAGCTGAAACACTATTTGTCTTCTTACACCACTTACCTCATTTCGCGTTTGGATCCGTTGAAGTATATTTTCCGGAAACCTATGCCTACAGGGAGGTTAGCAAAATGGCAAATATTACTCACGGAGTTCGACATCATATACGGACGGCCATGAAAGCTCAAGCCCTGGCCGATCACTTAGCTGAAAATCCTGTTGATGACGAATACGAACCCTTAAGGACGTATTTTCCAGACGAAGAGGTGTTGCAAATTGAGGGGTTAGAACTAACCAAGGATCTAGGGTGGAAGCTTTTCTTCGACGGAGCGGCGAACGCAAAAGGAGTTGGAGTAGGGGCTGTGCTCATCTCTGAAACAAGACATCATTACCCTGTCACTGCTCAACTGTGTTTCCATTGTACCAATAACATGGCCGAGTACGAGGCATGTATCTTGGGGTTGCGATTAGCAGTGGACATGGATGTACAGGACGTCTTGGTCTTGGGGGACTCGGACCTTCTGGTACATCAGATCCAGGGTAAATGGGAAACCAGAGACTTGAAGCTTATCCCGTATCGTCAATGTTTGCATGATCTGACCAAACGTTTTCGATCAGTAGAATTCAGGCACATCCCAAGGATGCACAATAAGGTTGCCGATGCTTTAGCTACCTTGGCGTCAATGTTACATCACCCGGACAAGGTTCGCGTCGATCCGTTACATATTCAGGTCCGGAATCAGCATGCTTACTGCAATATGATAGAGGAAGAGATGGATGGCGAGCCATGGTTTCATGACGTCAAAGAATACCTCAGGTTAGGAATATACCCAGAGCAAGCAACTGGAGATCAAAAGAGAGCTATTCGGCGATTGGCAAACGGATTTTTCCTTAGTGGAGGGGTGCTGTACAAAAGAACCCCGGATTTGGGATTGTTGAGATGTATAGATGCGAGTCAAGCCACAACAGTGATGACAGATATACACTCCGGAGTTTGTGGACCACACATGAGCGGATATGTATTGGCAAAGAAGATTCTTCGAGCAGGATATTATTGGCTCACTATGGAGCGTGATTGTATAAGTTTCGTGCGAAGATGCCATCGGTGTCAGATACACGGAGATTTGATTCATTCTCCGCCGACTAAATTACATACAATGTCAGCACCATGGCCGTTTGTTGCATGGGGTATGGATGTTATTGGACCTATAGAGCCTGCGGCTTCCAATGGTCATAGGTTCATTCCGGTAACGATCGATTATTTTACCAAGTGGGTGGAGGCCAAAACCTTCAAATTAGTAACCAAGAAGGCGGTAGTGAACTTCGTACATTCCCACATCATCTGCAGGTTTAGAATTCCAAAGATAATCATCACAGATAACGGTGCCAATCTTAACAGCGGATTGATGAAGGAGGTCTGCCAACAGTTCAAGATTACACACCGAAATTCCACACCATATCGTCCCAAAGCAAATGGTGCGGTTGAGGCAGCAAACAAAAATATAAAGAAGATATTGAGGAAGATGGTAGAAGGGTCTAGCCAATGGCATGAAAAGCTACCATTTGCACTGTTGGGTTATCGCACTACCGTCCGGACTTCGGTAGGTGCAACTCCTTACTTGTTGGTGTACGGGACCGAAGCAGTAATACCCGCAGAAGTTGAAATTCCATCCCTCCGAATTGTCGCTGAAGCTGAGATTGACGATGATGAGTGGGTCAAAACCCGATTGGAGCAATTGAGCTTGATCGATGAAAAGAGACTGACGGCAGTATGTCACGGCCAATTGTATCAAAAGAGAATGGCGAGAGCATACAATAAGAAGGTACGTCCCAGGAAATTCGAAGTGGGACAACATGTGCTGAAGAGAGTTCTACCACATCAGGTCGAAGCGAAAGGCAAGTTCACTCCAAATTGGCAGGGACCATTTGTTGTGACTAGAGTATTATCCAACGGCGCTCTATGTCTAACTGATATTGAGGGAAGATGCACTGATATGGCTATCAATTCTGATGCAGTCAAGAGATATTATGTGTAATTCTTTAATGCATTTGTCAACGCTTGGTTTCGTTCGTTTGTATTTGGCATTTTTCGGAGAATGAAATGACAGAGGCAATTTTTCTACTACCCAAACACTTTAACCCTTGTCTTCCCCTTTGAGCCTTAATTATTCTTTCATATACCCTCTTTTGGAATCCCCAAGGAAGATGCATAACAAAATAGAAAAAAAGAAACAAAGAAAAACACAAGAAAAAGTGAACTACGTTTGACCTGATTCCTCAAGAAGGATACGTAGGCGCCACACGGCTCGGTCATAATAAAATAAAAATCAAAGATTCCCCAAGCAACAAAACTGGGGCATAAGTCATTATTTCATTTGAAAAGATGATGTGAATTCCGAAAGTTGTAATGAGCTAACCGTTGAGGTTATACCTCTTTTCCTTAGCCTCACGCACAAAAACCATATTAATGACCGAAAAAGACCTCTCGATCAATATTTGAGAAATGCCAAGTCATGCGAATGAAAGCCAAGAGTGACACTCCGACCCTCGATTGAATCCAGGATGCACAAGCTGAAAAGAGATAATGCTTTAGAGGGAATCTCGTGGGTAATACCCCAGCCTGGAAAGAAAGCGAAATGAGAGAGCCTTAATGGTGAAAACCCTCGCAGGCACCTTAAGGCGAAGAAAGCTAAGAGAGGAATTATGGAGTACGATGGACACATATTACACATTCGGAAGATGATTTCTCACAACAGATCATCGACTAAAAGGGTCGGATTGAACTGAAGGTTGGATTAAAAGGGAGAGACGAGAGACCATCTGTGGAAAGAACAGCATCCCCAGCAAGTGTTAACGTCGTCCCCAAAAGTTCGAGGGAGGCCAAGCAGCTGAAAGAGAAAAGGGAAATTGCCCCAACAAGAGTGGCACGACCACTCACTGCGTTTTGAAACTAACAATTTTTCTTTGATTTAAAGTAGGAAAAGAGGATTCATCGGCAGAAAAGCATGCCACGTAGAAGGTCATCAAACTGGGGCAGAAAATTTTCTCCCATTGCGAAAATTTTCTTGAAAGCAAATACCCAGTGGATAAGGATAGAAAACAACACGAGATTTCGGGAAATGCCAGTTCCGAGCAGAATAGTGTTGAAAGAGGCTAGACAACACGAGGGGGTGATCTTTGAGCCTGGTATCATCCCCAGCAGTTGTTGGAAAATGAAACACTAACTCCGAGATTCCCCCAGCAGCATTATATCCCGTAAGTTCTTCAAGGAAGCGAAAGCGTGAGTCCCGGAGGAGGTCTGGGAAGAAGGAAAAGGAAAAGGGGTCCCCCACCAGGGTAATCCTCAGTTAATGACATTTCAATCCCCAGCGAGCCCGAGAGAGAATGAAGGGCGAAGGAAATAGAAAAAGGGGAAATAAAGAATACTTCCCCAGCAGCATCATCTCCAGTAGGTGAGTAAACAGTTCCGAAGATATCTCCAGCAGCCAAAGGAAAAGTAACACGACCCAGGGGGAAAGCAATTCCAAGACAAGATAATTCAGAAGAAAAGGTGGCCCAAGAGGCGATGCAGGAAGAAGAAAATGGTACAGAAAACAAAGGAAGGCGATAAGGATGGGTTGAAATTTAGCGAAGTTGTAGTTGAAGTCAGGGAGCCCGCCTGAAGAATGGAGTGGCGATTTATTTTAAAGTTGTAGTTGAAGTCAGGGAGCCCGCCTGAAGAATGGAGTGGCGATTTATTTTAAAGTTGTAGTTGAAGTCAGGGAGCCCGCCTGAAGAATGGAGTGGCGATTTATTTTGAAGTTGTAGTTGAAGTCAGGGAGCCCGCCTGAAGAATGGAGTGGCGATTTATTTTGAAGTTGTAGTTGAAGTCAGGGAGCCCGCCCGAAGAATGGAGTGGCGATTTATTTTGAAGTTGTAGTTGAAGTCAGGGAGCCCGCCTGAAGAATGGAGTGGCGATTTATTTTAAAGTTGTAGTTGAAATCAGGGAGCCCGCCTGAAGAATGGAGTGGCGATTTATTTTAAAGTTGTAGTTGAAGTCAGGGAGCCCGCCCGAAGAATGGAGTGGCGATTTATTTTAAAGTTGTAGTTGAAGTCGGGAGCCCGCCCGAAGAATAGAGTGGCGATTTAATTTTGAAGTTGTAGTTGAAGTCGGGGAGCCCGCCTGAAGAATGGAGTGGCGATTTAATTTTGAAGTTGTAGTTGAAGTCAGGGAGCCCGCCTGAAGAATGGAGTGGCGATTTATTTTTGAAGTTGTAGTTGAAGTCGGGGAGCCCGCCTGAAGAATGGAGTGGCGATTTATTTTGAAGTTGTAGTTGAAGTCAGGAAGCCCGCCTGAAGAATGGAGTGGCGATTTATTTTAAAGTTGTAGTTGAAGTCCGGGAGCCCGTCTGAAGAATGGAGTGGCGATTTATTTTTGAATTTGGTTGAGGAAAGCGGTTGAGTATAACGGAAATCCCCGGCATGAATCCAAGTTCGTAATCAAAAGGAAGGCAACAAGGATCAGAAAGACAGGTTCAGACTTCGAAAGAGAATAGTTCGAAGATCACAAAGAAGGGACCAATGGTCGGAGTTCGGCAATCAAGATAGGCCGAGATAACAATTGTCAGAAGAGAAGAAGCAGGTGAAGAAACACCAGAGCCCGCAGGATGGCAATAAACATGACAAGATCAAGCTGAAAGATAGATAAGAATTCGCAATACCGTAATTTAGTCTAGCTTCTTATTTTTCATTTAGTACGATGTAATAAGGAGGTCAGTCAAGCAATGGCAATAGCAGCAATAGCAAGATCACAACAGTCATGGTAGTCCCAGCGACCAAAACTTCCCGAACTACATTGACCTGATTCCCTTTTAGCCAGGGATATGTAGGAGACCTTTGAAGCAAGGTTCGGTCAAAATTCCAAAAATGCTTCATACGGAGTGCTTGAACGGGCAAAAAATCGCTTGTATCCGCTCACTTATCTTTGCACGAAAACTCTTCATGTCTCCGCGCAAAGAGGGGCAGCTGTGAGCACGTGATTTTTGCCCTATACGAGAATTACTCCCAAAATTCAAACTAAAATAATTTTTGTGTTGTTTGCAATATTGTGGGTCTTGTGTTACTTTTATTGTTGGTTGCATTTGTGTGTACATGACTATTTGTTTAAATATACAAATAAAATAAACAAATAAACATATATATATATATATATATATATACATAGACGGTGCCATTGTAGTTACAGTTTAATCGGACAATTTGGAATTAATTAGTAAACTAAGTATTTTATAAAGTGGAAGATATTAATAATATTGTATCTTACATTTTAGTATTAATTGTGTGATTTTCGTGTAACACTGGTGTTTAATCATCTGTGATAAAGATTAGTAAGAGTTAATTAATATTTTGGCTTTACAAATTATCTTGGAATTTTTGGTAATTAAGAATCAAAAGGAAAATAAAAGAATTAGAAGAAAACAAGTGAGAATGAACAAATCGGAACTGGGCCACTTAGCTGGACCCAAAACCAGGCCCAACGCCCCAATAACCCGTCTCAGACCCATACCAAACAACCCCATTTTTCCAATGATTCAAGCAGGACCGTCGGATCCCATCATCCAACGGCCTGGATTGATCTAGGCATACCAAATACACGACCTCACCCCCCAAACAAATCAGACCCTTTTCACTCCATCTCTCTAACCTCAGAGACGAACCGCCGCCTACTACCACACGCCGCCGGCCGGAAATCGCCTCCGCCAGCGGCAATCGTCCAATGACCTCCAAATTTACACCATACAATCGCCTCAACACCCCCAATCCAAAACCATACACCATCTACTTCGAATCGATCCGGAGCTTCTCGAATCTTCATTTGAAGATTCGAGTCGAGCTTCAACCTACACCAAACAGACCCAAATTCGCACCACATCATCCTCTAGCCTGCCTCACACCCAAACCAGTGTTGGTTTGGTTCAAATCCAACCAGAAACCCAAAACCCCCAATGTCGGCCTTATGAACCCTAAAAATCCGGAATCGATTTTATTCAAATTAAAAAGGAATCGAGGTCTAATAAACCTTAATTGGGATGTTTTCATTTTTTGAAAACATCTCAATTAAGGTCCGTTCGATTCAAAGATTCAAGTTCAAGCCCAAAGGGGTTCAAATTCGGTTGGGTTCCGATTTCTTTTCACTGTTTGAGGTATTCTTCTTCTATCCTTATTTTTTATTTTTGTTTGCTGTTTGTGTGATAATTCTCAGTGTCTTTTCAATTTTATCAAAGCTGTTCTTTCTTCTCCATAAGACCTTTTACTTGGTTATTTCTTTCTTCTTCTTTGATTGTTTGTTTGAATAGGTTAGTTGTAGAGTACATATTTGTTTCGATTAATACCGTCGAACAGTTAGTTTCATAGTTCTTCTGTTTTGGCCGAGATTTGTGAAATCACTGTTTTCATTGGTTAATTGTTATCAAAGTGTATGGTTGTTGTAATCAATTAGGCACATATAGTCGATTAATTATGTAGGTCTGATTGATTAATTATCGTTGAAATTTGAATTTTGTTTCTTGAATTAGGAAGTGTATTTGGTATAGCTGATGGAGTCACTGTTACATATGATGTTTGGATATAGCTGGTAGTGAGTCAATTAATATTAGCATTCTTTTTATTTTTAAAAGTACTTTGCCCATAAAAGGGGGCTAGTGGAACCTGCTACAACAGGGTATCCCCACTAGTCTGTGGCAGACCAACAGTTTAATTAAATAAAACCACATACTTAGACAAGATTAAGTGGTGAAGGCAGAGAGAGGGATGGGCAGGGGTTTAGTTTAGGATTTTTGCACCATTAGGGGTTGGATTGTTTAGCTATAAGTAGAGGATTTCCTGGAACAAATAGGGGACAGACAGACCTTAGACAGAGACATTGAGAGAAAAATTGAGAGCATCAAGTTGGAAATACAGTGAGAGATTATATAGGAGGATTAGGAGTTGAAGTTCAAACAGCTATATAGATAGAGGAGAGTATTCTGAGGAGATAGAGATATACACACACAAAACAGTGGATACAAACAGATACACTGAAGAAGAAAAGATAGAGAACAGAACAGGGGTTCGTTTGAGAAATAGGGAGCTGAGACATTCAGTTGAGATTTAGCCCCTAGAAGTTGAAAAAAATAGATTCAACACCTGGGAGTATAGAGTTGAACATACTATTCCATTGAACTCTCGTTCAATTTCAAGTTCAAGTGTGTATCTGAGTTTGGTTATCACTGCTAGGGTGTTACAAGTGAAAAAATCATTGCATACCTTGTTTGAAATCCTTATTTGTTGGTATTGGTGTGACTGTTTGGTTCTGCTACAATTGGCCCTGGGTTATCGACTGTTTGAACTGCATTTGGATTTTGTTGTTGGTGCACGATTGCATTGCTGTTGCTGTTGTTCATTGCTACTGCTGATTCTGTCCTCTCTTCATTGTTTTCAAATTTTCCAGGTACACTCTACCCCCTGGCAATAGGAAGTTCGATAATTGCATCTGTACTGTTTTGCAAAATCAAGTGTGATGATATTTTTACAATAGAATGCCTTTGTTTTCATTTGATATTTGTAATGTTGAAGAGACTGACTCATCATGAATGAACTTGCATTTGATATTAGATAAGATAGTTCAAATTCAACTCTTATTAATACTAGACTATGAATAATACTGTTTCAGGTGTAAATTGTCACGTTGAAAATTTGGTAATGAGTAGTTAATAGTAGAAGCTTTATGTTATTGCTTAACTGTATAATAAATTTAGTTGTTTAATGTTTAGTAGTTATAGTGTTAATTTTAGTTTCTGCCTATGCCATTAAGGTTGATTGTAGAGTCACACTTAGGAATGTATTTACAAACTAACAATTCTGTCTCAATACCTTTTATAAGATAATTAATGTGTTGTTTAAATTAATGTTGATAAGATAAGAAGCAGTTTATGCGATGGAAATTTACGTTAAATAGAAGCGAATGTCATTAATACTTAGGCAGATTTACATTCAGAAAAGGACAAACTAATTACTACTTAGGATCTGTAAATATCTACCTGATCATGTTCTGAAAATTGGAGTTTGTAGAGCAACATTCTCAAACGCACGAAAGGCTGGTATACGTGTGGGCTTTAAGCCAAGTTTGTTCGACCTCTTTTATATTGGGCTCATTTGAAGTCCAAAGCTTTGAATCTCATTTAAATACAAATTGAAACAACCTCCCTTCAAAATAAATTAGGACCTTTGTTCATTTGTAGAGACCAATTAAATAGAAAATCATTCGAGATGTGTTTTCGTGACGTTGCAATTCCTTAAAATTAAAAGCGGAACATTAAAAGCACCTAATTAAAATATATAAAGAAATCAGATAAAAGCAAAAAGAGCAGTTGAGCGACCGTGTTAGAACCACGGAATCCGGGAGTGCCTAACACCTTCTCCCGGGTTAACAAAATTCCTTATCCAGGTTTCTAGTTTCGCAGACTGTATACAGAGTCATAAATTTCTCGGTTCGGGATTAAATCGGTGACTTGGGACACCATTATTTTCCCAAGTGGCGACTCTGAATAATTAAATAAATTGATCCCATTCCGACCGTCCTTTAAGTGGAAAAACTCCTTCCCTGATTATTATTATATCTCTTCTCGAGGTGAAGTAGTAAACAGTGGCATATTTACGTTTTTACGTTCTGTGCAGTGAAAAAAGGAGGTGTGACAGGGGCAATCACTCTATTTTGTGCAATGACATTCGCTTGTTGTTCCTGTTATTGTTTATGACGTGTTGCCCAAATGGCATGAGTTAATGTTTCTGAATTTCTTTTTGCTCGTGCTTATTCTATTATTCTTTTCAATGATGCCAAAAGGGAGAAGTTATATAGGTGTCAACATGGGATAGGTGTCACACCTCTTTTTACCGCACCCGCGAGGGGGCGAGGAGTTTTTCCAATTAAAGGACAATCGAAACGGGATTTATTTAATTAATTCAGAGTCGCCACTTAGGAAAATAATGGTGTCCCAAGTCACCGGTTTAATCCCGAACCGAGGAAATTTATGACTCTGTAATACAGTCTGCGAAACTAGAAACCTGGATAAGGAATTCTGTTAACCCGGGAGAAGGTGTTAGGCACTCCCGGATTCTGTGGCTTTAGCACGGTCGCTCAATTGCAAATTTTGTTTCTATCTGATTCTTTTATATATTTTAACTATGTGCTTTTAATGCTCCGCTCTTATTTTTAGAAGAATTGCGACGTCACGAAAACACGTTTCGAGTCACACCGCAACCAGTACGCCTGTGACTTTAACGTATTTCAGTTTCGCCGAGAGTAAGATTTGGGTCACATAAATGCGCACCCGTATTTAGGAAAGGGTTATTATTAACTAACGCGCCTAAAGTAATTTTGCGTTTGTACTTTGCGAGGGCCATGAAATTTGCTGAACGGCACGCCTCGAAATCTAAGGTTCAATTTATAATAAAAAAATTAAAACGAGGCCATGCAGTTATCATTTTTTTTGTTTGGCGCGGCACACCTCGATTTTATTAAAGAAACAAATATTCTACTAAGTTAGGAGAAATTCCTATTTTTTACGAAATTATACGATTAATACACCTTATTAGCTTGCATCTAAAAGCTCACGTGAATGGGATTAACAGAGTTATCTACAGCCACCAGCCACCGACAGTTTTTCTTGATTTTTTTTTTTATGACTAAACACTAATCAACTTTAAATTCATCTCCTAATGGTTTACTAACGTGCCTCCCACTATTCCAATGATCAATCTCCAGAACATATTTTCTTTTAAATTAGCCACAAACTTATGTTGAATAAATTCCAATTCATACATCATAGACTAACATAAAGGGATTTGAAAAGTATATGATGGTGATACAAATCAAATAAATCAGGAATTGACTTACATGGACTTAGCATTATTCAGAAATCAGAACGCACACACAACATCGATCAACAGCATTCACAAAGGCATAGACAAGACATACATAGTAGATTTCATAATATTAATATGTTGGAGAGTAATTGCATGGTTGAGAAGAAGACAATACCTGGATTTACAAGAACAGATCCAACACGACTAAATAACTAAAAGAAACCGTAGTGTGGGAGTTCAGCCACCACCTTCGATTATCAACAAATTCAATCCAAAACAAACCAGAAAATGACCACGAACGGAACAAGAACCCGACGATCTCGAACGGAATCGCGAACGGCACCGAACAGATCCCGAACGGACTCAAATCCAGACCTCAAAACGATTTCAATGGTTAAAATGTCGTTGGATGGAGAGGAGCCGCTGGTCGCGACGTTGCTTTCATGGCTGGACGTCAGAGCTGGTTCGACGGAGACTGCTGGCAGCCATGGCGTCGATGGTCGACTTATCGATGTAACTGGTTTCTGGTCGTGGACTGGGAGCTGGTATGGGTGTTGCTGGTTTTTCAGGCAGGTTTTAGTGGCTGTGAGGGAGATGGGTTTCATGTTAGCATTTCTGAAGCACCCTCCTGATTTTGATGGAATATCGACGGTGGCGTGGTGGAATTACAGCGAGCTTGCCACTGGTTTGGTGAGGATTTACGTTAGGTTGAAGAGAAGTGGTCGGCGGCTGTATAGAGAGGATGGTAACGAGGGAGCAGGGTCTTTTGAGAAGACGATGGGAGAGGGGGTGCTGGTCCTTTTCGTCTCTTTTGTGTTGCTGCCTAGATGTGTGGCTGCGGGACGTAAGTTTGGTTGACGGCAGAGGGCGGTCGGTGGCGTGACAATGGTGGTCGTTTGGATTGCGGGGATGGTTGCTTGGAGACGGGATTGACGGACATGGGCGACGGAAGGTGAGGCTCGGTTTTTTTTTCTTTTGTTCAGTTGTCTTTCTTCATCCAGAAGAAGCATCAACAATAGCCCTCCTCTCTCAAAGAAAAACGTGAGTGCCTCTATGTATTGCTTCTTCTCCTTTTTTTTTAATATTGTTTCCTTAACATTTCAAATCAGAAGCAAAAAATTCCTTTTTGCCCATCCTCCACGTGACATGTCTTTTTGTCTTTTTCTTTTTTTTGTTTTTTATTCTTTTTTCATTTTTTAATCATTCTCCCATCCCTCCCCCTTAGTGTAGTGTCGGGTTATTACGGGCTATGTCCGAAAATTATAAAATCGGGTAGTTTGAACCCGAATATTATTCTTCGCCCGGGACCGAGAATGGCGTTATTTAATTAATCCTAGGTAACCAAAATAACTATAAGACTAATAATTAAAACAAAGTTAATTTTTTATATTTTTCAAGATTAAAGTTACCACCAAATACTAATTATATTATTTTTTGTTTTGTAATTTTCGTTTTTAATAAAAAAATAAAAATATAAAGTACTATTTTTTGTATTTTTCAAGTTTAAAATGACTACGAAACATTAATAAAACTATATTTTTGTTATTTTTCATTTTAAGGTAAAAATAAAGTAAAAGAGTCAAATTTAGTTAAAATAGCTATATTATGCCTAAACTAAATATTTTATGCTAAAAATATAAAAAATCTCGGGGAGGGTAAAAAATCACGTGTTTACAATCCCCTCTTTGACTGAAAACACAAAGAGTTTTCAGACAAAGAACGACTAGACAAGTGTTTTTGACCCGACCCTTATTCGGAGGGACTAAACTAAAAGAAGAGGAATGTGACCGAGCCGTTGTATCTGAGCTGCCTACATATCCTTGGCTATAAAGGAATCAGGCCACGTGTAGTTCGAAAGTGAGTGAGGAAGGGGTATACCGAGGTGGAGAGCCGGTCGAGGTGCCGTTTCGCCGAGGTTCCGTTCCGTCGAGGTTCCGGTCCGTGGTCCTGCTATTACATCAAGAATCAAAACATGAGAAAGACTAACTAAGCCTATCAGCTACTAGTTACAAGATTCCTATCTATAAGTCTTCCGAAGCTTGATCTTGAGTATTGGTTGGTGCTTCATGCGGACTCTAAATTTGAACCTTGATACTTGCTAGTTGTAGGTGCTGCTTTTCGGATCAAGACCAGGTATGCAGTGCTCGTGACCTCGGCCATGTCTTGAGCACACCACATCTTTCCTCAACTTTTGCACTTGGATTAACTCCTTGCCTTTTCATTGTGACTAACTTCTGTTGATCATCTCGGACTGTTGACTCGCATTCTGGTCGCCAGCTTCTTTTGTTGCTAACTTGCATTACACTCCAAAGTGAATTCCCTGACTTGTGATCTTCGAGCTATTCTCCTTCGAAGTCTGAATCTATCTTTTCTGATCCTTGTCGCCTTCCTTCTGATTCATGCTGGGGATTTCCGTTACACTCTGTCACTTTCGATTGTTCACTATCCTTATCAAATCTTGGAAACTGAGACGGCGTTCTGCTTTTCTGGCGGGCTTCTGACTTTATCAACAAACTCTAATCATAAATTGCCATTCCCTTCTTCAAGTGGGCACCTGACATCTCAGGAGAAAGATTCATCGGACTGAGATTTTGATTTCTTAGGAGAAAGATTCATCAGACTAAGATTTTGATATCTTAGGAGAAAGATTCATCAGACTGAGATCTCCATTCTTCAGGCGGGCTCCCTGACTTCAACAACAAACTTCGAATATAAATTGCCATTCCATTCTTCAAGTGGGCACCTGATTACCAAAACTTGAAATGTATAGATCGAATGATTATCATCTCAGGAGAAAGATTCATCGGACTAAGACTTTGACGCTAGGAGATAATTCATCAGACTAGGTCTAAATCATTGTGATCTTAGGAGAAAGATTCATCAAACTAAGATTTTGATATCTTAGGAGAAAGATTCATCAGACTAAGATTTTGATATCTTAGGGGAAAGATTCATCAGACTAAGACTTTGACGCCTTACTTAAAATCTTCCAATTGTTGCTTCATTCTTCTTGTCGCTTTCATCTAAAACCTCTAATTGTCTTTTTTTTTTCACTTCCTATTAAATTATCTTTAACTATAACTTCAAAAACTAAATCGCCACTCCATTCTTCAGGCGGGCTCCCTGACTTCAACTACAACTCAAAACTAAATCGCCACACCATTCTTCAGGCGGGGTCCCTGACTTCAACTACCACTTCAAAATAAATCGTCACTCCATTCTTCAGGCGGGCTCCCCGACTTCAACTATAACTCAAAATAAATCGCCACTCCACTTCCTATTAAATTATCTTTAACTATAGCTTCAAAAACTAAATCGCCACTCCATTCTTCAGGCGGGCTCCCTGACTTCAACCACAACTCAAAAACTAAATCGCCACTCCATTCTTCAGGCGGGCTCCCTGACTTCAACTACAACTCAAAAACTCAATCGCCACTCCATTCTTCAGGCGGGCTCCCTGACTTCAACTACAACTCGAAACTAAATCGCCACTCCATTCTTCAGGCGGGCTCCCTGACTTCAACTACAACTCAAAACTAAATCGCCGCTCCATTCTTCTGGAGGATTCCCTGACTTCAACTACCACTTCAAAATAAATCGCCACTCCATTCTTCAGGCGGGCTCCCTTACTTCAACTACCACTTCAAAATAAATCGCCACTCCATTCTTCAGGTGGGCTCCCTGACTTGAACCACAACTTCAAAACTAAATTGCCACTCTATTCTTCAGGCGGGCTCCCTGACTTCAATATCAACTCACTAACTCCATCCCATCTTTTCTTCCGAATTACCTTGTTTCAGAATTGCTTTCCTCCTAGGTCGTGTTGTTTTTCCCTTGACTGCTGGGGATATCTTTGGAATTATTTACTTACCTACTGGGGATGATGCTGTTGGGAAAATCTTCTCTATTTCCTCCTTTTCTACTTCCTTCAAAACCTTTTATTCTCTCCCGGGATCGCGGGGGATTGAAATGTCATTAGCTGAGGGTTGTCCTGTCGAGGGACCCCTTTTCCTTTTTCCTCTTTCCAAACCTCCTTCGAGACTTGCGCTTTGATCCATTGAAAAACTTGTAGGATATAATGCTGCCGGGGAAATCTCGAAATCAGTGTTTCATTTTTCCGAGAACTGCTGGGGATGATACCGGCTTCTTGCCTTTCTGAACGCAAGCTTCCTCGTTTTGTCGTGTCTGCTGGGGGTATAATTTTCTCTATCACAACTTGTTGTTTTTTTTTTTTTTCAAAGCTGCTGGGGATAATCGGGTTCAAAGATCATTTTCTTGCGTTATCTGGCTTCTTTCCCCAACCGGGTATTTGGTTTCGAGAAAATTTTCGCAACGGGAGAAAATTTTCTGCCCCAGTTTGAGAATCTTCTTCGTGGCATGCTTTTCTGCCAACAACCCCTCTTCTTCCTGTTTCAAATCAAAGAAAAATTGGTTAGTTTTAAAATGTGGTGGCTGGTTGTGGTGCTCTTGCTGGGGATGGTCCTCCTCTTCTTTCCCTGCTCTGCGTTTCATTGCCAGATCCTGCTGGGGATGTTATCATTTCATGATATTCATGCTGGGGATAGTTTTCTCCTTTCTTGCTTCCCCGCCTTCCTTGACGACTTTTTATTTGCGAGCTTTTCCACGTGGTTTTCCACTGGTATCTTGACCAACCGAATTCCTATGATAGTGACCCTGCGTGAAGACCTTGCATGTTTTACTGGTGAACCATTTTCTTTGTTCACCCTTGTCACTGAAAATACCTTTCTGCTGGGGATATCTTCCCTTCTTTGGCGGCATATCTAAGGAATGGGCATTTCCCGACCTTTGAGTCTCATTGGCCTTGGCCTCGAGGTCATTAACCTTCGTTGAGATATCCTTTTTCACACCGATCCACCCCTTTGTCGATTTCCTATTGCTGGGGAATATCCTTCTGGACACTGGCTTTGCGCTTAATCCCTCCTCACTTATACCACTTGGGTGCACCAATCAAATTCCGTCTTGCATAATTGGAAAGCTGATGGAAAATTTTTGAAGTCATTTCTTACAAACAGACTCTATTGGGGAATTTTTTATGAAAGGAGAAAGATAAAAGGAAACAGAGTAAAAGACAAAAATGAGGATGACTCTCTAAAAAGAAAAATTATAAAATAACCCTATCAAATGTGGATACAAATTCTAATGGACATGACATGCACATATAGCCTGTCCTCCGTCGTTAAACCGCCTTTTGTAATCTTCTCCTGGGGCTTTCCTATCTCATTTCCAACCTTCGTTCGACTTGTAGTGCCCGAGGGGTTTTTACTACCAAGCCTCTCTCATTTCGGTTTTCTCTCAGCTTTCATCGCCTTATGGTGCCTGTGAAGGTTTTCACCGCTAAGACTCTCTCATTTGTGTTACTTTTCCGCTGGGGATTGGTGGTGTTACTGCTAAGATTCTCTCATATTTCTTCTGTTATAGATCAGAGTCTTTTCTGACGGGAATCGGGGTGTTATGTTCTGATAAGACTTCTCTCATTTGCCTGACTTGGCCTTTTTTGAAGATTGGTCAAAAGGTCTTTCTTTGGACCGTAATGTGGATTTGGATAAGGCTAGAAAAAATGGTATTAAAGGCTCGAAATAAAACAAAATGGGTTCAAAATTACAACCTTCGGACCTATATTTATTTATAATAAACACAATTTTTTGCCCAGATTCTTGCTTGGGGATTTTTGATTTTTATTTACACTATGACCGAGCTGTGAAGCGCCTACGTATCCTCTTTGAGGAATCAGGTCAAACGTAGTTCCCAATTCCTTTTTTTCAAATTTCTTTTTTCATACATTTTTCTTTTTCTTTTCTTTATCTCTTTTTGTTGTTTTCTTTTTCTTTGCTTTTTCTTTATCCCTTTCTTCTTTTGCCTTTCAAACTTGTGTTTCTAGTCTTTGCAACTAATTCTGAAGGAGGGGTATGAAAGAATTTAAAATAGGCCTCAAAGGGTTGACGATTGATAAAGTGTTTGGATAGCAGAACAAAAATGCCTTCGTCATTCCAATTTTCAAAACATGCCAAGTGTAAACAACACAATTAATATTCGTCATATCTTTAAAGCACTGTTGGGCAACACTCTCATTATGAACGACCCCATGTCAATTTTGGCCAGCTTGCCTTTGATTGTTTCCTTTTTACTTGCCCCGGTTTCACATGACTCAGGATCCAAATAGTCTCAAATTGTTTTTATTTCCTTTAGATGACTCGATCATCTTCCAATTGCTTAATGATTAACTTTTAGAATTAAGCCACAATTATGTGTGCGCATGTCGTGTCACTAGATTCGGCGTTTGAGCACAAGACAAATCTAAAGGGTAAAAAGAACTAAACAAATAAAATGACCGGAAGTAACAAATGACCGAAAGCTTCATTAAACTAATAACGAAATGGTTCAATGACAAAACAAGCAAAACAAACTAGAGTACATCCCTGAAACAAAACTGGGCAAGACCAAAGCAAACTACTAGGACAAAAGGGTTTGACCACAAGAAAACCCTCAAAATAACTCGGACAACAGAAATGACGACAAAAACGAACCACCAAAGCTCCATCTAGCTGACCAAAAGATGGAGTGTCTTCCCAATTACCAAGCACAACATTTTAGCCACTAAGTTCTGCATCAATATTGCCGAGGCTGCCATCTGCTTCAATATTTTTAGCTTCAGTCAATACACCCCCAGAGGATTCGTGTGCTCCCTGTCATCGTCATTGATCACAATCAACCACCCTTTTTGAATCATTCTTTCTATTTCCTTTTTCAAGGTACGACAACTCTCAATATCGTGCCCTCTGACATTGGAATGGTATGCACATCGTTCAGTAGGATCGAAGCTTCTTGCACGTGGATCGAGAGTATATTCAGGGAGCGGTGTAATCAGCCGACATGCTTTAACCTTTCAAACAGACTTGCATAGGATTCTCCGATAGGGGTAAGAGCCTTTTCTCGCTTCAGCAACCTCTCCTCCCTAAACGCCTTATTTGGCCTGAACCTGACCCAGGGGGTTTCCGGTATGTTCGTGGGGGTTGGTAGGCTTTTTGTGGAGCTGGGTACCTGGAAGGTGATGTACGATTTTGGTGTCCCGGGGAGAGTAGTGGTGTTGGGGACGGGAGTAGCATTGTGAAAACATAGCTGGGGGACGAGTAGTTGAGCTAATTGAGCGGCTGGAAAAATTGCGATAGGCGGGTATATATGGAGAGTGTGGGGGATCATCTGGCATCGGGTTCATTGTACGGGTAAGGACAGAGTCTAGGAAGCTAGGTGGTGGCAGGGGTGGTGCTTTTCCATCCATCCATGCCCGATACATATCGGCCACATGTTGTCTCAATATTTTGACTTCTTCTACTAACCCGTGGTTCCGTTCAACCAGCTGTTGTCGGGTATCGGTATCAACCCACTCAGTCTTGAGATCCTCTGCCATTGTCCTCTGACTTTGTGTTACAGGGAAGAGTTATTTTAGAACCACAACCAACCACCTTTCTGAAACTGATTACAACAAAGTGAAGACATTACGTTAGAGTTAGGGTATTGGACAAACAGGTAGACGTGCATTAAGGATGCAATGAATCCTAGGCAGTTAAACCTTTCTATCACGCATTTGCTTCAGTTACATGCGTCGTTCCAGCTTCTCCTATATGTGCTTCCTAAACCTTCCTTTATTTTCTTAATTGTTGTTATTATTTTTTTCCATTTTTCTCTTTTTCTCTTCTTTTTTTCTTTTTGTAGTTTTCCATTTTTTTCGGTTATGGATATGGTCGAATCCTATGTGGATTGCCTACGTATCATGACCCCGCATGAATCAGACCGAGCGTAGTTCTTGCAAATTAATGCAAGAAATAAAGAGATGTTTATTTGATTATTTTTTTTGAATAAAAATTGTACAAGCCGACTCCAACTACAAACTTGTGTAGGAGATTTCTACAAGAATAAGAATATTTTTGGTGTCACTTATGACTATTTCTACAAAATTGGCCACATAATGGCTTATTTGACAAAATGGCTATTTTTGCAAAATTTATTGAAGAAAAAAAAATTTTTTTTTGTTATCCTGTGGCTCATGGGGCATCGTTCGGCATCACCATAAACCAACACAAAACTATTTTTTCATAAATTGGCCATGTAATGGCTTATTTAGACAAAGTGACTCTTTTTGCAAGATTTTATGTAAGAAGATGCAAATTCAAAATTTTATCCTGGGGCCTTATGGGGCATCGTTCAGCACCGACACAGGCCAACACAAGACTGAGAAAGTTCAAATGCAAAAATGTAGCTATTTCAGTAAAATTTCGGCCATGTAATGGCTTGTTTGATAAAGTGGTTATTTTTGTAAAGTTGAGTGATGACTCAAAACTTGATTTTTGCGGATACAGCCTTTCGACATTTCCGCGAGGGAATGTTTCAAGGCTGTGTCCAAAATTATTTAAAAAAAAATCCAAAGTGACTATTCTTGCAAAAACAGCCTTCCGGCGTCTTTTTGAGGGACGTTCGGCTTATTTTAAGCAAGAATAGCATCACCCGACTTATTTATAACAAAATCAAAAATTTGATTTTTTTTTTTTTTTTTTTTGCAAAAGGGGTGTAAACCCCGACTTGATTTTGCGGCTATGGCCTTGCAATATTTCCACAAGGAATATTTCAAGGCTATGCATGCAAATTATTAGAAATGATTCAAAGTGGCTATTTTGCAAAAACAGCCTTCCGGCGTCCTTTCGGAACATTCGGCTATTTTTCAAAATGGCATCACTTTGATTTTATTGAAAACTAAAACTTCGACATTTTTTTTTAAATTTTTTGAAGGGGTGGTTGGACCCGATGAGGGTTGCCTACGTATCCCACCTAATGGAGAGAATCAAACCTGCGTAGTTCGGTCAGATTAGTTGACCAATTATTTCAACAAAATTGTTCCACCTATTTTTCAAATTTTCTTTTCAAACCTTCGACAGCGTTTCGTCGACATTTCGATATTTTCTATTCTAAAATTTCCTCACTTTTTGTTTTTCAGGAATTTAGCCCGTAATAATTTAGAACAAAATAATGCAACATATAACATGCTCGGTCTTTTGATTACCGGGTCACCTGTCCTAGACGGACCCAACCCCTGTGTTGAGTCCCCTAAGTTAGATATGATGCAAATAAACGTCTTAAATCTAGGCTCAATATCCTGATGTTTTCAATGGTACTAGACCATGTACCCGAGCGGACAACTCGGATCGAGGAGGGGGCTACGTATGTAACTTATCCGGCCTCTTTTCTTATATTTGGTATTGACACTAACAGAAAGGGGAGTCTCAACCAGTAAGCACATTCCCGGAGGTAAAGAAGAGAAGGGTTTTCGGCACAGTTTTATATATACGGTTCACGCAATATCAAAGCGGTAAACATGTAGCACATTAATCAAAACATATAATGAAATCAGGTAGACATGTAGCACATTTAATTAAACATGTAATAAAATCAGATATAGACAAAACAACAATTTAAATGAGCTCGAGTTCTTAGACCCCGAACCGAAGTTCGAGGTCAATTTCCCCAGCAGAGTCGCCAGAGCTGTCACACCTCCTTTTTACCGCACCCGCGAGGGGGCGAGGAGTTTTTCCAATTAAAGGACAATCGAAACAGGATTTATTTAATTAATTCAGAGTCGCCACTTAGGAAAATAATGGTGTCCCAAGTCACCGGTTTAATCCCGAACCGAGGAAATTTATGACTCTGTAATACAGTCTGCGAAACTAGAAACCTGGATAAGGAATTCTGTTAACCCGGGAGAAGGTGTTAGGCACTCCCGGATTCCGTGGTTTTAGCACGGTCGCTCAATTGCAAATTTTGTTTCTATCTGATTCTTTTATATATTTTAACTATGTGCTTTTAATGCTCCGCTCTTATTTTTAGAAGAATTGCGACGTCACGAAAACACGTTTCGAGTCACACCGCAACCAGTACGCCTGTGACTTTAACGTATTTCAGTTTCGCCGAGAGTAAGATTTGGGTCACATAAATGCGCACCCGTATTTAGGAAAGGGTTATTATTAACTAACGCGCCTAAAGTAATTTTGTGTTTGTACTTTGCGAGGGCCATAAAATTTGCTGAACGGCACACCTCGAAATCTAAGGTTCAATTTATAATAAAAAAATTAAAACGAGGCCATGCAGTTATCATTTTTTTGTTTGGCGCGGCACACCTCGATTTTATTAAAGAAACAAATATTCTACTAAGTTAGGAGAAATTCCTATTTTTTACGAAATTATACGATTAATACACCTTATTAGCTTGCATCTAAAAGCTCACGTGAATGGGATTAACAGAGTTATCTACAGCCACCAGCCACCGACAGTTTTTCTTGATTTTTTTTTATGACTAAACACTAATCAACTTTAAATTCATCTCCTAATGGTTTACTAACGTGCCTCCCACTATTCCAATGATCAATCTCCAGAACATATTTTCTTTTAAATTAGCCACAAACTTATGTTGAATAAATTCCAATTCATACATCATAGACTAACATAAAGGGATTTGAAAAGTATATGATGGTGATACAAATCAAATAAATCAGGAATTGACTTACATGGACTTAGCATTATTCAGAAATCAGAACGCACACACAACATCGATCAACAGCATTCACAAAGGCATAGACAAGACATACATAGTAGATTTCATAATATTAATATGTTGGAGAGTAATTGCATGGTTGAGAAGAAGACAATACCTGGATTTACAAGAACAGATCCAACACGACTAAATAACTAAAAGAAACCGTAGTGTGGGAGTTCAGCCACCACCTTCGATTATCAACAAATTCAATCCAAAACAAACCAGAAAATGACCACGAACGGAACAAGAACCCGACGATCTCGAACGGAATCGCGAACGGCACCGAACAGATCCCGAACGGACTCAAATCCAGACCTCAAAACGATTTCAATGGTTAAAATGTCGTTGGATGGAGAGGAGCTGCTGGTCGCGACGTTGCTTTCATGGCTGGACGTCGGAGCTGGTTCGATGGAGACTGCTGGCAGCCATGGCGTCGATGGTCGACTTATCGATGTAACTGGTTTCTGGTCGTGGACTGGGAGCTGGTATGGGTGTTGCTGGTTTTTCAGGCAGGTTTTAGTGGCTGTGAGGGAGATGGGTTTCATGTTAGCATTTCTGAAGCACCCTCCTGATTTTGATGGAATATCGACGGTGGCGTGGTGGAATTACAGCGAGCTTGCCACTGGTTTGGTGAGGATTTACGTTAGGTTGAAGAGAAGTGGTCGGCGGCTGTATAGAGAGGATGGTAACGAGGGAGCAGGGTCTTTTGAGAAGACGATGGGAGAGGGGGTGCTGGTCCTTTTCGTCTCTTTTGTGTTGCTGCCTAGATGTGTGGCTGCGGGACGTAAGTTTGGTTGACGGCAGAGGGCGGTCGGTGGCGTGACAATGGTGGTCGTTTGGATTGCGGGGATGGTTGCTTGGAGACGGGATTGACGGACATGGGCGACGGAAGGTGAGGCTCGGTTTTTTTTTCTTTTGTTCAGTTGTCTTTCTTCATCCAGAAGAAGCATCAACAATAGCCCTCCTCTCTCAAAGAAAAACGTGAGTGCCTCTATGTATTGCTTCTCCTTTTTTTTTAATATTGTTTCCTTAACATTTCAAATCAGAAGCAAAAAATTCCTTTTTGCCCATCCTCCACGTGACATGTCTTTTTGTCTTTTTCTTTTTTTTGTTTTTTATTCTTTTTTCATTTTTTAATCATTCTCCCATCCCTCCCCCTTAGTGTAGTGTCGGGTTATTACGGGCTATGTCCGAAAATTATAAAACCGGATAGTTTGAACCCGAATATTATTCTTCGCCCGGAAACGAGAATGGCGTTATTTAATTAATCCTAGGTAACCAAAATAACTATAAGACTAATAATTAAAACAAAGTTATTTTTTATATTTCAAAATTAAAGTAACTACAAAATGTTAATGCAACTATTTTTTATTTTGTAATTTTCATTAAAAATAAAAATATAAAGTACTATTTTTTGTATTTTTCAAGTTTAAAATGACTACGAAACATTAATAAAACTATATTTTTGTTATTTTTCATTTTAAGGTAAAAATAAAGTAAAAGAGTCAAATTTAGTTAAAATAGCTATATTATGCCTAAACTAAATATTTTATGCTAAAAATATAAAAAATCTCGGGGAGGGTAAAAAATCACGTGTTTACAATAGGAACATAATCGAATTGATATGTTGTGTTGTGGATGAAAGACATCTCTGCTTCGAAGGAGGAATGTTGTTGATAATATGTTGATTATAGGCATGATCCTCATGGGAACATGTGAGAAATATAGTTCTTAAGGGAAATATTAATTTTGGGTTTGTCATCATCAAAAAGGGAGAAATTACTCTAAGTTACGCTATGTCATGTTTTGATGATGACAAACGTTCTCAAGGAACTGGGTACGGACCAGTTGTGATCAGTACATGTAAGAAATTTGATTCTCAAGGGGAATATTAATCATGGGTTTGTCATCATCAAATAAAGGGAAATTGATAAGTTATGATATTTTGAGTTTTGACGATTTGTCAAACTGTCTTGAGGAACCATTTGTGATCAATTCCTTAGGTTTGGTTCTTAGGGGGGATATGGCTGATTCATAGGGGGAACAATTTGGAGATCCGGTTATCTGGGGAATATCAATTCTAAGTTTGTCATCATCAAAAATAGGGAAATTGATCGATTACAAGTACCTTTTTTTATGTTTTGATAATCTAACAAACTTACCATCCATAACCAAATAAGGAACATGTTATACATTTACAAGACCTTAAGATCACAAAGTTCCACGTTGGGATCCAACGTTGGATATAACTCAACTCTTCAGAGCGGAAGGAATATCTAAAGGAACAGGTCCCTACCAGTTCCCGAGGAAACTGTATAAAGTCAAATCTCCAGCTGGAAAGTTGCTGCCTGCACACGCTATTGTACAAGAACAGTGCAGCAATCAACTTTCTATGGAAGGCTTTTTACCTACCTTGATTACATCATTGTAAGTGATGTCACACATGTATAGACACAATCAAGAAAGATAAAACAACTTACTTCATGAGAGAACAAGATAATGAATTTTATTCAATTAAGTTCCCTTGCATTCAGAATAACTAATTAGATATCTGGTTTAATTCTCAATGAAATTAGATAAGGAAATAGTAGAGAAACCAGATAGGGATCAGTTTCCCTCGTTGTTGTACAATCAACTTTACGGCTATAAAAGCTATTGCACTCTATCGTCTGACAGGCTACTACACTGCACCGTCTGGCAATAGTACAGCAGCACAATTGTAACTTGCTAAGGCCAAACTAAAGGGAACTTTATTACATCATCTTTGATGGCATCACACACACATATTATCAACACGAGGCAAGGTATTTGATCACTCCAACACTTGCAAAAGCAAAAAAAATATTTTCTCTCAAATACTAGACACAACCTCTCTCAAGAACAAAGTTGTTGCAACCTCAAGGACCAGATCCAAAGATTGAAGATATCTTAAGTCCTTAGGTTTTTTGAGTCTTTGTTATTTGTTTTTCATTTGTAACTTCGACTTAGCTCACTTAGAAGCATTGTGTAGGAAACCCTTTGTCATCATAAATCCTTATATTTATGTTTTCGCTAGAGTTAGTCGAGTTGTGAAGTTTTGATAATAGAGTTATTACAAAGTGACTTGTAATAGTGTTGTTACTAGTTAGTGAGGAATTAAGAGGTTAATTCCTAGGTTACAAAATCTAAAGATTGCTCAGTAGTGAAGTTGAAATCCAATAAGGGTAGGTCGTGCTTTTTAATTCCATTGAGCTGGGAGTTTTTCACGTAAAATTCCTTTGTGTTCTTTATTTACTGTCGATTTACTGTGGGAACAAATAGAGAACCTGATTTCCTATACTTACAGTCTGTTGCTTATAGTGGGAACTGATAGAGAATTCGGTTCTCTATACAGTCTAGTGGACGCTAGTTTCTGCCAAAATGTCTTTGTGCCAATTTTTAGTACTTGTACTAAGTATTGCCGTTTGGTCTAAGTAATAAGGAAGCCTACTTTCAAATTGGTTACGTGATAGACATGCAGGCTTTCAATGCTTATGATGTAGTTTTGATTTTCTCCGCATTACGAAAAGTAATTCATGTTTAAGAAAATCAATTATTTTAAGTTGATAGCATAATTAGATAAATATTATTGTTGAAAGACATTTAGCAAGAAGAATTTCATGATGCTTAATTGCGTGAATATTAGAGTTAAATGCTAGGAGGTATTGTTATGTCACACACACACACACATACATACATATATATATATATATATATATATATATATATATATATATATATATATATATATATATATATATATATATATATATATATATATATATAGTTTAATAGTCTCTTAATCTCAATTAGTAAGCGACTCAATTGCTTATTTTCTTCTTCTTCTTTCAATATGAAGTTCAGCTAAAATAGAGTCTGATCTTTATCAAAACACCCTCAAAATTGAGATATAAACTCCAAATAATATTTTAATTATTTGCAACAACACCCAATCCAAGCAAATAATGGTTTCTGAAAATCCAAATTCGATTTTAAAATTCAAAGATTTTAATGGCTATCAATGGTGGAGAGTCAAACACCTTCAAAATTTATTGACTGACAATTTAAATTGAACATAAATTGTGCAACGTGAAAGAAAATTGATAAGCTAAAATGATTGAAATTCATTGATGAATTCCATTAAAACTATATACAACAAGAAAACCTAAAAAACAGAGAATATCAAATGAAGAAAAATTGGGGGGAAAACACACACACACACACAGAGAGAGGTGGGGGGGGAGGGCGACAAGTATAAATTGATAAGGAAATAACTGCTACTCCTTATTCAATTCCTAATATAAAGGATACTCATTTAAAAGTTATTTGTACTTCATTGATGAATTATATATGACCATGTAATTAAATTAAAACTTAGGTAAGGACAGTAATAAGGTTTTAAATAGTTATAAGATGGTAAAAATCCCATTAGAATTTCTGGTGGCTTTGGTTATATTTAAAGGAATCTTACATAAATGTCTCAAAATAAGTCCCAACTTATCATTAATCATAGACTTTGATTAATGGCTTGTATCTAGCCACTAAGCATAAACTTACCAAAACTAGTCAAGCACATATAAAAATTAAAAATCCAAATAAATAAGATTCTTTCTCTCCAAGAATCAAATAAATAAGATTCTTTCTCTCCAAGAATCAAACACAGAGATCTCCTTCCATATTTTTAAGCGTGATCAACAATATTAGATACGAGACGGAATAAAAAATTCATGGATGAAGAAACATATCAGTTGATGAAATATTTATGTATGTATATGTGTTTGGGTGTGTGTATGATTCTAAAAATAAAAAAAAATAAGGATATTTTTCAATGGGTATGGTTAAAATTCATTGAAAACATATAAATGAGTCAATATACAAAATTTGAGTAAGATTAGAGGTGAATTGAATTGATTTGGTATCAAAATTCATAATTAAAATCCAGTTAAAAAAATCCTACGCGACACATATATCACATGCGTATCTCACACACATGTGATATATATTTAATACAAATATAATACATATATGATGCACACATGATACACATTGTGATACACATATCTTTTTTTTATGTTCATCTTCAACTTCGAATTTTTAATTCAAACTAACTCAAAACTCCACCAAATCATCATAAAATAAGATTCAATCTCCGATGTACCCAATCCATTCTAATAATACATAATTTCCTATATTTAGTTGGATGTAAGACTTAGGCTTAGATGGCCGAATGAAATTTTCTTCTTTTTACTTCTTATAAATTTCTTTAGGCTACCTTGTAGAGGAATTTTCAAAAACCATTATAGTTTAGAGGCTATTACTTGGCACTACTATAATTTTCGTGTTTACTAGCTATAGCAAAACTTACGTTACCAAAGTGCTTGTATTTCCTATATTCGTGCACGTAGCATAGACTGTATTAATGAATATAGTTTTGGTTCATATCGATGTATTCAAGTTACTATATTTAACTCGACTGTATTAAAAAAATTAAAATATAATGGTATTTGGGTGTATCTAATTCTGTAATAACTTGGCAGGTCATTTCGAGAGTTATAGCTTTGTTCCCCCACTTTCTACTACTTTTATGTTCTTCAGCTTTATCTTGACTTACCGGGTTAGTTGGTTCTAGTATGGAGTGGTTTTAGAGTGAAATCGACACTAGTCTCTTAGGAGATAGTTTAAGATGGAAAAGTTGACCAGACATTGACTTATTTGTAAACGATCTCAGATTTGAACTTTGATGGTTCCGTTTGCTTTGTTAGGTGATTTTGGACTTGAGAGCGCATTTTGAATGTGATTTGGAGGCTCATGGTAGAATTAGGCTTGAATTGGCGAAAGTTGAATTTTTTTGTGATTTTGGTCGGTAGTGGAAATTATTTGTATCGGGGTCAGAATGAAATTTCAGAAGTTAAAGTAGGTTCGTGGTATTATTTTTGACTTGTGTGTAAAAATTGGAGTCAATGGGACGTGATTTGATATGTTTGACACTCTAATATTGATTAGATGCTCTTGGGAGTGCGGACCACACTAAAATGGTGTGGACCGCAGAAGAGGAGTGCGGCCACAACAACATTGTGCGGATCGTAGTGGAGGAAGGCTGAGGAGTGCGGCCGCAACAAAGTTTTGCGATCGCAGAAATTGGCAGAGTGCAGCCGCAACAGAATTATGCGGACTGCATGGTGGAGGTTCAGAGGGCACTATATAAGCGAGGCTTAGAGTTTTGTTTCACACCTTGGACTTTTGGAGCTCGGTGTGTGGCAACTATTCGAGGGTGTTTTAAAAAATTTATCAAAGTAAGTGATTCTAACTCGGATTTGGCTAATATGCACGAATATATCATTGATTTTTCATAATGATTTGAGATGGAATTTAGGGAAAAGTGCAGGAATTTCAAAAAAATGATTTTTTTTGGATTTGAATGCCAATTCGAAGTCGGATTTGAGTGAAACTAGTATGATTGATCTCATAATCAAATGGGTTGTCGAATTTTGTGTCTTTTTCGAATTTCGAGATGTAGGTCCAGAGCCACCTTATGAGTTGACTTTTTGACTTTTGGCCTAAAGCTTAGCATTTTCTTATGTAATTGATTCCTTTAGATCTTGCATCAAATTGTTTGTGGCTAGATTCGAGGTGTTTGGAGACCGATTCGAGAGGCAAAGGCATCGCGAAGTAGGATTTTGCTCGGATTGAGGTAAGTAATGGTTATAAATCTGGTCATGAGGGTATGAAACCCCGGATATCGTCTTGTATGACTATTTTGGAGGTGATGCACATGCTATGTGACGAGAGTGTGGGCGTGCACTATATGGATTGTGAATTGGTCCGTCTCATGAGACGATAGAATCAATTTTTCGCCTATTGTTTAATACATGTTCCCTTTGTTTTCATGAAAATTGACCGTACTTCATGTTAAAAATCATGTTTAGGCATTATGTTATCGTTGTTGAGACCTATGAGGTTATGTACTTACTGAATTAACTATTATTTATTGTTTTATTCTCAGTCATGATATTACCTGTGTATTTTACCTTTGTCCCCTCCTATTCATCATTGATACATGTAATGGTATCTGTTTGGGCTGAATTATATGCTTTCTATGAGCCCAGGGACTGCTGAGGTTGGTGATTGCAATAGGGCTTGAGTGCTGAGACCTATATGAGTGTGTATGGATCGGATTGCATGCCGCAACAAGCCTCGGGGATATATATGTATATAATGGATCGAGTTGCACACCGCAACAAGCCTCAGGGCTATATATGTATATATTGGATCAAGATGCATGTTGTAACAAGCTTTCAGACTGATTATTTATATTGGATCGGGTTGCACACCTCAATGAGCCTTATGGCTGATAGTTGTTAGAGAAAAATACTTGATGGATACTAACATAATATTTAACTGGTAGTTGTTAGAGAAAAAACTCCATTACCTTAAACTCTTGCCTTTACCATTAATTTTATAAACCCTGTTAAGGGTTAGATCAAAGTTGTCCATTTATACAAAGATAAAAATATATTTTATATTTAATGGTATAAATAAGGGATAAACTTACTCGTATAACCATACTTAAGGGACTACTAAGTCTTTTTCTCTAAATAATGAAGTTTAGCAACGACAATAATAACCACTAGTGTAATCTCACTAGTGGAGCTTAGGGAGGGTAGAGTGTACGCCTACCTTACCCTATCTTCATGAAGGCAGATGAGGTATTTTCAGTAGGCCCTCGACTTAGAAAAGATAAAAAAAAGGACAACAACAAGCATACCAATCAGAAAATCAAAGCAAAAATACAAAACTAATAGTAGATAATGTAACCAGAAAGCCAAAATGAAAGCAACAACAAGTAATAACAGAAGTCAAGGGATACAACGATACACATACACGACAACACTCAACTACCTATCCTAATCTTTTATCTTTAATCAACCTCCATACCTTCTTATCCACGGTCATGTTCTCAGTAAGCTGGAGCAATGTCATATCCTGCCTATTCACCTCTCCCCAATACTTCTTCGGCCTGCCTCTACCTCTCTTCCTGCCGTCCAGGGCCAATATATACCAGAGCATCTATGCCTCTCCTCATCAGATACTCGGACCATTTAAGTCTCGCCTCCCGCATCTTGTCCTCTATAGGGGACACACCCACCTTATCCCGAACAACTTCATTTATAATTCTATCTAACTTAGTATATTTGCACATCCATCTCAACATTCTTATTTCAGACACATTCATCTTATGGACACAGGAGTTTTTAGCTGGTCTCATACAACATAGTTGGTTTGACCATCACTCTATAAAACTTACCTTTAAGTTTGGTTGCACATTCTTATCACACAAAACATAAGAAGTGAGCCTCCATTTCATCCACCCTGCCATAATATGATATGTAACATCCTTGTGGATCTCACCATTCCCTTGCATAATTGACCGAAGGTATTTAAAATTTTCTCTCATAGGGATGACTTGAGAATCAAGCATCACGTCTTCATCCACTACCTGAGTCACAACATTGAACTTGCACTCCAAGTATTCTGTCTTAGTCATGTTCAACTTGAAACCTTTAGACTCTAGGGTCTGCCTCTACACTCTAACCTCCCGTAAATACCGCCTCGTATCTCGTCAATCAGTACAATATCGTCTACAAATAATATGCACCACGGCACCTCCCCTTGAATGTGGCGCGTCAGAGCGTCAATCGAAAAAAAATGGGCTGAGGGTTGACCTTAGGTGCAATCCCATCATCGATAAAAAAAATGGACCGGAAAGTATTCTGAGTCCCCTCTTGCTGTCCTCACTCGAGTCTTAGTTCCATTATACATGTTCTTAATAGCCCTAATGTATGCAATCGGAACACCTCTAACCTCCAAGAATCTCCATAGAATCTCTCTCGGGTACGTTATCGTAAGCCTTTTCTAAGTCGATGGACACCATATGTAAATCTTTCTTCCTCTCCCAATGCTATTCCATCAACCTTCTAACAAGATTGATAGCTTCTGTAGTCGAACATCCCGATATAAATCCGAACCGAATTTCAGAAATAGTCACAATCCTCCTCAACCTCGGCTTCACCACCCTCTCATAGACTTTCATAGTATGGCTTAGTAACCTGATACCCCGGTAGTTGTTGCAACTATGGATATCACCCTTGTTCTTATATAGCGGGACCATCGTAGTCCATCTTTATTCTTCGGAATCTTCTTCGTCCTAAAAATAACATTAAATAACCTAGTGAGCCAATCTAAGCTCGCCCTATCCACACACTTCTAAAATTCCACCGGGATCTCGTCTGGACTGGTCGTTCTTCCCCCCGCTCATCTTACATATAGTCCCCTCAACCTCTTCGACTCTTATGCGCCTACAATGCTGAAAGTCCTGACGACTCTCGGAGTGTTCTAAGTCACCTAGCTCAATGTTCTACCCTTTCTTCATTTAAGAGTTTATGAAAGTAAGTATGCCATCTTCGACGAAAAAATACCTCATCCAACAAAACTCTGTCTTCCTCGTCCTTGATGCAGTTCACTAGGTCCAAGTCACATGCCTTCCTTTCTCGCACCCTCGCTAGTTTGTACAACTTCTTATCCCCTCATTTGCCTCCGCGTTCTTCATACAAGCGTTCAAACGCTGCTGTCTTGGCCGCCGTAACCGCTAACTTAGCTATCTAACACCGCTCCCTATTCGTCCTCTTTTCCTCCTCGTCCATGCTCTCCAACAACTACATATATGTCGCTTTATTGGCTTTCACTTTGTCGTGAATCTTAGTACTCCACCACCGACCTCCTATGCGGCCACCAGACGAGCCCTTTGAAATCCCCAATATCTCTCTAGCAGCTTCTCTAATGTAATTCGCAATCGCGGTCCACATACTTTTGTGTTTTAAACTTTAGCCTCAAATACTTGCTTTTTTTCTTTTAACCGCAAATGGTTCACTAAATCCAAACTTTATACGGACATGTTAACGTAGAACATTAAAATCATCAAAGTGGAACTCAGATACCTTAGCTTTCTTACAACGCGGTCCACGGGGCTGGTAGATCCACTTGAAAAAACGTCCTCTCTGGTTGTCATCAATAATATATAAGGGCTGGCATATATTTTATTTTAAAATTGAGATCTCAATTCCAAATTTATCGCTCTGTTCATCAGCTTAAACCCTACATATTATTTTTCTCTCAGCGTCAGCCCGTGAAAATGTTCAAGAAGTAAGTGCACTCCTTTCATTTTTCCCTACTGGAGCTCTAGGATTCTCTTGTTATTTGATTAATTTCCATGGAATTATTAGACAATCTTGATTTCAGTTTGAAGTACATTCCGTGCCTGATTAGTGATTTTACTTCTCTATTTTGGTTAAGCACGGGAATTAAGGGTGTCTGCAAGTGATTTTACCTTTTTTATGGTAAATTGCTTACTTTGGCTGTTTTGTTTGATTTTCTTGATTGTAAGGGAAATGATTTATTGGTATTTGAAAAAATGAGCTGAAGTACATGTTTTATTCACTTATTACTTTGTTGCTTGTTCTCAACTTGTCTATAGACTATAGTCATGAGACTAATATGCTTTTTTCCCTTTCTACATTGTTGGAGTGATTAAGGATGTTTGCTGCAGCAGGCTCCGGGCTCTGTACACCATAAGTATAAGCAAATCATAGTTGTTAGTGTAAGAAAAAGTAATTCTTGCACAAGGTAGATGTTCAGTCCGGCGGATCCTTATCTATAAAGGTGGACGAAAGAATTAAACAATTGATTTTAATGCCTTCCATCTTCTGACGTGCTAAACTTTTAAATTTCTTCTTCCTGGCTGCAATTCATATATGGCTCATGATGGTATCCTTTTGTGTAGTCCAGCCTCTGTATGTTCTTAAATTTTAGTAAACGACTAGGAAACAACAACAACAACAACACTACCCAGTATAGTCCCACAAGGTGGGGTCTGGGGAGGGTAATATATAGACAAGCCTTACCCCTACCCAAAAGGGTAGAGAGGCTGTTTCCAATCGACCCTCGGCTTAGAGAAGGAAAGGGGAAGCCAACAAAAACAAATTGGTAGTGCTTAAACGACTAGGAAAGACTTTACAAATTGTGTAGTTTTATCTCCTTGTGTGAGTTTCGGTGCTTTTTGGCGTAAGCAGAATGTGGTAGTGCTTAGCAGGTTCTTAACTTCTATTTAGCTGCTTCAAGTTTGTCTAGACCAAGTGGTTCTTTTACTTGTATGAATTTCCTTAGTCTCAATTTAGATGAGGGGTGGGCGGATACCTCATTGGTCCTATTTTAATAGTTCTCAAACAACAAAAATCTTTTTGGGGGTTAAGAACATTAAGTGTTTGATGCCTTTAGAATTTAGACATATGTTAGATGCTTGGGTGTTGTTATAGCTACCTAGAAATCTTTTACAGAGAGGAAAAAGGGGATAATCAAGACTGGTTCATACTCAACTAAGGAGAAACCTATTACAGCTGAAGCATACATGATGCTTAAACCAGCAGGCAAGACTTGGAGGCGACATTCTTGCTCAAGATTCTGATCAACATAAGTAGTTATGTTAATATTGATTATATGATTCAGGGAATATTGTTGACAAACCATCTGACATACTCGTTACAGACACCTACATCTCAGTGCTAACTATGTAGCTGTCGTAGACTGTGAAATGACTGCAATATCTCAAAACATAGAGGTGTCTAAGACCCGAAGAAGGATGCAATTGAAATTCAGTTACTTGTATTTGCAATCTTCTTTTCCTAAAGCCTTTGTTGGGTTTGGAGATTTGCTTATCATTGTACCTTCTTGCTGTTGTTTTCTCCTTTTATCCTGTTTGATGTCCTCATTTACCCATTCAATGTTTTCTGGTAGCCAAGGATTGAAATGGTTAGGCTATTTACTCCTGTAAAGCTGATAATTGCCTAGATTGTGAAGTTCAAATGTAGATCATCTTATGGTACTTGTATTCAATCTCTTCAGTTTCCAACTTGAAGCATACCTCTATTTTGCACCTTTGAGTTCCCTGTGATTCTTGGCCATGGAAACCGTTAGCAAATGGTGTAGAAGTGCGGATGTGGGTCATACAAGATTGGAAATGGTCACATTCAAATTTCCTGAAACAGTCACTTTCCTAATAAATTAATTACATATCAAGAAGACAATTCAGCAGCCTAATTGGTCTGACTCAACAAATCTACAAAGTAGGCTCTCCACAGTGTATGCAGCGAGCTTGCTCTCTCATTCCTCTTCTCTACCTATGTTCTATTCCTTTCACTGGTTGATTAATCAAAAAAAAAAGTTGCAAGTTACGCACACATCGATAAAATGAAAAAGTGTCACCTAAGATGATCTTACGTAGACCTCCATGTGGACCAAGTGGTAGGTGTGACCCTATGATGATTGTAGGAGGTGACAATTGGAAAGGAGATAGACCTAAATCTCAGAGAGAAGTAGTCTTAAACAACCTTCAGTCTCTTGGAATGCATTATGGATTTAGCTAAGGATATAACACAATGAAGTAAAGGACCTTTATTGGGAATTTCTACCAGTTAGGGTCTAGGCATATTTGTTGTTATACTTGCATTATGTCTTATATGTGTGGAGAGTCTTTTTATTCTGGTTAAAAACTTGTATATCCATGTAGAGAAAAATGTGAGATTAAAAAGATCTCTAGTTTTGAAGGATCCCTGAGTTGCCTTAAATATAAATTATCCAATATTGCAGTGAAATGTGTTCAAATAGAGTAGATTGGATATGGAGACTCATATAGCCGATCTATTTCGGATTGAGGCATAGTTGCTAGATTGTTGATTGACGTGTCAGACCATGTCTTTAGTGGCATGCATTTCATCCACACTGCAGTTGATTCCTTAACCTGCGTGTACACTGACGAATAACTGCCTTTGATCCCTCAGACTTACATACCCATTGCAGCTTTCAGCTGTCCAACTACCTGGTTGATATGAACTATTTTAATTATCCCGACGGAATCTATGTACTTTTTTGTTTTGTATTGCGATGAATCAATTGACAATGGTTATGCAATTGATTTAATCAGGTAAAACAATTCAAACTAAACAGGCCCTTAACCTTAAATGTCCTTAAGTCAAATTTCTCTAATAGAGAATGTGTTTGTCATTGATCTTAGATCTTAAGTTCTCATGCTCAAATTTGTTAAATTTGCTGTGTCCCACTCAGTTTATTATACTGAGCTAAAATAACGTGGACAACTCAATCTATGTTATATATGTAGGTTTACAACTGAAGAAGTGTCTGGACAAAATCAAGTCAAGGCATCTGTGCAGCGTAAAATTCGTCAAAGCATTGCGGAAGAGGTCCTGACTATGCTACAGACCACTTTGTTTCTTGCACAATTTATTCCAACTAGAGGATTTCTCTGTAATTGGTGGTTATACTGTGTTAATAAATTTTCTTCCTTTTGCAGTACCCAGCACTAGAGCCGGTGTTGGAGGATTTGCTTCCAAAGAAGTCTCCACTTATTGTTGCAAAATGGTTGATTTCAACTGTCTTAATGCAGTTTTTTATTTGTTTTTCTTTTTCTTCTTTCATTGGCATTATATTTTGTTCATTCATCATTTCTTTTGCAGCCCAAATCATCTGAACCTAGTTGTAGTAAACAATGTACCCCTGTTTTTCAACATACGTGATGGACCTTATATGCCTACTTTACGTCTTCTGCACCAGTGTAAGTTATCCAGTTTTTAATTTTCTTCCTCCTTTATTTTCCTTTTCCATTAAATCAAAGGTCATCCGCTTAAACTTCTGTCCTTTATTTGGTAATCTTTCCGTTGGCTGTATCATGTCCTTTTCAATTTTATTATTTCTTACTGCTAAGGACTGTTATTTGATGTTGGGTTTCCTTGAATACTAGAATAGACAATCCAGATCAGATACAATTGATACTTTGCCCTGGTAAGGTTATTAGTTTTACATGTGAAATCACTTTAAAAAATTGGACTGGGCAGCGCGTGGTCACTATTAGGTCATTTTTGACATCAGCAAGTATCTCCTTTAATATACAGCCAAGTCGACCCTTGTGGGCTGTGAGGAAAAATAGAGATTTTTAAGACATTTGAAGAATGTAAAGGAAGAATAATTGACTTCTCATCTACAGAGTTTTGAAGATTTTAATCGAACATGCATCAAACGCGACAAGATCATGCTTCAATATGGATTATGAAATGGCTATGACCCATGCAGCAAAATAATTCAAGCCAGCTGATGCTGCTGATTAGCATATTAAAATAATTAACCAAGCAATAATAGAAAGGGTATATGATTCACATCCAGACACTCATTTGAAGGCTCGTGATACTTAATGCCTCAATTTTCTTTTCCCTTGATATGCATAACTAATATACTATTCACAAGATATACCTGCTTGGTTCAGTAAAACCTGTCACAGTGAAGTGATCAAGCATTTGTATACTTCGATTTAAATATTCAAAATTTTGAAGTTAGAGGTTTCCGTTGCAGTCTGATCTAAAAGAACCTAGGAAACTAAATTACCTTGTGGAGGCCATTGATTTCTAGTGAGGGCGTGGGACAAAATATTAAGTAATTTCTTATGCTTGAGATTTGAGATGATGTGGGTGCTCTGAATTCAAGGGTACGTTTTTCACTCAGTTAATTGGGTGTTTCTCCTTGTAATTATACGCATGAACAACAGATAAATATTGTTTCTTAGCAGTCTGGCTGAGATGGAGCGAGTAGGTCAACTGATGATTTGCTTCCTTTTGTTCAATTGACTTTCTGTCTGGTTCAGTTTACTGGTGGTACTCAGATCGTATGGCATACCCTGCCAATTCTCGTTCTCCAGTCCTTTTAAATAGTTGCTGATTGACTCAACGACATATACATATGGTTGTGATTTGTAACTTTTCAATGTATGCCATTGATGAACTTTATTTATATGATATGTTGACAATTTAATTTGTTCAGTGATATCCAGTGCTCTCAATGCTCTATTTGACCTTCCTCTTTCCCGCTCTACAGATCCCAATATAATGAAAAAACTACAAGTTGACAGGGGAGCAATTAAATTTGTCCTTTCTGGCGCCAACATAATGTGTCCGGGCCTTACTTCTCCCGGGGGTGCCTTGGATGACGAAGTGGGAGCAGAAACTCCCGTGGTACGAATAAGAGCAATTTTATGCTTTAATATTATTAGTTGTTATTAGTGCAGTTTTTTTGCAGAATTTTAAGTTTCGGCCTTTTGTTTTTAGGCTATTATGGCTGAAGGAAAGCAACATGCTCTTGCTATTGGCTTTACAAAGATGTCAGCAAAAGATATGTGAGTTGCTATCTTAGTATTTGCGTGGCTTCTTTTCTTTTGTATGCTTAAAGCATGCTCCTCTGTGTGATAGCGGTGAGATGTTTTACTACCTTTTGTAGGTCAAATATGTTCTGCCCTTTCTTTGTTTAGTTTGTTTATTGCCCGTAAATGTGAATCCTCTGTGATACTTTATTGCCTCAATTGTTTTGAGGAATATTTATCTGCCATGACCTTAGAGGAAAACCCTTACCCCAAAAAAGGGAGGTAGGCTCAAAGTACATATATTGGTCTTTGAACTTAAAATGTTTCCTCTTTGTGTCAAGGTAATTGGCTGGTAATGCCTTCTAGCATTGAAAGTTCATATATTTCTCTCCTTGACCTTAGATACTCTTGCAAGCTTTGGTATATTGAGTTTGTGAGAAATGATAGAAATAAGACTTTTTCTTTATTGAATTTTCAATTGGAAATCCTGAGATATTCAGTAATCGATAGTCACAGTATTTGCCTTGGGCATCCATACAGTATATCTCTGTGTGTTCTTCTATGTGCGTGTAAATTACATGAGGTGAGAGACACAATTAGTATGAGAAACAGGATGCTGTTGATAGCCTCCCATCTACTTGAAGTGGTGGATTTGGAAAAGCAGTTTGTGAAGATATACTCATGAGGACTAATAGTCTTTCGTGATTATATTAGTCAATCTACCTCCATCTCTTTGTACGTGTGAAAACGATACACTTTATGTTTAGGAGTACCAAATGACTTTTTCAAACTTTGGCGTTGACGATCCTGCTCATTTTGTACTATGAGTGTCATTTTCAAGTTGTATAATTTTCATGTTTCTCATGGCTGAGATATATATTTCTGTTGTTTCAACACCTGAAAAAGCATGTCTTACCGTTGCAGAAGGGCAATCAACAAGGGAATTGGTGTGGATAACATGCATTATCTTAACGATGGCCTATGGAAGGTACTCTATTGTCACGACTCCTATACGAGCTGTGAATTGTTACCTTTTGAGTTATACATATGGCATTTTGTTTGCTGATGGAACATGATTATGTTCTTATGATGCAATTGTTAGGAATGTGGAAGCTATTTCATTCTGTAGTCATGTTCGATTTGTGATCGTTGTTTCTTTTGACAGATGGAACGACTGGATTGAGCTTGAATGAAACTCGAGACCCATCTTTTACTAATGTTTACGTGCTGCAAATAGCAAGAGTTGCTCATCGTTATGCAGCTGTTATTTCGTTCTCTAGATGTTAGTGGGGTGTCATCCATCCGTTTGATACGGTTTTCAGAGATATTGGTTTGATATAGTATTAGATTTCAATTTTTAAAATGTTAAACATAACCATACCGAAATAAATTCGATATGGTTTGTTTTTGCACTTTCCAATTTTCGACTTTGGTTTGTGCGGTTTGGTGACTTTGGTATTATTCTTTCAAGTTATATTGTATCCAAAAAAAGTTTAGAATAGACATTTAAAACTTGTACTAATTGTGATTCATGAAACTGTTTTTGCGGACTAAATTAAATCAAGCCAAAAAAACCCAAAAAAAATAAAAAAAGAAGAGAACAGATTAATCCAAAACGAACAATGGGTCTCGTTGTCGCTAGAAAAGACTAGGTAAGAAAATATATCATACATAATAATAGTTGAAGCTAAGTGTGACAAACTAGCGAACATTTCGCAAGCATTCAACAAACTTAGGGAAATAAATTTAATCATATTTAGTATCAAGTAAATCGAACAATATCTAACAGTCAAAGCAAATTCTTTGATCAATACCCATAAAAAGAAAATTAGTTTCAGGTTTAAGCCTAAAAAATTGAATGCGAGACATCTTTTCACTTCAGTGTATATTTGAACTAGTAATCATACCTGCGCGATGCGCGGTTAATATTAAAAAAAAATAATTATAATTATTTTTGTTTGATACTATTAGATCGTATTGCTTTAATAAATTTCAATTGTCATTTTATTTGTTAATATGGTATACCCAATCCTTATCGATATTTTAGTAGTTAATTTCTTTTTTAATCTGTAATAAATAAATTTTTGTTATTAACTAATTATGTCATATGGTTTTAATCCAATGTATTGATTATATTACAAATATAAATTGTTTTCAATTACAAACCAAGTGCCGAATTTCCATACTTCAAGCCCTATACAAGATACAATTTACAAGATAGGGTCATCCAAATGTTCCAACGCATTACTTCAACAAATGATTTAAATACTTTAAACGACTGATAAAATACGACTGATGATTTGTAATGCATAAAATAAAACAAAATCCCTCTATTTCTTCCTTGTTTGATGATATATATCTCTTTTCTCTAAATAAGTTTAAGAAGTGAGACTAAAATTGCATTGACTGAAATGATGTTTGTTTCCGTAAGTATTTGAATATTGCACGCGAATGTATGTTCTAAACCTCCAGAGTCTATCAAATAGATCATGAAAGTATATGCTTGTGAACTTGCAAAGAGAAAATAAAATAAATAGTAAATGATATTCTTATAAATAAAAAGAGAAATGGAAAAAAGCTTAGACTCAATAGTTTAAAATTATACTATTCACATAATTATTAGACGCGTCTTTAAATATCTTGAGTTTTAATAATAACTTCCTCAATTTTTATAAATATATATTTTTGTAAAATAAGTTACTTGATTTTTTATATTTGTTCTTCACTTTATATCAATACCGAAATTAAAGAAGAGGAAAAAATACGATCAAAAGTGATTCGCAATTCAAATTTTCTGCACTTGTTTTCTTTCCGTTTTCATTTCTTTCTTCCTTTCCTTATTTTTTTCTTTAACTTTTTACTGTTCTCTTTCTTTTCCTTTTAATTTCTCAGGCCCTCAAAATTTGCAGCCCTCGGCATATTGAATCCCGCCAAAATAAATGCGCGTAAACAAATCCTTTTTTTAACCCAGTTTTCTTTCAATTTTTTTTATAGTTTTAATTATTTCCCCAAATAAATATTTCTACTGTATCAACAACTTATTCTTATCAACCTCTCTTATCAATTAAGGACAGAGGGGAGTCACAGAGGATACCATTGAAGGCGATAAGATCATAGAAATAAGAGCAGTTGTATCACAAAATTGGTCACCATATTATTTTGCGTTGAGTTGAAAAGAAAGTACAAAAAAAAAAAAAACTAAGTAAAGCTTTAAACATGAAAACTAAGAAAGGGAAAGCAACACAATAAAATTACAGAGAGACTATCACAAACGTATAGAGTACCTTGGGGAAGAGTTCGTTCGTAACCGGAAAGTCGTCATCATGAAGTAGGAATTCTGGAAATTTCTATGTTCTAGCAAATCGACAGTTTCACAAATTTTTACTGACATCTCGCTTTTGAGAAGCTTCGTATAATGCAAACAATAATTCATATGCCCTTATATAAGCATCAACTTAGTTAGTGGATAAAGCTTTAGTTTCTAATCTAGGAAGTTAGATGAATGAAATGAAGAACTCGGATAGGAATTTGAAGAGAAACTACATTGTCATATTAATTTTATAGTCTCCAATTTATCAAGTGATAGGCTTTTCAAATTCTGATGTGTTTTAATTCTGGTTAGTCATTATAGGTCTTGATGATGAGTAACCGAAACGTTACATTGGTTCATAAAAGCTGGCAGAACGGTAGGCTATTCCAAGAAAAGTAAAGTAGTGTCGTTTGAGTTTTTTTACTTAAAACTAAATAAATGAAAAAAAATAAGGAGAAATCAAGAAAAATCAGAAAAAAGACAAATAGGAACGTTGGTATTTGGGATGTGCCACATCAGCTTTCTCATGCCCTCTTTTATATATATAAATGATTCAATATGAAATTATTGATTTTTAACTTAGTGGTGAAAACTTGAGATCACCATATAATAGGGGGATTAGTGATTCGGTTCAATCGACCTTTTCATAAAATTTGTATCATAACAAATTTTGGTTACTTTATGTTTGTATAATTAAAATTAGACTTTCAAAATAATCCTAATCATCTTTCTATTCAATAATAGTATGGTCAAATTAATTTTCGATATTTTTTAAAGTTGTGTAAGAGTCGCTACTATGTTACAACGGGATCCGAACCATTGTGTCAATTACCACCAACGTCATTGCTATCACTGCTATCTTTTGAAGTGTGTACCATTAAAAAAAAGAAAAAAAGAATTGCAGCACCGTGTAAATTAAGATTTGAAATTATACACATTTTAATGCTAAGAAACAAATAGGCCTAATTATCTAATACTATTCAAATCAAAAAGACTATTTTTATAATCAGACATAGATAAAAATTCAGTCGCCTTAATAATAGAAAAAGAAGAAGACAATGGGCCTAAAAAATAAGTGCATTGTAATAAGGAAGATGAAAATTTGTAAGGTTGCAGACTATAGAGATAAAAGTATGGATTCTGCAATATTTAAGATACTATATGATTTATTAAAAGGAGGCATCTATATACAGAGGGATATGTAACGTTGTACATTTGAGAGTGAATTCTAGTTGTAATCACATTTTCATGGCAATAATCCACTTGGTCAGAATATTTCAAGTAAACCTTTTCAACTTATGAAGATTCTTCATCGACATAAATAGGGTCTAACTATCAAATTATAATTAAGGCTACAATTTTCTAAAGTGCATATATAGATGTATATGGCCTAACGAGAGAGAAGTTAATGTGCCAAGTACTTAAGACAAGATGATCAAGTATAATGGGGTTTTAAAAGGACTTGAAAATGAGACGAGTTGGAGAAATTTGTACAAACATATGTTAGTACTCACTGAAGGTTAAAAAAACCTGCGAAAACTTTCATCTAAAATTAAGAAAAATTATCAGCTATGTCCATTTATAAGTAGCTCATTATAAAAATAGATAAATTCAAAAAATATTACTAATATTAGCAAATATTACTAATATAAGCTAATTAGCTATTTGTAGCAAAAAAAAGGTTAAATTTTTGCTTTCTTTTGAGTGGGTGTTATTACAATAGATTGTGTACGTCTTAAGGAGCTTGAATCTCAGTTTTAGGATGATTTGGTGAAGAAGTTTTGAGGTGGTTTGAATTGGAAATTCGAAGCAAAAACTGAACAAGAAAAAAAAAATATGTATAACACATTGAGTATCATTTGTGTATCACACATGTATCATATTTATATCAATTGTGTATCACGTGTATGCCTGTGTGTGAGATGCACACGTGATAAGAATTTTATGAACTCGATTTAATTACGAATTTTGATATAAATCAGTCCATATCACCTCCAATCTTCCTCAAATTTTATATATTGACTTATATATAAGTTTTCAATGAATTCCAACTATACCCATTGAAAACGTTTCTCATTGCTTAGATTTTTGGAATATTATATTTTTTTATTTCATTACCTTGTTTGCTACCTCATCCATAAAATTTCCTTTCTGTCTTGCATCTAATGTTGCTAATCACGCTTAAAAATATGGAGGTAAATTTTTGCATGTGATTCTTTGGATTTTCAATTTTTATATTTGGTTGGTTAGTTTTGGTTAGCCTATGACTAATGTCTAAGGGTTAGTAAGTTGAGATTTATTTGAGACATTTGTGTAAGTTTCCCTAAAATAAAACCACTTTTTTCCTTTTTTCAAGAAAAAGCTTTCTGTTTGATTTTAATACGAATAATGCTAGGGTTGTCAAATTTGATCCAGTCCAAATGACCTGCTCATTTATTGACGTTAGCTCATCTTGATCCAATTCATTTTAACCCTAAAATTAGGTTGGTTTTTAATGATCCATGAGTAACTTTACCAAAATATCTTAGAAATATTTTTTTTTGGTTTAATATGTTATATACCAACCATCACAAAAGAAAAAAAAGTCTTATTTGATAATTATACAATTCATAAGAAAAAACACATCTTAAGTTAAGTTTTATAAGAGTTGGGCTATGATCAAATTTTTAAGCCATCTTGATCTAGTCTATATTAGCCAAAGTAACTTTTGACGGGTTATTTGCCACATCAAATTATTGACTAAATCCGTTCTGACCCACCCAAAAATTGGCGGAACTCGTCCATTTGACACCCCACAACCCTAGCTCGTAGAGAGGAATATACAAATAAAAAAGAAAAAGTTGCATTATAATGTACTTAGTAGGAAAGACGTGTCGAACATCTAAGTGAGGTGCATAGGAGTTACTATAGACCTCAACAACAGAAAACACGGAGGCAGCACAAACCTCTCTAAAAACCCTAGTTCCGCACTTCATTTCATTCATATGCATATAAGAGCCCACCCCTGCAGCAGCAGCCATTTCTCCATCACTCGTTCAGCGGAGTCCCGACCAGATCAGCCATGGGTATCGATTTGAAGGCCGGAGGTAAGAGTAAGAAGACTAAGCGTACTGCCCCTAAATCTGACGATGTTTACCTCAAGCTCCTCGTCAAGGTATATCTCTTGTTAGTTTTAAATCTACGTTTTTGTTTTTGTTTTTGTTCAGAATGTCTAAATGTTCGATTGCTTAAAGTTTGTTTCTCTATTTGTGTAATAGCTTTACCGATTCCTGGTAAGGAGAACCGGAAGCAAGTTCAATGCGGTGATTCTTAAGAGGCTCTTCATGAGCAAGATCAACAAGCCTCCACTTTCTCTCTCGAGGTTGATTTCTTATGCCAAAGGAAAGGTATATTTTGTTAGTTTTTCTTTGTTCAATATGTATATGATTCAGATGTATAGGTTATTTGTTTGTGGTTTGTGATTAAAGTTGGGGGTTTTGAAATCTGTTTATAGGAGGATAAGGTTGTGGTGATTGTGGGTACTATTACCGACGATGTTAGGGCTTATGAAGTTCCAGCATTGAAGGTGTGTGCTTTGAGGTTCACTAAGACCGCCAGAGCTAGGATCGAGAAGGCTGGTGGCGAGTGCTTGACGTTCGATCAGCTGGCTCTCAGGGCTCCACTTGGCCAGAACACGGTATTAAGTTACATCCTTATAGTGCTCTGCTACTTGCAGTATTTTGTGTATCTTTGCTAGATATGGGTGGTGTGTATTTATTTGTTGATACTTTTAGTGAAGTAGTTAATGAGTTTTAAGTTGCAAAAAGGGGTTAAACTCCCATTTTCTCAGTTTTTGATGTTCCCTTTTCAACTACTGTTTAACAGCTGACATTTTTTATGTATTAAAAGAGCGGAATGATTTTTAAAAAATTGGATAATAACCTTGAGTGGATGAAAAACTTAGTGAGCCTTGATTCTCTTCAGTAACCACTAGCAAATTTGTTGTCCATAAGACAAGCACCTTACACATTTCTTGCGCCTTTAATATCTTGCTAATGTGACCTTCATGTTCTTTACTTTTTTTGTTTTGATAGATCTACGTGGGTCCATCATTTGTGGATTTCATTGTGATTTTTTGTAGATACCTGTCAACTTAATAGGCGTTTCCTGTTAAATTATTAATAGGTGGAAAAATGAGCACTGTTAATGTATTGTTACATGGATTGTTACGGTTAAAGATTAGTCTTTCACAGCATACAAGGGGAAATATTGGTAAAGTGGATTATTGTGGTTGTTCTAGTGACAGTAAATGACGGAATGAAGGAAGTAAGTGCTTTCATGTTAACTTATTGATTTGGTTTAGACATATTCTTTTGTGATGGACTCATGTCTTTTGCAATTAGACTGTTTCCTCTGTATTTATGTTCTCTCTCTCTCTCTTGGTACTTTTTTTCTGTCCCTTGCTCCATAGGGTTTGTTGACCTTGGCTCTTCATTTGTCGCACATAGATCTCCTTGGTGATCTTCTTATGATTTCGAAGATTTTATCTGTGCGTATATCAAACTAGAAAAGTTCCTATCTGCTTAAGCCTTTTCCCAGCTAAATATGGAGTTGTGCTTCAATGTATTGGGATTACAGTTATTTCCAAATAATTTTCTATGTGATAATTTTTGAGTCTCGTCTGGATGCCTGCAAATTCAAGAGGAACACTCTGAATTTTGAATCTTGGCAAAGATAGCAAAGAAAGCTAATGTATGACCTTAGCTACTTATTGATGCACATAGTTCTTCTTGGGAATCTTATGATTTCAAAGATTTTATCTGTGCGTATAGCAAACCAGAAGGATCCTGTCTGGTTAAGCCTTTTCCCAGCTGAATATGGAGTTGTGCTTCAATGTAATGGGATTACAATTATTTCCTAATAATATTTATGTGATTGTTTTTTAAATCTCGTCTGGGTGCCTGCAAATTTGAGTGGAACACTCTGAATTTTGAACCTTGGCAAAGATAGCAAAGAAAGCTAATGTATGACCTTAGCTGCTCATTTGATGCACATAGTTCTTCTTGGGAATCTTGTGATTTCAAAGATTTTATCTGTGCATATAGCAAACCAGAAGGATCCTATCTGCTCAAGCCTTTTCCCAGCTGAATTTGGAGTTGTGCTTCAATGTAATGGGATTACATTTTGTCCAAATTATTATTGGTTCTATTTGATTGGAAATTGTTTTTTCTTAGGTCTAGTTTTATTATTGGTTCTATTTTATTGGAAATTGTTTTTCTTTGTCCAAATTGTTTTTTTGTTTTGCTCTGAGAGTATTCCTTATCCAGCATTTTATTTTTAAAAAAATAGCTGAGTATCATATTTCCGTCACTCTACAAATTGAAGAGTATGAGAAAGTTTCAGTTTGTTTAATTGTTCATATTTTCCATTGATTTGCAGCTTCTCCTAAGGGGTCCTAAGAATGCACGTGAAGCAGTGAAGCACTTTGGTCCAGCTCCTGGTGTTCCACACAGCCATACCAAACCATTTGTTCGTTCCAAGGGCAGAAAGTTTGAGAGGGCTCGAGGAAGAAGAAACAGCAGGGGTTACAAGGCTTAGGTCGATTTCAGTTATTAAATGTTTTTTATCATTTGTGTTGCTACAATACAAGCTTTTGCAGACTCTAGTATGCAGTTGCAGCAAGTTGCTTATGTTTGCTTTTTTGTCAAGGATATTTGAGCTCTATCAACTTTGATACCAAAGTTTTGGTTTAAAACGAATTTAGCTTATCAGTTTGCTTTAGTAAAATGTCAGAAATTATGACTTGTTAATGCACTCCCGTCGGCATGTTGTTAAACTCCTCATGTTCTCTCGACTTTGCTATTTAGGAGTAGTAGGACTTATCTCTCATTCCCCAGATAATTTGTGGGTTTTACAGCTTGGTAGGAGAAGAAAACTTAAGCCTAGGGATGGTAATGTGCTTGGTGTTGGGTTTGCCCGTTTCCTGCACCAACCATAAGTCAGATTCTCGTGCCCCTTTTGCAATAATATACCCCTGCTATACCTTCCTGCTGCACCATAACGGCATAACCAACCACTTACTGACCTCTCTTTTGCTTCCAGGTAGTTTTCTCATATTTCTGTTGGTCTGAGCCTGAAATTTCTCATCCTCTGGGCTCTGGCCAACATTGTTTGAATGCATACCATGAATAGCTGTAGTTTTTTTGTTGTGGCCACGTGGTAGCTATAGTTGTTTAATTGCAGTTCAGAGATAATTTTCTCATTATCCTTTTTAGTTATGGATGAATGACCTCTCCATTTATCTTCGAGCGTTCTCTTCAATCCTACATTACATATAATCAATCAATGAACAACCTCTCCATTTCAATCATCCTCTTCAAATCTTCAATGCTACAGAAGAACGGAACTAGTTGATCAAACCACTCAACATAACAAGGACCCGCTAGAATGACCATGACTATTCCTTTCTCACTCTCTTTTGGTTCAGAATCATTTTCATTTATGTAACGAATTAATGGATCATTTTCATATGAATTCCATTTGTTCATATTTCGATTCTGATATAAACTTTATTTCACCATTTTAGTGGCATTAATTTAAACAATTTAACCTGAGATAAATTGTAGATAGTGTCGGTCTTAGCAAGTATTTCCATCAATATGATTCTATAACTTTAAAGTCTAAAGGTTCTAATACAATTCAGACACATATTTTTTCTAAATTTTCTCAGTTATTTTCTAATCGTTAATACCAATTTTACCGTAAGGCGACCTTATTTGAGTTTGGAGAAATTTAGTTTGGAGAAATAGATAAATTGGTACAGAAGTTGTAACATGGAAAAACCACGGAACACAGACTTATTTGAATAACCTGGTGACCTATCAATTGTAGAAGAAATTGGAGTGTCAACGTCGAAGAGGGAGCACTCTGATTTAGTTGTGGCTTTTGAATATACTGTTAGCATAACAATTGAGTTGTAATTTCAGAAGCCAAGAGCAGGGAACTATAACTGACAGCGTTTTATAAAACATCAGAAACATGCAGATTATTTGCATTCAAAAAGTTCGTCGATACCAAACCACATTGTTCCAGTTTAGTAACCAGAATAGCTGTAAATCGCAATAAACCAGAGTTTGATCAGAACTTCTTAATAAATTCATAAATGTGAGAGTTAGTCTCGTGAGCTCTTTCTTGATTAATGAAATGGGCAGCTCCTTGCATCACAATCACATCCTCATCAAGCATCGGAACATCCTTCTTAAAACCTCCTCCGTGCACATACTCTTTCATTCCTGGCGTCGTATACACCAAGTCCAACTCACCAACCACGAATTTCACCGGAACTCTCACTTTTGCTCCTGTCCACGCAGCTGTCAGCTCCCAGTTCCTGCAACAAAAAATTCAACAGTATAAAAAACATAGTATATGAAAAGTTTAACTTATATACACACTAATTAGGGGTAATTAATGAGACGTACAAGTCGAGTGCGCGGTAGTAGTTCAATCCTCCAGTGAAGCCCTTTTGGTCAAAGTTGGTAGAGTAATACTTGAGGTCATCTTGAGAAAGCCAAGAAGGTAGCTTAGAATCAGCGGAAATTCCAAAGGGGTTTTCCTTGGGCAAACAAGGGGGTCCTGGTTTTCTATCTGTAAGTATCTTTTTCAGTACTGCTTCGCTCCCATATTTGGCTATCTCATCTTCCATTCCTGGATCCTGTAACACAATCACCATGTCAACATATACATTATGTTTAGGGATAGAAAACCATGACAACAATTACATTTGACAAACAGAGCTATTTCAAGCAAAGTCTGTTATACTAATGGTGCACGAAATTCATTATTAGTGTAGTTAAGTTCAATGCCTTTTAATATCGGAAGGTCTAATTTTGAATGGTGCAGACCTAATTCACATGGGGTTTACCATTTCGGTAGAACAGCATTTATTGACCCATGCATAAGGCACCGACTTGGCAAAATCATGCAAAACCAAACCCGAGGAAGAAAAAGAAAAACAAGAAGATGCTGTAAAGTTTGAATTTTATCAGAGGTCTGTCGTGGTAGGTAAAAGCAGCGGTGCACATGAGACAATAATAGCAAAGCATTCCCTCTGGACATAATGAGCTATCTAACACCCACCTCTAACCATAAGATTATAATAATCAAAATTATCTATACTATCTTCTATATGAGATATAGATAATCTCACGACTGCGATATGAAAACTAACCTGAATTAGATAATACTCTTAAGCAGACACACACTAACAGATTGAATCCAAACTAAATCCCTTCAACCAAACCATCCTAAGTATATAGGGGAATGATATATGGAGCAAGTTGTACTTTGGACTTTTACAAAATTTCACATCTTTTTGATGGATTAAACATTGTATTTTTGTATTTAAAACATATTTTTAGATTTTTTAAAACATAATTAGGGGTGCGCGGTAGCTAGTTCAATCCTCCCGTGAAATTCCTTTGGTCATATTTGGTAGATGGAGTATTATGTTCGGCTATGTTAACGAACTAGGAGGAGAAGGCAGCGTACCTGCTGTTCGTAGGAAGCACTGGAAAGGAGGAGACAAGAGCGAACAAAGAGAGATATAAGGTAGCTAGGAAGGAGGCGAAGATGGCACTAACGGAAGCTAAGACGGCAACTGTTGCTCGCCTGTACGAGGAACTTGGGAACAAAGGAGGGGAGAAGAAGTCATTCAGACTCGCTAAGGTTAGATAGAGGACGGCTCGAGATCTGGACAAAGTGAGGTGCATAAAAGATGACGATGGGAGATGACCAGATTAAGAGGAGATGGCAAACCTACTTTCATAAACTTCTAAATGAAGAAATGGACCAGGATATTGTGGTATCTGAATTGAGGAATGCCAACAGTCCCCATGAATTAAGTTATTGCAGGGACATTGAGGTCGATGAGGTAATTGAGGCAATGCGTAAGATGAGGAGGGGCAGAGCTATCATGCCAGACAAAATTCCGGTTGAACTATGGTGGTGTGTGGGTAGAACAGGCTTGGATTGGCTTATTGGGTTATTTAATGTTATATTCAAGACTAATAAGATGCCTGAAGAGTGGAGGTGGAGTACAATGGTTCCATTGTATAAGAACAAAGGTGATATCCAGAGTTGTAACAACTATAAGGATATCAAATAACTAAGTGATACCATGAAAGTCTGGGAGAGAGTGATAGAAATGAGAGTGCGAAAGACAGTGCCTATTTTAGATATTGAATTTGGGTTCATGCTGTGGCGATCTACCACAGAAGCTATCCACCTTATTATGAGGATGGTGGAACAATACAGGGATAAGAATAAGGAACTTCACATGGTGTTTATCGATCTCGAGAAAACGTACGACAGGGTTCCTAGGGAGGTCTTATGGAGATGCTTAGAGGTGAAAGGGGTCACGGTAGACTACTTTAAGGTGATTAAAGACATATATGACAGAACTAAGATCCGGGTTAGGACAGTAAGAGGCGACTCTGAACATTTTTCGGTTGTTACGGGATTGCACCAAGGGTCTGCATTTAGCCCTTTCCTATTTTCCCTGGCGATGGATGCCATAACGCATCATATTCAAGGGGAGGTGCCATGGTGCATGTTATTTGCTGATGACATAGTCCTAATTGGCGAGACACGACGCAACATCAACGAGAGGCTAGATGTTTGGAGACATGCCCTTGAGTCTAAAGGTTTCAGGTTGAGCAGGACGAAGACGGAATACCTCAAGAGCAAATTTGGGACCGAGCCGACTGAAGCAGGAGTGGAAGTGAGGCTTGACTCCCAAGCCATCCCTAAGAAAAGTAGTTTCAAGTACCTTGGGTCAGTTATTCAGGGTATCGGTGAGATCAACGAGGATGTCACACACCGTATAGGGGTGGGGTAGATGAAGTGAAGGTTAGGGACGAGAGTCTTGTGTGACAAGAAAGTGCCACTGTTGCTAAAAGGTAAGTTTTATAGAGCAGTGGTTAGGCCTACTATGTTGTATGGGTCCGAGTGTTGGCCGGTTAAGAACTCACACTACCAGAAGATGCAAGTAGCAGAGATGAGGATGTTGAGGTGGATGTGTGGGTTGAGCATTAAGGTTGTAGGTCACGGGAAAATTGTAAATATTTCTACAGCGCACTAGGGTGAGACTAGCCAGTTAGGAGTTAGTCTTAGAATGCTACTGATCAGCTACTAATGTAGGTCCTGTTGGTTATTAGTATACCTTCCATCTTTTTCGTATTTTCTATATTTCTTATATTGATGTTATTTTGTTATTTTATTAAAATCCTATTAATAGTAATATATTGTTTTTTGTTGCACTCTTGAGTCGAGGGTCTCCAGAAATAGCATCTTTATTCCTCGGAATAGGTGTAAGGTCTGCGTATATATTATCCTCCCCAGACCCACTTATGGTGTTATACTGGAATATTATTGTTGTTGTTGTATGTTAACAAACTAAACTACTAGTACTGACTTACCCCGGCATAGGCACGTTATATATACATCATTAAATACCACCGCTACCAGCAATCTTAAATTCTACGTTAGTGCAACTAGTAAATTGGACCCATTAACATTTAGGTACAACATCAAGACAAATTGGAGGTACTGCCTTGGAAATATGGTTAAATTTGACAACAATAATGGCAACTTTCCATGTGCAATAAAGGACTTCTGAATCTACCCCGTTCTCTTCATCAAGAACAAGTGGTCAATTCATTCTCTCTTTTGTTTTCACTACTTGAAAAGCTTATACATCTAAAAGTTACAAGGAGTACTAAAAGCCAGTTTAAATATTCCTTTCGTCTTGTGTTGTTTGCTTACTTTGGAAGAAAATAAGAGATGTACAATCATTTAACTTTTCTAAGAATTTTCTTTAGACATGGATATGCTTCCGACATATGCATTAAGCCTCACTAAATTCAGATTCTAGCTTGAAAGCCCCGTATCGGGACTAAAATACTCTCTAACAAAAGTAATTTCATACTCAAAACTTGAACACAAAATATTTGATTAAGTACTTTTTACTCTACTACAACTTTTGTTGATGCTTAGTATAATGGTTACTAGTAATGAAAAGATCTGTCAAACTTTTTTTGCATGCAAAATAAATAAAGGTATGAAGCAGTATAAACAACATTTTACACTATTACGGTATTTAAAAAGTAATTAGAAAAAAATCTATGATAAGTGAACTTGATAACCTGAAAATAGAACAGATAACTTTCCGTATCAAGTTAAATTTTACTAATTGGTAAACATATATTTGCATAAATAGTGAGTGAATCTGTGAATATATGTTAAATCCTAAAAAGATAATGGTGTTGCCTACTGTAACTTTACACGAAGCTGGATTAGTCAAAAGTCTAAGCACGTCCCATCGTTATTCAAAAGAGCGGAACAACTTTCCCCACATATCTCGTAATTAACACACAACCAATAGATATGAATGACCCCATATACTTCTAGCGTGTGTGGTTACAAATTTATTTATTTTTATGTCATATTTTACTTATAACACAATACTTAATATATCACTAAGCCTTTGAATTTACGCAACTCCCCCATTGTCAAAGGCAAGAGTGACCATTTCAATTTTATGGGTTAATAATTTTATGAGCTACTAGCTTAGTATTAAATTTAATATTTTGAATTTCGCAGTACAAGTATACTATTTGAATAAATTTTATTAGGTTTGATCGAATCCGCACGTAGCCTTCTACCTCCGCCTCTGCCCACAGTATACCCTAATCTACTATACCATTAGATTAATCATACATGCAAGTGCAAAATAACCTTGAGAATTGATATCTTCTACTACTACATATCAAGTGCGTACCTGGAATCTGCACATGTAGTAATCATCTCCAAACAAAGCTCTCAAGGTAGGAATTGGCTTCATTTTGGGATGCCTTGGTCTGAAAGGCACAGAGAGACAAACATACGCCTTGATCAAATCAGGCCTAAACAAACACAAGTACCAACCTATCAAGGCACCCCAATCATGAGCCACCAAGAACACACTCTCCACTCCTAGCGACTCTATAAGCGCCACCAAATCTCCCACTACGTGAAAACAAGTATAGCTAGCTACATCAGCAGGTGCGTCAGTGTCTCCATAGCCCCTAAGATCCGGCGCCACCGCATGATAGCCTAAGTCAGCGATGGCTACCAACTGGTGCCGCCACGTGTACCAGAGCTCAGGGAAGCCGTGGAGGAAGAGAACCACTGGGCCTTTACCCTTTTCAGCTACGTGCATGTTGATGCCGTTAACGTTCACGCTTCTGTGCTCGATGCTTTCCATCTTTCTTTCTTGGTTCAGGATAAGACTGCAGTCGTTTTGTTTTTTGAAAAGTGATATATCATGTGTTTTGTGTAGGGTAGTTTTATATATGAAAAGGAACTAAAAGGGAGGCTAAAGTGACGGATGAAAGAAATTAAATGCAGCTGCCGTATTATTAGTTCGTCATGGATGTGAAGCGGACATTAATAAATAATGGTGCATTGGAAACGAGGGGGCCGAAATGCATCTTAAAGATGGAGACTGCTTGGACACTAATACCAAGTGTATAATATGACTGCCAGCCTAGTCATACCCCACATTTTCTCCCTTTAATTTGTGCTAGGTCTAGTCGGCCTAGGAAATCGAGATTCATCAAGGTATAGGAAAATGATATAATTTCACTGTACACGAAGTTTAATAAAAATAAAAAAAAACTGAAAATTTATGATCGTAAAGATACCATACATAATATCTGTGTGTAAGACTTTTGAATATAGAAATGTTATAATAATTGTGTGTATATAAAAGTTTTATTATTAATAATAAAATATGATGTTTAAATTATAATATTATTTTTAAATTTAAAAAGATGCTAAAAATAATTAAAAAGAAAATGTTCGTCATAAAATTGGTGCATGTAAAATAGTACAACAATTGATAGCCCTACCGGTGGATTCACCAGTCACCGCTAAATTTTGTTCCCTTCATGACCATTTAATTTGGTTTCTGTTTCTGTTAAGGATTTAGGGGTTACGGGTGCCGACACCCTAAAATTGCAACTCAATGTAAGCCAAAAAATTATTTTCTCCCACTTGGAATCGAACTCATACCCTATTGAATGAAAACACAGGCCTTTGCCACTGGCACCTTTGCCACTTTTGTTTTATAAGGTGACACTTTAAATATATATCCTATTTATTATATATATATATATATATATATATATATATATATATATATATATATATATATATATATATATATATATATAATGTTTTTGCCGAAGCTTGCGGGTGGCGTACCACCCGGAACTGTATACATAGATCCGCCCCTGTTTCGATCTTTTTTTGAAATGGTATTTATTAGACGCGAGATAGTAATTCTTTTTCATTTCTAGTGCATTCAGCATTATACGTTTCAGTTGAGATACTCCAATAGTTATGATCCATGTTTAATAAATGGAAGGGAGCAAAGGCTAAATTTAATAGGTTTAACTTTTAAAATTTTAATATTAAATTAACAATATCGTTAAAATTATAAATTTAAAACTTAATACTCAACTATACTTTATGCTTTTGCTCTTAATTATTACTAGTAATCGTACCCGCGCGATGCACGGTGAATATTAAAAAGAAAAAATTAAGTTATAATTATTCTTGTTTGATATTATTAGATTGTATTGCTTTACTAAATTTTATTTGTCAATACGATATACCCAACCTCACCGATATTTTAGTAGTTAATTTCTTTGTAAATTTTTATTAAATAATTTTTTGCTATTTATTAATGTGGTGTCTTTTTCTTTGACATTTAATAATATATAGATAGAATATTAACATATTAATTGTTTAATATTTTTGTATGCTATTTTTTTATAATATAATAGGAGATATATATTTTATTACTATTGAAAATATTTATTTTTATTTTTAATTTTATTATATTTTTCTCCATTTTAATGAATAGATATACTTTTTATTTTATAAAATAAAAAAGAAAATAATTTTAAAAAATGAAATAAAGAAATTAACTAACCTAAATCAACTCTCCCCCACGTTTTAGTAGTTAATTTAGGTAGTTAATTTCTTTGTTAATTTTTAATAGATAATTTCTTTCTTATTGACTAATTATTTCATAAGGTATTTTTCTAGACTACCACTTGGCATAAGGAGAGAGCTTTATACTCTCCTTTTAATAATATATAGATATAGAAGTTATATAGAATATAAGATATAGAATATTAGAAAGAAACTTTTTTTTATTGCTTTATTTTTGTTTTTTTATTTTAAAACAATTATACACTCCAACTTGAAACTATATCGTTAAAATTATAAATTTAAAACTTAATACTCAACTATACTTTATGCTTTTGCTCTTAATTATTATACGCCGAAAGATAACTGTCATTAGGGGTGTTCATGGTTCGGTTTGGATCAGTTTTTCCCTAAAAAGAAACCTAATCAAGTAAGTCGATTTTTTAAATATTTGAACTAAACAAACAATTAAGTCGGTTTTTCTCGATTCGGTTTATGTCGCCTTTCCAATTTTTTCGGTTATTTGTCAATTTTTTCCTAAATATAAGACATATACTACCAAACACATATTCCGCCGGCCACATTTTTAATGTATCACTATCAAAATCAATTGTCATTTGAGAAATATATTATTTACCAAGATATATTGATGATAATTGAATCAAATAGTGATGAATAATTTAAGGACTCAATTAAAAATATATTATTTTTAACACGAAATTGATTTTTACACTAAACAAAAGAAAACTACCAATCAAACTAGAATGTAAAGGTAAAGAAGTATATTAAAAGTATAAAATATTATTATTTACCATAATTTTTTTAAACTTTGTATAACAATATACATGTATATAGGTGTATTAATAAATTTAAAATAGCTACTCCTATAGTCGGGTTGGTTCGTTTTTTTCTGATTAAAATTGTATGGGGTCGAATCAAATTTAATTAACAAAGGTTAAGGGCATTCCCCCCCCCCCCCACGCCCTTGTGATATCGAGGGTACGACCCTTAGTCACGTCTTTGACAGCAACAGCGTGGTATTGACGAGTACACGTAGGCGCCCCTCCCCCATCCCTTTTGTCAGCGGTCCCTCGACGAATTGTACTTTTAATGAGAAAATCCCTCTACTATATAAAGAAGGGGTTTTCCTTGTTGTAAAGGACCATGTGTTATTCTCTAATAATACAACTTCTGATTATTCTCTCTCTATTATCCTCTCAGTGGTGATCATCGATAATATTCATAACTTCTTCATTTTTACTGATATTCATAATATTAACGATATATATTCTGTTTCGGGGTTTATTATACTTGATTGAGATTTACCCCTTTTCTATATTTTTTGATTGTCCATGGCTCATAAAGTAATCGATAACTTTTGAGTCAAACAAAAATCAAAATCAAACCAAATTTTATTGGTTTTTAAAATTCAAAGCCAAACCAAATCAAAACAAACCAAATCAAAAAGTATCAATATTTTTTTATCAATTTAATTTAATTTTCGATTTAATTCAATTTTTTAATTTTTTATGAACATTCCTAACTGCCATCTTCTCAATGTTTTATATCTGTACTGAAAAGAACAGACCTCGAAGGCTACATCACACCTATCCTTATCATTAGAAGTTTGACTATTTTGTAGTAGTGGTGGCAAATAGGTGAATTAAAAAGGCGTTGGGCAAATGTGTTTTATTATACAAAATTGTGTACACATTTTAATTTACATGACGTGGTTTTATTCAACAAGATATTTAAGATAATAGAAAGATATTTATATTGTAATTTTAAATATGCCATAATTACTATGTGACTATAAATTATAATATTTTAATACTTATTATTTTAAATATATATTATAATATTTGCATCATTATAAAAATTTCTCATTAAGAATATAATAAATTTTTAAAAAAAGTTCAACTATTTAAAAAATGAAAATATTTTTTCATGAAACGAATTAATAGAAACAATAATGAAATAAAGTGAAAATGAGGGATTTCAATAACTAGAAGAATCATTAATAAGCGACATGTACCGAGCAATCTCATCTTTCACGATATTGTTTTTCTCATTAATCATGTAAATTTGGCCTATAAAGTTCATTTTAGTTTTTAATATGAAATCGTCGGCAATTGTACATGGTTAACACGCATGATAAAATTCATACATTACTGACATAAGTTTGTCTTTGTTTTTGGGATTTAATCTTAATGTTCAATTTGATCAACCCGATGAAATACTTCCTCTGATCCAACATTTTTTGGAGAAATTTAAAAATAGTCAGAATTACAATTGACCGTTAAAAATAGTCTAGTTTTAAAAGTATCGAAAGTTAGTTATTTTTCATGTAAAGATAAATATGAGCAAAAACAATGTTCAAAACCCGAAAAATACACCAGTATATTATACTGGAGTTCCAGCATAAGTATGCTTGAACTTCAACATATTATGCTAGAGTTCCAGGATAAGTATGTTGTAACTCCAGCATAATATGATGAAGTTCTAGCATAAGTATACTAGAACTCTAGCATAATATACTGGAGTTCCAGCAAGTATAATTTTACAGTATAATATACTGGAGTTTAGAGCATCGGTGTTCGAGTCTCCAATATATTATACAGGAGTCAACAAAGTATATCGGTCCAGCATAATATGCTGGAGTTCATACACAGGTGCACCGAGCTCTAGTATATTATGCTGGACCGGTCTCTGTTGCAACAAAGTAGTGGCTATTTTTCATTGACTTCGTAAACGCCGGCTATTTTTGAATGACCAGTCCAAAAACTGGCTGTATCGCGCTATTTTTACAATATTATGCATAACAAGGCTCATCATGGAAATTGAGAAAATGACGCTCTATAACCCCTTAAAATTTTAGTAGCCCGTATTTTTTTTATTGACACGAAATGTCCTGCTGGCCCAAATATACTACATCTAATAGCACGAAATGTCTATTTTGTATATTTTTGTATAGTGACATTCTATTTTATATATTTTAGTACATTTTTTTTTGTATAATGACAATTTAGTTTATATATATTTTGTATAGTGACAGCTTATTTTGTATATTTTATATAGTGACTATTTATTTTATATAAATTATATAGTGATGGTCTATTTTGTATATTTTTATATGGTGGCAATCTATTTTTGCTTGTATTTTGTATAGGAGAATTTGGTAAGGCAAGATGAAATTATGTATAAAATAAGAATGGAAGTGATAGAATAAAAAAAAAGGTTTGGCATGAATAGAAGTGCCGAGAGTTTGTATTGTTGATTTTTACTACAATTTCATTTTCTTTTTGGTGAATGATTTTGTTTGGTGAAAAATTATCGAATACTTCCCAAGCAAATCAATCAAAATAATTCAATAGGTAAATTACATGCAATCGTAGTTAATCACTAAATTAGAAGATAAACTTGAGATATAGAAATAATTAATTGTGGAACGATATAAACGGGATTTATTCATCGTGGTAGCTTGACCTGCCTCTTCTTGAAGAGGTTCATGATCTTACATTAATCTTGTTTTCCGCTCCACTTATGGAGCATATCTTTCTATTTCTGGTGTATTCAGTGTTATGTAGAAGAAGAAGCCCCCCTTGGGAGGTTTTCTCTCTTGGTATTTATAGCCTCGGGCTTTTTCAGCTGGTCACGAATAGGCCCTCTTTTGGTCGTGGAGAAGTCCCCCGATTTACCTTAAGGACAGTTGTCATAAGTCAAAAGTCAGCAGCGTTGACCATTTACTATAAATTGGTTCTGATGGGGTCGACCAAGAGATCAAGTAATGGATTTCAGTGCATCGGGCGACGTATAATAAGGGGACATTGCTTCTCTAATGGGGGAAGTGGGGATAGCCCAAATGCGGGAGCGATGTCGTATCCCACATTATGTCGAGATCGCTCTTGCGAAGATCGAGGGCAGGGTATAGATTGACCGTCGAGGGTATTGCTCGTTCTATGCTTATCCCTTCCAGGTGGGGTGTGTGAGCACGTGATTTTTGCCTAACATGAATTACTCCCACAAAATCAAAACAAAAATTATCTATTTTTTACGTTGTGTATTTTTGTGAATTTTCGTGTTATTTTTGGTAATTGTTTGCATTTTGTATATGCACGATTATATGTGTTTAAATTAATAAAAATACAAAAATGGGTCATATTTACATCTTTTGATCTAACTTTGCAATTAGGAGTAGTTTAAGTTTATTTTACAAAATAAAATCAAAAAAAAAAATATGTATTTTTGCTTTTCTAGTATTTAATGTCCCAATTGTGTGATTTATATTTAATTGATATTTAAATTGAGTGTGTTAGTTGTCAATATAACTTAATTAGTATTTCTTATAATTTAATTGATTTTGTAGTGTAATTTTTTTGTTTTTGTCACACCCCTTTTTTTTTACCAAAACAAACTTTCCTACTAAACCCTCTTAAATAAATAAAAGAATTTAATAAAAAGGCTTGAAAAGGGTTTTTCAATTTTGAAAGTGACAAAAATGCGTGTTTAAAAGAAATTAACTCAGAGTCGCCACCTGACATTGATTTCGGTGTGCCAGGCCACCGTTTTTAAAATGATTTTCTTTTAAAACACTTTAGACTTCAAAACTAAGTCTGCACCAGAGATTCGGGTAAGGGGGTTCATTTGACTCGGGGAGAAGGTGTTAGGCATTCCCCAAGTCCCGTGAAGGTCACGGTTGCGTACTCGATCAAGTTGGCTTTCAAAACATTCAAATTGAGGTAAAACACATAGAAATAAAATAAACACACAAGAGGCTCGAGGTCGTCCCCACCTAAATGAAAGAAAATGAAAAGGAAAGAAATGTCTTAAGCTAACTGATACTACGGCTTCTCCACCGTGCTCGTCAAGGCCTCCAAAATATTTACATACTTCTTCGGGGCATACCCCGGATAATAATATGTACAAATCCCTCGGGGCATTCCCCGGATATATTTGACTAAGGGAACGACCTCTCACCTCGAAATCAAAAGCAAAATCCTAAAGCTTGCCTACCCCGGTGATGACGGCCTAGCATGCTCCTAACGTTCAATAATTAACTAGAGTAACCCAATAATATTGTTCTTTATATCCGAGCCCCCATAGCATTTCAAACGATTTGTTTTCATTTAATTTTGATAGAAACGAATTAAGAACTTATCGTCACCAAGTAACAATTTGGAAACACAGTAAGCACGAGTAATTGAATCCAAAACTAAAGCAAGCATGACATGGTCCATAAACACATAGAGAAAATCTTCACAAATAACTGAAGCAACAACATAGAAGAGGAGGAGATGAACCTCAAATGAATCTGAAAATTAATTGTGAGGCAAATTCGGACGAACATGGAATTGGAATTCGAATCGGCACCGGGTCTTCAACTCCAAACTCGACCTCAATCACACTGAATACTCCACAGCAGGAAACAAATTTAGCAGGACCAAATCAAAGCTAAGAACAGCCCCAGCTTCGATTATAAGTGAAGCGAAACAGTAGCAAACAAACAACGGTCCGATCGAGACAAACGCCGACGCCGAAAAATTTTGAACCCAACTCTAAAATATCGACTGAACTTTTGGGGTGGTTTGAGTGTTACGTTTTTGCTGGTTTTTGGGTGAGCTTTGCTCATGTTTTTGGCTACATTTGGTGGTTATTTTTTTTAAGGAATTAACTTCTACTACTACTTAAATGAGATGTCGATTTTCTCTTCAAAGATTGAGAGAGGTTCTCATTTTCCAAAAAAAAAGAAAAAGAAATGGCAGATGCAAGGATTTATTTTTTGTCTTCTTTCTTGCTGAATGAAGTGAGGAACCTTTTTAGAAGGGAACGGCGGTACTCTTCAAAAAGGGTCACTACAAGAAATCACACTTATTGCGGCGACATAAGTCGCCACAAAAGCCCTATAAGTCGCTGCTGAATATTATTAGTGGCGACTTTTGTATTGCCACAAAGAAAGCCGTAACTGAAGGTCATTTGTAGCGACATATATAGTTGCCACTAAAAGATCATCTTCTGTGGCGACAAAGTTGCCACAATAGGGTGTTAAAAATGCTACCAAAAAGTGCTCCAAAAGAACAAGTCGCCGTTATATATTTACCTTTAGCAGCGATAATATTCGACACACAATATATTTGTGTTCAGTGGCAAGATTTGTCGCCACTATAAATAATTTATAGTGGCGACTAAAATTGCAACAAATTTTTTTTATGCCCAGTGGCAAGACTATGTAATGTCTTTCAGTAGCGACTAAAATGGCCACAAAAAATTTAACCATGAACAATACATTATTTTCTGTAGCGACTGAACTCGCTACTAAAAATTATGTCGACATTTTTTAGTAGCGACTAAAATTGCAACAAAAATTCTTTTATGTTCAACGGCAAAATTATGTCGCCACTATAAATATCTTTCAGTAGCAACTAAAGTGGCCACAAAAGGTTTAACCATGAGCGACACGTTGTTTTCTGTAGCGATTGAACCTGCTGCAAAAGAAATTAACCTTGCAATTACTAAATTTTTAACAAAACTATATCGCCACTAAAAGTTATTTTCTCAACAATTATAACGACCAAAATTATATATATTTCCTTACCCGTAAGAACCTAATTCTCTCAAAATTCATATCAACCAATAATGCTTGACAAATACCAAAATAATTTCTCCAGCCGAATATTACAAATATTATCATTACTAAAATGTCAATTACATATATACTACCCGACACTTCATTGTGCATTGTAATTGTAAGCATATACATATCCCAAAAAAAGACAAAATATTAAGTGCCTTGTAACTGCTCCTTTCTCGACATCATGCTTGAACCACTGTTTAAGTGTCTTGTCCCTGCTAATCATTTATGCATAATCATTTAAATCAAAACCAAGTTGTTAGTGACCAGACAGTGAACTTTGCTAACAATAAGGATTTCTTTACTGCCACTGACAAAGAGGAAACCAACATATGTGCAAGTAATGCCGATATAATTGTGATATCATTTTTTTCATATATAAGAGTTAAACAAGCTACTAACAGGGTTTTCAACCAAACAGAGAAAAAAATTTCAGTCTTTGCAAAAACTGAAAAGTACTCCAGAGGTGTTTTGCAGTTTATAATTTTTCAGTTTTTGCTCAATATCGTGTTCGGTGAAAAAAGAAATTCAGAGGATGTTTTCAACCCCTTCTGGCAACAAATGTCAGGATACATGCAAGATCTTAATGTGGATTGATGGGGCTGAGAATGTTCTCGCCATATGTTTGCTCTACATGTAAAAGAAATTGAAAGTGTAACACAAAACCTTATGGTAATAATAGAGTAGCCAAGTCCCTGATAAATCTCATTAAATGCCTTTTATACTTGTGACTATATAATTCAACAGTTCTACTTTATCAAAACTCATGCTGGCCAAAGAAATTCTAGTTTTACATGACATAGCAGTCCCAAATACACAGGTTTAAATTCATATCATTTACCTGAAATTAGCATCCCAAAGAATTACTATATAGTTTATATGCAAGTATATTGGAATCCATTAGACACCCTACATCTTGAAAAATTACTTGATCACTGTCATTACGTCCCAGTTTGATTGTTTCAATGAAACTGCGGCCATTGCATCAGTGCATACATCAATCATCCAACATAGAATAAACAAGAACACAAACAGACCTGAATCAAGGCCAGAAGAGCTCAACATTCAAATAGAAGAAACAGACAACGACTTTCAGGATTTAAATAAAACCATGATGGAATATGTGCAGATGTGCAAGTGCTGCAGATGTGCATATGTGCAGACCAAAAACCTGAAGGATTTCTTAGTGACCTGAATCTACAAAGGATTTCTTAGTGCAAACTTCAATTTCTCACTCGGCTACTTGCAGTCTAAACACAGCAATATTCGAACAAAAGTATATATTAGTAACTTAACTTTAAACAAAAGTATACCTGTTGTTGCATATCAATACCTTTGGTCGACTTTATTCTTAATATTCAACCAACTTTTATCCATCATATCTATATTAAAAAATAAATAAGTTAGTTTACTCTTTATTCTTAAAATCTCTTTTATTTGAGTATGAAAAATATTGTTCAGATTTTGGAAAAAAATGGAAGCTCTAAACCAAGTTCTACATTACCACACGAGTTCTACGTTAAGAAAAAGGGGGCACTACTGACCTCTCCAGAGCATGGTAAATCACCAGAGTTACCACTCTCTAGTTGATATGTGAAATTGAAATCATGCTGCTGCACAGGGGATCTGAAAACAGTATATCCATCTCTAACCACCATAAATCCACTGTCTCCTAAATTAATGGCATGCAGGCCCTGGAAAGAGGAAGATGATAAGTTAACTTAATGATGTTAAGTTCTAGATTCATTTTTCTTTTTATAAGTTTTAACTGCCTTCTAAAGTTACCATACTAATTTTCTTTTTATTTTTTTACAAATATTCTATATGCCACCAAAGAATACGTAATATGCTCCAGATCTTCATAATGACTAAGCAAAAAACTTGGCCCTCTACAGCAAAAGGTATAAGTCACAGTTTCCTCTTTCCAAATAAGTCACAAGTTCTCATTTAGTGAGAGCTGAAATAAATCCAACTATTCTTACAAAGAGATAGATGCCAGCTTAACAAAAGGTTTCGAACAACTGAACAAGACAAAAGCTACCCACATGCCACACCAGTTGCTAGCCTTGAGAAACTTACAGGATAATTTTTAATATATATTTTCACTAGAATACCTACCCTGAAATCATCCAGTAGCTTGCTCATGGTGGTAGATAAATTAAAATAAGCATCAAATATTCTAATAACAAACAGCAATAACATCAATGCGTCAATTCCAAGCTAGTATGGGCTAAACTACTTGCGCATCCAATATTTTAATAGGTCTTCAAAATCATTTTTTTGCTTTTTCTTTTCATTTACAGAGTTTGACATTGGCACAGAAAATTTAAGCTACATGAACTTCAGCTAGTTGAATAAGAGTAGCAAAGTTATGTAAGGAAACATATTGTTCTGAAGAATCTGCTGAACTTGAAAGCTGCGCCTCGCATGTAGAGTTACCAAAGGACACATCAGGAGCAGTGCCCGCAGGGGAACAAGCAGGTGATGAAGTGTGGAACCCCGTCAATCCAAAACCTTCATATAGATTAGAATTTCCCTTTCTCTTTGCCACATTGTATGCGAAGTATCCGTAAAGTAAGAAGTTGTTGGGCTGATTTTTATTTCTCAAACTCATGCTGGCTTTTCCACAATTAAAGCTTCTATTGCTATAAGAAGTAACAGGACTATTTACAGCCAAAACAGGATGGAGATGCCTTGAAGCCATTTTACTAGAGGAACAGCCAGGCAGAGAAGTTCTTGAACCACAGGTCTCCATAGGTGCTTTGTGACAGTTAGTGTCCAAACCGTGAGTAGGCTCAGATATCGAGCGATCAATATGATAGCCACAGACCTGAAATGCAGGTCCTGATACAGACGGAATACAAATTGCACGAGAAATAGATCCAACTACAGAAAGATTCTTTTTCTGGTTGACTATGTGCAAATTCGCCTGTGTGGCAGCTAAAGTTCCAGGCCGAACAAACACATTTAGGTCAGTTGATCTTGCAACTCAGTATTCAGACAAGCAGCACAAAAACACATTATTCTAACAAGAAGGAAGCATTCCATTCTGAATATTCTTATAGGATTGCAACATTACAAACATGGTTGAGTATCAAATAGCATGAGATCAGACCAACAATTTCATTACATAGTCCAGAATAATAAATCGGATAAAGTTCATAAAGACAATGGCATAACAACTCATAAATCGGATAAAGCTACCATATTCAACAAGTAACTAAATGGAATTAAGCAAAATAAATTTTTAAAAAAATTATGAAGTTTGCTTGCTAAAGTTCACAAAGACAATGGCATAACAACTCTTTTCTGTTGCTTACTCTATTAAAACAAAGTTTATTAGCAATAACAGTTACCTTGGACAGAATATATGGTCCTTCCTAAAGATATATTTTACCATAAATTGCATGTCAAAGAAACAACTTTAAGTTAAAATAGTTACAGATCATATAGCTTTTTCCTCGTATAAAAAGCATATAGTTGGAAAAAGCATTTCTGGTGATCTTCTGCTTCTTTGATCACTGTCAAGTCTATAGGTAATTAACAATATCAGATTCATACTATTACTTTAAATATCGAACACGACAAAGAAGAAGCACACTATGGGGTACAAACTGAACACGACAAGGAAGAAGCACGCGATGGGTTACAAATACAAGAAAAAAATAACAATAAAATTAACAAATAAAATCATTAAACCTACAAAGCCAACCAATGTATATCATTCAAACAAAGGCCAGGCAAATTAAGTACATTGTACCTGTTTGAACCATACAAATTGCTCACGTGAACAACAAGAAATAAGATGCCTCCCTGAATCGACTTCCGCAGCAGTGGTCTTCTTCTTCGCATACTGTGATTCACAAATTCAAACCAAAACTCGCCAAATCAGCTTCCAATCTTGAGATTTAGCTTCACAATGAATTTTCCGGCAAGTATCATAAACACCCAATCGAATTCACATTCTGATATGAGGGATTTCGATTTGGTTGAGATTTTTTAGGGACTTCGAATTGGGATTTCTATATCTGTACAGATTTTTAGCCAGAGAGGACCGGTTTTGGGTTTCAATTTGGGATTTCTAGCTATAGAGGATCCATTTTGGGTGTTTCACTATTCTTCACATCGAGGATGTGTTCGAGACAAGAGTTTCTCTATTTCTGTCTCTGGACCGATTTAAGGGTTCTTTTGTTATTTTAATTTCTAGCTTATTTCTTTTGTTATTTTAAAGGGCAATAGGAGCGATCTGGTCGCTGCAATTCATATTTTGCGGCCACTTCACACTAGTCGCCGCAATAAATATGGAGCCAAAATTTTAGTTTTAGCGGGGAGTGAAAATTTTAGCCACTTTAGAGGCGACCCATAAATAGTCGCTGCTAAATAAATTGAAACTGTGGCGACTTTTAAAGTCGCTGCTGATAATATATATTTTGTAGCAACTTATTGGGTTGCTGCTAAATGTCGCCACTAATTATCCAATTTCTTGTAGTGGGTCCAAGGATTTGATCTTTTCTCTGTTAAAGATGAGGAAAAAAATGAAGAAGGAGATCAGCAGGGGCGGCCGTGGTATCTGTTTTTTGCTAGGTTTTCTTTTTTTTGTTTTTTTTTTATAAGGGAGATGGGTAGGGTTTTTAGGGGATTTGATTAAAGACCAAAACGGGCGGGTCGGGTTTGGTTGAAAATGGGTCAAGGGTGTCGGGTAAGGTATTTTGGGCTTTAAAATTCGGGCTTAAAGTCTAAAAATTGCAAAATACTACTAGAATCCTATTGAAATTAAAATAAGTAAATATTTTAAAAATACTACTTTTAAAAATTGCGCGGGTCAAAAATTACATGCTTACAGCTGCCCCTCTTTGCGCGTAAACACGAAGAGTTTTCGGCGCAAAGAACTATAAGCGACGTAATCAATTTATGACCCGACGCTTATTTAGAAAGACAAACTAAGGAAAAGAGAATGTGACCGAGCTCTGGTATCTGAGCTGCCTACATATCCCCGGCTATAGAGGAATCAGGCCACGTGTAGTTCAGAAGTGTATGAGATGATGAAGTTTACCGAGGTGGAGAGTCGAGTCGAGTGCCGTCGAGGTTCCGGTTCACGGTCCTTATTACATCAAGATCAGAAAATGAAAAAGACTAACTAAACCTATTAACTATGAGTTACAAGATTCCTATCTCTAAGTCTTCTGAAGATTGATCTTGATTCTTGAATGGTTCTTCATGCAGACTTCAGATCTGAACCTTGATGCTCGCTAGATGCAGGTGTTAGCTCGTTTTCTTCTGCTTTTTGGATCAAAAACCGGACATACAATGCTTGTGGCTTTAGTCATGTATTGAGCGATCCACCTCTTGTCTCGGCCTCTGCATTTTTGGACTCACCTCCCTTTTCTCTTTTTTTTTGTTTCTTTTTTTCTTTTTCTTATTTTGGATTGAAATCACTTATGTTGATCACCTCAGATTATTGACTCGCATTCTTGCCGCGAGCTTCTGCTACTTCAGCATGAACAGATTTCTGAAATGATTTCCCTCGTTGTCCAGGTGGGCGCCTGACATTACAGCAAAACAGACAAAACAAAAGAAATTTTTTCTGCCCCAGTTTGGGACTGGGGCATAAATGTAAATGTTAATTGGACTATGCTACCTACTAAGCTCTCAGAGTTTGAAAAATTAAGTCTCATTATCCAGGAGGGTCCTGAAAATTGTAAAACTAAATCCCATTATCCAGGAGGGTCCTGAAAACTTAAAATTAAATCCCATTATCCAGGAGGGTCCTGAAAACTTAAAATTAAATCCCATTATCCAGGAGGGTCCTGAAAACTTAAAATTAAATCCCATTATCCAGGAGGGTCCTGAAAACTTAAAATTAAATCCCATTATCCAGGAGGGTCCCGAAAACTTAAAACTAAATCCCATTATCCAGGAGGGTCCCGAAAACTTAAAACTAAATCCCATTATCCAGGAGGGTCCTGAAAACTTAAAAGTAAATCCCATTATCCAGGAGGGTCCTGAAAACTTAAAATTAAATCCCATTATCCAGGAGGGTCCTGAAAACTTAAAACTAAATCCCATTATCCAGGAGGGTCCCGAAAACTTAAAATTAAATCCCATTATCCAGGAGGGTCCTGAAAACTTAAAACTAAATCCCATTATCCAGGAGGGTCCTGAAAATTCTAAAACTAAATCCCATTATGCAGGAGGGTCCTGAAAACTTAAAATTAAATCCCATTATCCAGGAGGGTCCCGAAAACTTAAAAATAAATCCCATTATCCAGGAGGGTCCTGAAAACTAAAAATTAAAATCCCATTATCCAGGAGGGTCCTGAAAACTTAAAATTAAAATCCCATTATCCAGGAGGGTCCTGAAAACTTAAAATAAAATCCCATTATCCAGGAGGGCCCTGAAAATTAAAAATTAAAATCCCATTATCCAGGAGGGTCCTGAAAACTTAAAACTAAAATCCCATTATCCAGGAGGGTCCTGAAAACTTAAAATTAAAATCCCATTATCCAGGAGGGTCCTGAAAACTTAAAACTAAATCCCATTATCCAGGAGGGTCCTGAAAACTTAAAATTAAATCCCATTATCCAGGAGGGTCCTGAAAACTAAAAATTAAAATCCCATTATCCAGGAGGGTCCTGAAAACTAAAAATTAAATCCCATTATCCAGGAGGGTCCTGAAAACTAAAAATTAAAATCCCATTATCCAGGAGGGTCCTGAAAACTAAAAATTAAATCCCATTATCCAGGAGGGTCCTGAAAACTAAAAATTAAAATCCCATTATCCAGGAGGGTCCTGAAAACTTAAAAATTAAATCCCATTATCCAGGAGGGTCCTGAAAACTTAAAATTAAATCCCATTATCCAGGAGGGTCCTGAAAACTTAAAATTAAATCCCATTATCCAGGAGGGTCCCGAAAACTTAAAATTAAATCCCATTATCCAGGAGGGTCCCGAAAACTTAAAATTAAATCCCATTATCCAGGAGGGTCCCGAAAATTCTAAAATTAAATCCCATTATCCAGGAGGGTCCTGAAAATTCAAAAATTAAATCCCATTATCCAGGAGGGTCCTGAAAATTCAAAAATTAAATCCCATGAGCCACGCTCCCATCTTGGATGATTCTGAATATAATTTTGCTCCATGAACAATGCTTTTCCCATAGGAGGTACCTGTGGACTTAAAAACTTTCTTGCTCCTGCTTCAGACAAATAAAATCTTGTTAGTTTGAAAATGTGGTGGTTAGTTTGTGGCATTATTCCTGAGCATCTGCTTCCACCACTGTCATGTTTCATCTTGATTAGCTTCTTCAGGCTAGCAAGGAGTTGTTTGACCCTTTGATCGAATTAGACCACAAAAACTCTGACCTGAATCTCTCACATTCACTTGTTGCATTGTGTTTTTATTTTGAGAGTTGCTGAATCTTTGTATTTTCTCAAAATTCAAGATCCATTCAACTGCCTGAACCTCAGTTATCAACATACTTCTCACTCTAAATCATGTCAATTCTAATGTGCATGGCCAAACTCAGCTTTGTGCAATTGGAAAGCTGGTGGCAAATTTTAAAGTCATTTCTCACTTGTTCGGATCAAACAGACTCATGAACGGACTCGAACAAAACGAGAGGAACAGAATACGGGACAAGGGAAAGAGATGATACTTGACAAGAACATTACGATGTAGAAACTTATCAGATGTGGATACCAACTCCAATGAACATAACATGCACCTTTGGACTCAGTGCCTAATCTCTCAAGCAAGTCTAATATTTGACTCTTGTTGTACATTTTCGCTGTGAAACTAGGCTTCATCGCTTCAATTATCCCATTTGATCCACAACCTCAGTCGACTTGTAGTGCCCTGAATGGTTTTCACCATCAAGCCTCTCTCATTTTGCTTTTTTTTTCTCAACTCACCATCGCCTTACGGTGCCCCCGAGGGTTTTCACCGATAAGACTCTCTCATTTTATCATTTTCTCTCATTGTTCTGAGAACAAAGGTATTACCCATGATGCAGGGAGATCATACTTTCACCAACACTTGATATGGCATCCTCAATGATTGGTTGGAAGGTCTTTCTTTGGACCGTAATGTAGGCTTTTGGAGAGGGTTAGAAAGAAAAGGTAGCATGAAGGCTCAAAATAATTCAAGATGAAAGGGTTCAAAATTACAACTTTTGGAATGAGGTCTTTTGGAAAAATTAAAACTTCTGCCCCAGTTTCATGAAGTTTGGGGAATTGTTTTTGGATTTTTTCTTTGATGAGATTTATTATAAAATCTGCCCCAGTATTAATTTTGGGGGATTATGAAATATTTTATTTGGGTATGACCGAACCGTAAGGCTGTCTACGTATCTTGTGGTGACAAGAATCAGGTCGAACGTAGTTCAAAGAACTACTTTTTGTCACTATTTCTTTTTCTGTTTTTTTTCTTTTTCTTTTTCTTTTTTGTTTTTTTTTTCTTTTTCTCATTTCTTTTTTCTTTTCTTTTTTTCTCTTTTTCTTTTTTATTTTCTAGGCCCTGACTCTATTTCTGATTCCAAAAGAGGGGTACAAAACAAAAAATTAGGGCTCAAAATGGGTAGCAAAGGATAAAAGTGTTTAGGTAGCAGAATAAAAAGCCTTCGTCATACCAAACTTTGAGAATGCCAAGTACAAGTGTGCAATTGAAGATAAACAAAGAAATCATGCACAGTATCTATTGATGTCATCATCACAAACAGAAAGTGCCGACGAGCAATACCTTTGTCCCAATGAGTGATCCTTGCCAATTCAAAACAAACTTGATTCAACCTAACCTTGCTGTGGAAAAATGTATTTCAGCACTGACTGATTTACCTCAAACTGCTTGAGAAACATTTCCTTGTTGTATGCTATTATCAACCTCTTGTTTTCTAGACTTGCTGCCTCAGTTTCACTCAATTCAAGCTTTAGTTTATTTCAAAATTCATGAATCCTTACTTATTTCCTCAAATGCCTCTTTTGTCATGTTCAAAACTGTGTCATTGCTTCATGATCAGACTAGCTTTCAAGATCAGGCTGAGAATCATGTGTGCATGTCATATCACTTGAGTTAGGACGAAGAGAGCTATGAGAGAAAAAGAAACCTAAACAAAAACTAACCAAAACGAATAAAAAAAAACATGAGATTGCATTAGACAGATGGTGAAAAGGGTTTGAACAAAACAAGCAAAACAGACATGGGTTGCAACCTTGGAACAATCCTAAAGAATATTAGACGAATTACTACAACTAAACAAACTAGACAAAATGAGAAGAAGGGGAGTTTGAGCCACATGATAATATCCGGATTACAACCCTGAAATAACCCGGACAAGCAGAAATGACAATAAAATAAACCACCAAAACTCCTCCCTGGCCAACCAAGAAAGGAGTGTCTTTCCAATTACCAAGCTCAAAATATTAGCCACTAGATTGCACATCAAAATTACCAGGTGTCACGACCCTAGTTCACCAATTGTGAACATGTCGTGATGGCACCCAGTCCCCACGACTAGGTAAGCCTAACACGTTGCGGAATCTATAAATTATAATTACTTAAATAAGAAACAGCGGAAAATAACATAAAAGATATGTAATCCGTGCCACTTGGCACATACATCCGTCACACAATAAATAAACACTACCAAGATCCGAAACCCCACGGTAACACAGACTAAAAGGGAAATACAACCTGTGGCTCTATGTGTAAAGAGTATCTAACAACGAAATGAAGAAAAATGTCAACTAGTAATACTAGAATAGAAGTGAAGCCTCCGGATCCGCGGACGTAGCAGATCATACCTCGAAGTCTCCCAGAAAGCTGCGGAATCACCTAGTACGAGCCTGCTCCGATGTACCTGGATCTGCACAACAAAAGTGTGCAGAAGAGTAGCATGAGTACACCACGGCGGTACTCAGTTAAGTGCCAAGCCTAACCTCGATGGAGTAGTGACGAGGAAGGTCAGGGCCCTACTGAGAAACAATAATAATATGATGATAACAAAATAAACAGCTTAACATATAACAACAAAATTTCCAAAATAACAATATTTACTGAAACTGTCTACAACCAAGCTAATAACAAATAACCAACTCAAATAAACAAATCCAGGATCTGTGGGAATTGAACCCACAGTCCCATTCTCAGTACCCCTGGGTCTCCGGGAATCGAACCCGCAGCCCATGTCTCAATAATATCACAATAACTCAGGATCTCCGGGAATCGAACCCGCAGTCCCTACCAATAACTCAGGATCTCGGGAATCGAACCCGTAGTCCCTACCAATAACTCAGGATCTCGGGAATCGAACCCGTAGTCCCTACCAATAACTCAGGATCTCGGGAATCGAACCCGTAGTCCCTACCAATAACTCGTGATCTCGGGAATCGAACCCGTAGTCCCTACCAATAACTCGTGATCTCGGGAATCGAACCCGTAGTCCCTACCAATATCACGTCGGGTCTCCGGGAATCGAACCCACAGCCCTGGGTCTCCGGGAATCGAACCCGCAGTCCACAAGCACAGCCAATTAAGGAATCCACAGAGTGAATAATTATGCTTTTATAACTTCACCGAAAAATAGTGCCAATAATTAACAAGGAATTCAAATAAGGCAGTTAGGCAACTAAACAGTTAAGTGCTACCTAATCATGCTCTTCTAACCACTACCGGGTAAAATATCAAATTAACAACCAAAGACAGGGATATCGCTCATCGAACATTTCTGAATAAAATACGTGTTCATCAACCAGCGCATGTACACGCCCGTCACCTCGCGTACAAGGCTTTTAAACTATCACATAATATCCTAGGGGTGAAAATTCCCCCACACGAGGTTAGACAAGCCACTTACCTCAATTCCGGTACAAAACCGCTAAGAAATAACCTTCTTGCCGCGAATGTCGGCCTCCACAAGTGTAGTATCTGATAAAAATCAATAGAATCACATCAAAATAGGCCAATTGGGTATTACCCAATCAAAATAACTCAAAATGCACCAAAACTCACAAGTTGTCAAAACCCGACTTTCGGTACGCTTATCGAAAAATCACGAAAATTATATTTTCGGGTTCCTTATCTCAATACGAGTCTAGGCATATAAAATTTACCAAAATCGGACTCCATTTGCTCACTCAAATCAGAGATTTTCTAAAGTTCAAGACTAGGGCTAAATCCTCCATAATTACCCCAAATTCCTCCATTTTCATGATATAATTGCATAATATTACCAATACTAATCATAATATGAGTTCATAGTTGATTACCTGATGATTTTCCTTGATTTCCTCCTCAAAATCGCCCAAAATCGCCCTTAAGCCGAGACCCCCAAATGTTAAAATGTTCTGAAATTTTTCTAACTTCTCATACACTTACTTACAGCGATTTTCGCTTCCGCGGAACATTTTCCGCTTCTACGCTCCCGTATCCGCGACCAAAGGGTCGCTTCGGCGGTTCCGGGGCCCAGCCGGCCATTTCCGCTTCGCGCGAATAGCGGGCCGCCTCGGCCGGACCCGCTCGCGAAGAAGCTTACGCTTCGCGGACAAATCCGCCCTCGCGCATCACCGACCGCTTCTCGCGGTCTCGCCCAAGCCGGAAAACGTCCGCTTCTCGCGGACCATGCCCACCTTCTCTCGTCCGCTTCTGCGATCATTGGGTCGCACCGCCGACCCCGCTTCGGCCGGAAATTCTTCCGCCTCGCGGAACCACCCGCTCTCGCGCACCTCGTCCGCTCGCGGACTCGCTCCCCGCGTCCAAAAGTCCGCAGAGAGCGGAAACAAATGAAGCAGTGCACCAGTTCCGCAATTTTCCATGTTTTCTCCCGATTAACCATCCGAAAACACCCCGAGGCCCCCGGACCTCATCCAAACATACCAACACATCTTAATACCTCATTCGAACTTGCTCCAATCCTCAAAACACGTCTAACAACATCAAAACCCATAATTCGCATCGAATTCAAGCCTAAATTTCTTAAAACTTTCCGAATTGCACATTCGATCAAAAACCCGTCCAAACGACGTCCGAATGACCTGAAAATTTGCGAACATATCCAAAATCACATAACGAAGCTACAGAAATTGTCGGAATTCCATTCCGACCCCCGGATCAAAATCTCACCTATCGATCGGATTCGCCAAAATTTCAACCTTCGGCATTTCAAGCCTAATTGAGCTACGGACCTCCAAAATACGTCCCGAACGCGCTCCTAACCCCGAAATCACCTAACGGAGCTAATGGAACCATCGGATTTCCGTTTCGAGATCGTCTTAACACTGTTCCGGCTACGAACCGTTTTTCTAGTTTCAAAGCTCTTATTTAGGGACTAAGTGTCCCAAAATGCTCAAATTTTTGGAACCAACTCTCCCGGCAACCCACAATAGCAGAAATGAACTTAGGGGAACAGTTAAATTAGGGATTGGGGCGTAATTTTCTAAAACGACCGGTCGGGTCGTTACATCTTCCCACACTTAAAGATTCGTTCGTCCTCGAACGAGCATAGAAAACATACCCGGAGTAGTGAAAAGATGAGGGTACTGGCTGCGCATATCCTGCTCGGTCTCCCAAGTCGCCTCCTCGACCGGCTGGCCCCGCCACTGAACCTTTACCGAAGCGATGTTCTTTGACCTTAGCTTTCTGACTTGCCTATCTAGAATGGCTACTGGCTCCTCAACATAAGACAGATCCTTGTCTAGCTGAACAGATGTGAAATCCAACACGTGCGACGGGTCACCATGGTATCTCCGGAGCATGGAGACATGAAATACGGGGTGAACTCCGGCTAGGCTGGGAGGTAAGGCCAACTCATAAGCAACCTCTCCAACACGCCTCAAAATCTCAAAAGGGCCAATAAATCTAGGACTCAGCTTTCCTTTCTTCCCAAACCTCATAACGCCCTTCATGGGCGAGACTCGAAGCAGAACCCGCTCACCCACCATAAAAGCCACATCGCGAACCTTCTTGTCCGCATAACTCTTCTGTCTAGACTGGGCCGCACGAAGTCTGTCCCGAATCACCTTGACCTTGTCCATAGCCTCCTGAACCATATCAGTACCTAGTAACCTGGCCTCGCCCGGCTCAAACCAACCCACGGGAGACCCGCACCTCCTACCATATAGGGCCTCGTACGGTGCCATCTGAATACTAGACTGGTAGCTGTTGTTATAAGCAAACTCCGCCAGTGGCAAGAAGTGATCCCATGAACCTCCAAACTCAATCACGCACGCACGGAGCATATCCTCCAAAATCCGAATAGTGCGCTCGGACTGCCCATCAGTCTGGGGGTGAAATGCTGTGCTCAGCTCCACCCGAGTACCTAACTCCTGCTGTACAGCTCTCCAGAACCGTGAAGTGAACTGAGTGCCTCTATCCGAAATGATGGAAACTGGAATACCATGCAGCCGAACTATCTCCTTGATATAGATCTCCGCCAGTCGCTCCGATGAATAAGTAGTGCTCACCGGTATAAAATGGGCGGACTTGGTCAGCCGATCCACAATAACCCAAATAGAATCAAACTTCCTAATAGTCCGTGGAAGCCCAGATACAAAGTCCATGGTGATGCGCTCCCATTTCCACTCTGGAAATCTCAATCTGCTGCATCAATCCACCCGGACGCTGATGCTCATACTTCACCTGCTGGCAGTTGAGGCATCTAGAAACATAATCAACTATATCCCTCTTCATCCGCCTCCACCAGTAATGCTGTTTCAAGTCCTGATACATCTTCGCGGCACCCTGATGGATGGAATACCGCGAACTATGGGCCTCTGCTAGAATCAGCTCTCGAAGATCATCTACATTGGGCACACAGATACGCCCCCGCATCCTCATAACTCCATCATCCCCGATGGTAACATCTCGAGCATCACCACGCCGAACTCTATCCCGAAGGACAAGCAAACGAGGGTCGTCGAACCGACGCTCCCCGATGCGGTCAAATAGAGAAGACCGAGAAACCACACAAGCTAAAACCCGCCGGGCTCCGAAAGATCCAGCCTAACCAACCGCCCGGCCAAAGCCTCGAACATCCATCGCCATAGGCCTCTCTCGAAGCCGGTAGATATGCTAAACTCCCCAAACTCTCTCGCCCGACGACTCAAGGCATCGACAACCACATTAGCCTTGCCTCGGATGATAGAGAATAGTAATATCATAGTCCTTCGCAGTTCCAACCATCTCCTCTCGCATATTCAGGTGTCCTTCTCGCCTAAGCAAGTGCCGCAAGCTCCGGTGATCGGTGTAGATCTCGTAAGGAACCCCGTATAAATAATGACGCCAAATTTTTAAGGCGTGAACAATGGCAGATAGCTCCAAATCATGAACAGGGTAATTCTTCTCATGCACCTTCAGCTGTCTCGACGCGTAGGCAATCACCCTACCGTCCCGCATCAATACCGCACCGAGTCCAACTCGTGAGGCATCACAATATACAGTATAGGACCCCGAACCTGTAGGCAACATCAATATAGGGGCCGAAGTCAAAGCCGTCTTGAGCTTCTGAAAGCTCGCCTCACACTCGTCTGTCCACTGAAAAGGGGCACCCTTTTGGGTCAATCTAGTCATAGGTGCTGCAATCGAAGAGAACCCCTCTACGAAACGACGGTAGTAGCCCGCCAAACCAAGGAAACCGCGAATCTCAGTAGCGGAGGAGGGTCTGGGCCAACTCTGCACGGCCTCCACCTTCCTCTGATCTACTCGAATACCATCACTCGACACCACGTGGCCCAAAAATGCCACTGAACTCAACCAGAATTCACATTTAGAGAACTTGGCATAAAGCTGCTTCTCCCTCAGGATCTGAAGCACTATCCTCAAATGCTGCTCGTGCTCTTCCCGCTCCGAGAATATACTAGAATATCATCAATGAAGACAATCACGAACGAGTCCAGATAAGGCCTGAACACACTGTGCATCAAATGCATAAATGCTGCCGGGGCATTAGTCAACCCAAAAGACATCACGAGGAACTCATAGTGACCATACCGGGTCCTGAAGGCAGTCTTCGGGATATCTGGCTCCCGAATCTTCAGCTGGTGATACCCAGAGCGCAAATCAATCTTAGAAAACACATGTGCGCCCTGTAACTGGTCAAATAAATCATCAATACGGGGCAAAGGATACCGGTTCTTCACCGTAACCTTGTTCAGCTGACGATAGTCAATACACATACGCATAGAACCGTCCTTTTTCTTCACAAACAATACAGGAGCACCCCAAGGCGAAACACTGGGTCGAATAAAACCCTTGCCCAATAACTCCTGTAATTGATCCTTCAACTCCTTTAACTCAGGAGGAGCCATACGATACGGTGGAATAGAAATGGGCTGAGTGCCCGACAACAAATCAATAGCAAAGTCAATATCTCTGTCGGGCGACATACCCGGGAGATCAGCTGGAAATACATCAGCAAAGTCACATACCACCAGAACAGAATCAATAGAGGGAGTGTCAATACCGACGTCCCGCACATAGGCTAGATAAGCAGCACACCCCTTCTCAACCATACGCTGAGCTCTGAGAAAAGAAATAACACGGCTGGGGGTGTGATCTAGGGTACCACTCCACTCAATACGTGGAATGCCTAGCATAGCCAGTGTCACGGTCTTGGCGTGACAATCAAGAATAGCATAATGGGGCGACAACCAGCCCATGCCTAGAATAATATCAAAATCGACCATCCCGAGCAACAATAGATCCGCTCTGGTCTCAAAATCACAAATGGTAACCAAACACGACCGATATACGCGGTCCACGGCCAAAGAATCACCCACCGGAGTGGAAACATAAATGGGGGCACTCAAAAAATCCCGAGGCACACCCATATGAGAAGCAAAGTAAGAAGACACATATGAAAAAGTGGGACCAGGGTCGAATAGAACCGATGCCTCCCCGTGACTAACCAGAATAATACCTGTGATAACAGAATCGTATGCAACAGCCGCAGCCGCGATCGGTGAACAGCATAGAATCCGTCTCGTCCCCCTCTCGAGGCGGCCCTAGAACCCCGACCCCCGCCCCCGGCCGGCCGGGCAGGCGGAATAGCGCCCGGAGCCGGAATGATAGCCTGCTGACCCCGAGAGCCACGCCGATGCTGCAAAAACTGAGGAGGTGCTCCTCTTCTATGCCTAGGGAACTCCCTAACCAGATGGCGAGTATCCCCGTACTTATAATAAGCCTTGGGAGGACGCGGAAGCTGTGACTGACCGGCCCCGCTCCTACTGGACTGACCCCTAGAGGTACCCCGCGTAGGAGGTGCACTGTACTGGGGGAGCATAGTAAGGCTCCTGAGGTGCTGGAGGAACTAGAGTAGCACCAGTTGGTGGAAATGCTGAATAAACTGGACGGCCCGAATAACCCCTGCCAAATCAACCGCCTGCTGCAGTACGCACCAGAGAAATGACCCGACTCATGAGACCTCATGGCCTCCCTCTCTCCATGCTTTCTAGTGAGCATACCCTCGATCCATCTGGAAATACTCACCGCCTGCTGATACGGCACATCCGTCTCCAGCTCTCTAGCCATCCTGGATCGGATAGGCAGAATAAGAACCTCAATAAACCTCTGCACTCTCTCATGGACCGTGGCGACCAAAGCTGGTGCATGTCTGGCTAACCAGGTGAAACTGATGGCATACTCATATACTCACATAGAGCCCTGGCGCAACCTCTCAAACTTCGCTCGCCAAGCATCCCTAAGGCTCTGGGGAACAAACTCCCTCAAAAACATATCAGAAAACAGTCAAAGTCGGTGAGGCGGACTTGTCTGGACAATCCAACTCATATGTGCACCACCAATCATAAGCGGCCCCTCGAAGCTGAAAAGAAATAAAAGAAACCCCACAGGTCTCCAATACACCCATAGTACGGAGGATGCGATGACACTCCCCCAGAAATCTCAAGGCATCACCTGAAGCTAAACCATTGAACACTAGGGGATCATACTTCTTGAACCTCTCCAACCTGCACTGCTCATCCTCGAAGGCAGCTGACCTTCCTCCGGGCTGTACTGGTGCGACAGGCGGTATAGGAATAACCTCTATAACCTGCACCACGGGCACTCGCTACTCAGGAGTGCGGGCTGCAAGAGTTTGGGCCTCTCCCCTAGCTTGAGATATAACTGCACCGAGAGAAAGCAACCCCGCCTAAGCCAGAGTAGTGTACATGCTCATAAACTGGGCTAGAGTCTCCTAGAGTGCTAGAGTCGTAGTAGTTAGAGTAGGTGTATCGGATGCCTGCTCTCCAACCTGATCCACCAGTGGTACCTCAGCGGCAGAGCGCGTGGGTGTTGTGGCTGCACCTCAGGCGCGCCCTAGACCTCTACCCCGGCCTCGGCCTCTAGCAGCAGCAGTAGGGGGCACGGTGCCTAATCCTCAAGAGTAGCAAGTGTCCTCACCATCTGTGAGAGAATAGAAGACAGAAGTTTAGATTTGGTGTCAAAATATCACAAGACAAGGAATTCAAAAGAAATGAAGAGTTTCCTAAACAGCTACATAGCCCCTCGTAGATAAATACGGCTGTCTCTATATCGATCAGCGAGGCTCTAAATAACCGGCCTGTGTCCTGTGACTCCTATGAAACTAGAGTTCTTATACCAACTTGTCACGACCCTAGTTCACCAATTGTGAACATGTCGTGATGGCACCCAGTCCCCACGACTAGGTAAGCCTAACACGTTGCGGAATCTATAAATTATAATTACTTAAATAAGAAACAACGGAAAATAACATAAAAGATATGTAATCCGTGCCACTTGGCACATACATCCGTCACACAATAAATAAACACTACCAAGATCCGAAACCCCACGGTAACACAGACTAAAAGGGAAATACAACTGTGGCTCTATGTGTAAAGAGTATCTAACAACGAAATGAAGAAAAATGTCAACTAGTAATACTAGAATAGAAGGGAAGCCTCCGGATCCGCGGACGTAGCAGATCATACCTCGAAGTCTCCCAGAAAGCTGCCGAATCACCTAGTACGAGCCTGCTATGATGTACCTGGATCTGCACAACAAAAGTGTGTAGAAGAGTAGCATGAGTACACCACGGCGGTACTCAGTAAGTGCCAAGCCTAACCTCGATGGAGTAGTGACGGGGAAGGTCAGGGCCCTACTGAGAAACAATAATATAATGATGATAATAATAATAAGCAGTTTAAATGACAACAATTCCAAAATAACAACAATAAAATGATTACTGCAACCGTCTACAATTAAGCTAACAACAAGTAACCAACTCAATAAAACAAGTCCAGGACCTGTGGGAATTGAACCCACAGTCCCATTAACAACACCCCTGGGTCTCCGGGAATCGAACCCGTAGCCCATGTCTCAATAATATCTCAATAACTCAGGATCTCTGGGAATCAAACCCGCAGTCCCTACCAATAACTCTAGATCTCGGGAATCGAACCCGTAGTCCCTACCAATAACTCAGGATCTCGGGAATCGAACTCGTAGTCCCTACAAATAACTCAGGATCTCGGGAATCGAACCCGTAGTCCCTACCAATAACTCAGGATCTCGGGAATCGAACCCGTAGTCCCTACCAATAACTCAGGATCTCGGGAATCGAACCCGTAGTCCCTACCAATATCACGTCGGGTCTCTGGGAATCGAACCCACAGCCCTGGGTCTCCGGGAATCGAACCCGCAGTCCACAAGCACAGCCAATTAAGGAATCCACAGAGTGAATAATTATGCTTTTATAACTTCACCGAAAAATAGTGCCAATAATTAACAAGGAATTCAAATAAGGCAATTAGGCAACTAAACAGTTAAGTGCTACCTAATCATGCTCTTCTAACCACTACCGGGTAAAATATCAAATTAACAACCAAAGACAGGGATATCGCTCATCGAACATTTCTGAATAAAATACGTGTTCATCAATCAGCGCATGTACACGCCCGTCACCTCGCGTACAAGGCTTTTAAACTATCACATAATATCCTAGGGGTGAAAATTCCCCCACACGAGGTTAGACAAGCCACTTACCTCAATTCCGGTACAAAACCGCTAAGAAATAACCTTCTTGCCGCGAATGTCGGCCTCCACAAGTGTAGTATCTGATAAAAATCAATAGAATCACATCAAAATAGGCCAATTGGGTATTACCCAATCAAAATAACTCAAAATGCACCAAAACTCACAAGTTGTCAAAACCCGACTTTCGGTACGCTTATCGAAAAATCACGAAAATTATATTTTCGGGTTCCTTATCTCAATACGAGTCTAGGCATATAAAATTTACCAAAATCGGACTCCATTTGCTCACTCAAATCAGAGATTTTCTAAAGTTCAAGACTAGGGCTAAATCCTCCATAATTACCCCAAATTCCTCCATTTTCATGATATAATTGCATAATATTACCAATACTAATCATAATATGAGTTCATAGTTGATTACCCTGATGATTTCCCTTGATTTCCTCCTCAAAATCGCCCAAAATCGCCCTTAAGCCGAGACCCCCAAATGTTAAAATGTTCTGAAATTTTTCTAACTTCTGATACACTTACTTACAGCGATTTTCGCTTCTGCGGAACATTTTCCGCTTCTACGCTCCCGTATCCGCGACCAAAGGGTCGCTCCAGCGGTTCCAGGCCTAGCCGGCCATTTCCGCTTCTGCGAACAAAGGGCCGCTTAAGCGGACCCGCTTCTGCGAAGAAGCTTACGCTTCTGCGGACAAATCCGCCTCTGCGCATCACTGACCGCTTCTGCGGTCTCGCCCAAGCGGAAAAACGTCCGCTTCTGCGGACCATGCCCAATTTCTCTCGTCCGCTTCTGCGATCCCAGGCTCGCACCAGCGACCCCGCTTCAGCGGAAATTCTTCCGCTTCTGCGGAACCACCCGCTCCTGCGCACCTCGTCCGCTTCTGCGGACTCGCTCCTGCGTCCAAAAGTCCGCAGGAGCGGAAACAACAGAAGCAGTGCACCAGCTCTGCAATTTTCCATGTTTTCTCCCGATTAACCATCCGAAAACACCCCGAGGCCCCCGGGACCTCATCCAAACATACCAACACATCTTAATACCTCATTCGAACTTGCTCCAATCCTCAAAACACGTCTAACAACATCAAAACCCATAATTCGCATCGAATTCAAGCCTAAATTTCTTAAAACTTTCCGAATTGCACATTCGATCAAAAAACCCGTCCAAACGACGTCCGAATGACCTGAAAATTTGCGGACATATCCAAAATCACATAACGAAGCTACAGAAATTGTCGGAATTCTATTCCGACCCCCGGATCAAAATCTCACCTATCGATCGGATTCGCCAAAATTTCAACCTTCGGCATTTCAAGCCTAATTGAGCTACGGACCTCCAAAATACGTCCCGAACGC